>KK119061.1:1266869-1285794 GCA_000611955.2 Stegodyphus mimosarum | reverse complement strand
AAAAAAAAAAAAAAAAAAAAAAAAAAAAAAAACATATGTTTAGAATTTCCAATAGATAGTCTCGTGCGCAGGAGATAAATATGTTTTATTCCGTACAGTGTTGCCACTGAACGTTTTGAAATCGTTGAGTTTGTTAATCAAAAATTCGTTAAAGTTTTACAAAATAAGAAATAGATAAAAAAATGAGCAATGCCCTCGCCGGGACTCGAACCACGGACCTTTTCTATGCGCACCCAGCATGCTGACTACTAGGCATGCCAAGATGATGGGAGAAATACTTTATATAGGTATCACCGTCTTATCACAATGCGGTAAACATTCATGCTCTTCATTATTTAATTTCTTTAAATATAACACAGGGCTGTAATATTTGGTGACAACAGTTTGAAAGGTGATACGCCGTTTATTGTGATTCAGCGGAAAATGGGTGCAATCAGTGGTCACTGAGGAGATTTTATTTTATTTTATTTATGCCATCAAAACAAAATGCCTGTATGTGAGAAAAGGGTGAATATGTTAACAACCACCAATCAGTGTGAAACGCGCCCCCTGAAGAGAAGTAGCTCTAGGTTGCTAATTGTAGAGCATTTTTCGGTCAGATATCGTCATTATCTTAATAGGCATTGAAGGTTGGCACTCTTAAGAAATATAACAGCAGGATTCTCAGGAAACGGAGAGCAATAAAACAGTAAACGTTAATGAGAAGGCTGTCGGAGAGACTGCGTACTATTTTACGGTCTTTATTTTTAGAAGTGGGTTTTCTTTAGCTGAAGATTTTATCATCATATAAGCTCGAAATTTCCGCATGAATAACTTCGCACTTTTCGTCTAATAATTTTAATCTTGCGTTATTAAAAATACATGACATTGACCAATATAGCGGTTATTGTAAACGCGTAAGATACTGTAAAAAGGTTGCGGCTTTTTTTTTCGCAAATTCCACGTGCCTGAACGACACTGATTTCAAAGAGGGCAGTTTACATTCAAATCGAAATCATAAACCAAATATCAGATTTCCCAGCAATCCTGTAATCCTCCTTCCAGTAATCCTCCTGTGTCCACCATTCTTTACAAATGTCGACTAAAATGACCAGTTACATAGCTAAATTTTTTTCAAAGATACTTCACGCAGCAGCTGTAACAGACATTTTCAATACAAATCGGACCAATGCTGTTTATTCATGTATGGCTGCCCAAAACAGATTCAGATTTGGTAAGCACGGCGGTCAGAACCACTTTCATACATTAAATCTTTCAGCATAACTATTCAAGACTGTTGCGTCAGAGTTCAATCAAGTATTATTGAATGATATTTACAGTACGCCGCGGTACCTCGTCCAGTTTAGTCAGTATTAAATGGCATATTTTAACGTCTGAATGAATGCTTCACCCATAACGAAACAGAAAACTACTCCAAGTGGAAGACAGGAAAATTTGGATAGTAGCAAAAATTTCCAAGCTTATAAATGTTTGAAATCAAACAGATGAGTGTCCCCATCCCAAGCGGACACTATACATTTAGAAACATCCACGCCTTCTCTGGGATTTGAGCCCAGGCCCTGCGGTATCGCAGTAGGCTTCCTTAACAACTATGCCGTGTAGGCGGCGAATCATGTGTTAAAGCCATTTAAATTTTATTTTGGTTTCTAAAATGGTGCTCGCCTCACAGAGCTAAACTGTTCTGAGAACTTCGTTATATTTCTTGAAACGTTATTTTTTTTCTCTCTGTTAATTTTCCCAATTTTTGGGGTGTGTGTGTGAAAAGTTGTCATCTATGGTATTATACTTGAGTAATAATTATACATCAGCATATATTATAATGTTTTTATGTATCTGTTGTCTAATAATATTTTTTACACTTGTTTTGTACCTTAGCACAGTACCATACCCTGAACTTGTACACATCTAATTGCTTTGTGACACATTAGTCTCAATAATTGCATGAGGCCTACCAGTGGCCGAGTGGTAAAGTCAGTGAACATTGGTAGCTTGGTGAGGTTCGAATCCCTCGAATGGGCTGGCTGCTTGGGCGTTTTTAGGGTTTTCCCCACGTGTAACGGGTATACGAGCCAGTTTCCCTTAGAAAGTCCTCCATAAAGGCATCTCTCCCTTTAGGCAGATAGCCCTCGAAGGGTTTACCATAATCAAGTATACCAAACCAATAACTGACTGGCTGTGGCCCTTGGCCGAAATTTTCCAGTTGCCAGATTTTACAGCTGGTACGTTGAATATATGGTCGTACGCTGGTAATCTATCTTGTCAGCGAACTAAAAACTCCTGGGTCTAAATTAGAATGGACAGTCAGACAGTTTTCATGTACTTGCCACCTTAAATATTCTAGTAAAATAGGAAGGTGTTACCAATCCTCGAAAGATAAGAACTTTGATTTATCTGCTGAACTTTGATTTATGCAACGAAATGAAACATTTGGAAAACAATATGCATGTCTTTAAAAAGTTTGATACTTTTCGACAGCGAGCATTCTTAACATTTATAATAAGAGTATCATTAATAAAATACCTTTTCGTTATCTAGAGTTCTCAGCTTTGCTATTTCTGTTTCACTTTACATATCCCATATATATTAAACTTGGCGTTTTTGATGGATTGACAAGTTTTACATTGCGAGAATATCAGTTTTAATGACAACTTTCAAGCATCAAATTGATACATGAAGGATTAAATCATTTTTTAATCTTTCTGTTAGAAGGTAGATTTAGCACATTCACATCCTTGTTAGAGAATTGCCAGATCATCCTATAATTTCTTATAATCTTGTTTTGCCTTCATTAAGAGTAACAAAAATAGGGGTTGGGCGATGCTGGAGCCTGTGATCTAAGCCTGTGGTCAGATACTTAAGTACAGTTGAATAGATTATCATTTCGAACTCCTCTAAGAAAAATTATATAAGTCATCGTGTTTATAAGTACATTGCTTTAATTAACAAATGTTAAATAACAAATGTTAAATAACTACTCGGATTATCCTTTATGAATTTCTATTTTATCTGTTTCCTGTCACTTATGCTTAGAAATCCTTTCACGTACAACCTGTTCCTACATCACGTAAGAGCAGAAAAACTTTAGACCGGTTGAATTGTAAATGTCCTAATTAAGTGATGTTCCACCTTTTAGTAACGTAATTGTGTTTCTATCAAAGTGCTACTATTAAAAAACGTGTTTTCGCTGTTACGCTGTAAATACCCTGGTTAATAGACGTCATTACTGAATGATATTGGACCTATAATTACAGGTTATAGCAGGAAAATAATAAATGGAAGATTTCCATTAAATGACCTGTTATCTGTCTTATTAGTCATTATCAACGGAGTTTACAGCACATCTCCATGGCAATGAATGACGTTATGGTTGACACCCTGTCGTGAGCTGTCTTGCTTGATGTATAGTGTAAGGATGCTATGTTGTCTTTTACAGTTGGAATAAGTCATTCCTCATTAATATAAACGTTCTTTGTATTGCAAATTTTTATGTACGCTTCCTGTTGCAGTGAAAGAAAGCATTCTGTTGAGTCTGAACACTTCTTAAAAGCTTTCTTTTCCTGTTTCAGAAAGGTTTCTGCAAACATTAACCGTTTTTGCGACTTTATGAGCAAAATAAATTACAGTCTTGGATTACACACCTCACATTTAGCAGAAGTAATTCGAATAATTTTAGCCAGCTTTTTTGTAATCGATGATTAGCAGCTATGAAAGAGCTTTAAGAATATTATGCGAAGTTTTAAGGAAATATCTACCGATATATGTTACACAGGTCTACAGCGATGGAAGGGCAAAATATCTAAACTTTGTCTCCTTTTTAATTTTAAGACTTAAACAGAAGTTTATTTAGTTCTGATTAGTAAATGTTTCCATTAGTATAATCGAAATAAATTCGAATTGGATGCTGTTAGATTTAGCTTAAGCAAACAACGATAATAATCATGGGTGCCTTAAAAAATTCTTCATTTTCAGAGAACACAAAGAAACGTTTTATAATAAATAAAATTATTTTAAAAAAAGAGTATTTTTTAAGGATATGAAAGAATGAATAAAATTCGTACTTAATGTTCAAAATATTTAAAATGTTCACACAATGAATGTTTAAAATATTTAAACTGCTTTAATTAAAGTAATGATTTCGTATTTTTACTGAGATCAGAGAATTCTGAAAAGTATTCAATTTCAGGATTGATTTTTGAAAAGTTTGATGCTTCAAGTAGCATCCAAATTTCTTAAAATACGGTCCTTAATAAGGATGGATGGAAAAAAAAAGAACAATGTTTGTTTTATACACTTTGATTCCCGAACTTAGAAAAGTAACAATATGCCAATACGTATGACTGAGAGAAATTATTACGCTGCGTGCCATTAAATTTCTAGCGAAATATGTTTTCAGAAATGATAACATCTTTTACTTAACGCAACAGTTTAGTTACTTTGTATGGATTTATATTTATTTTTTAATAATTAGTTAAATTTAAGTTTAGGTTCTTTCCTATAAGACTTCATTCCCCTAATTGTCAATGCCAGAATATTTAAATTTGGTACCGCCCGTGAAGTAATGCAAATTCTACCTTGAGGAGAAAAAGGTTTAAATACCAAGTTCTAGAAGGGAAAGTTAGTATAGACGAACTCTGTGCTTGTTGTAGCATGTGCTTCTGCTTAGCATTTATTGCTGGTTAAACGTGGCGTAACAGCTATTACTTTGTTGCGACTAGATTTTCAACGCTCTTTTAGGAAACAGGATAGTCTGAGCCCTGTAGCGCAATTCTACTACTTGTGAATATCTTCAGATTTTGAATTTAGTTTTTACTGATTTCAGTTACCGCCCAAGCAGAGACGTAGTTTGTTAGCGTCGAGTTCTCGCATTGTAAATAATTAAAGAGTGTAACAAAGGGTACTTCTAACCCTTCTTCTGTGCAGTCACTACTCTTCCAGTGTTCACACAGAAGATAAGCAAGTAGACCTGCATCTCAATTTGGTAATAAAATAAATATTATAAAGTCTTTGAATACGATTCATTCTTATTTTAATTCCAGTTATAAACCTTTGTAATAAATCTACAACCTCTGGAATTCGTTTAGATAAAAACGAAAGATAAGTATATTAAAAAAAATTCTCTTAATTTGTCATTAGAGTCAACCAGGTATAAGTGCTAAAGCGCGTGATTTTATTTTTAAAATTTCGACTCGACGTTACATTTTTTTTTTTTCAAAATTTTCGTTAAAATAAGTATTTAACAGAGATATTTGGAGCAAAGTTAAATTAATTCAAAGAAAATAATGAGCCTAATAATATCTCGTCACATTATGTAAAAGTGCTACTCCTCGAAATGTTTTATTTTAGCTAGTAAATGTTAAAATATTTCTAAAAGCGAACTTAAAAAAAAAATGAAATTATTAGCGATTTCGCTCATTTTTTTAAACTTTGCTGATCTAAGTCTTTAATACTAAAAACAGCGTCAAAAATCTTCAGATGTTTTTAATACCTGCATAATTATTATATGAAATTATTTAATTCTGTCTATAAATTTATTATTATCACATAATTAAAGTTAATTGAATTTTCATGTGTAAATAAGAGTGCTATTGGGTATTTGCGCAAATGAGAGCTCTGCTAAATATGTGTAAGATAACTGCTAAAAGTATTAACTAATATAACTTCTTAAAAATTCGTAAACGTTTAGCAATGGCCTAAAATAACGCCACCCTTTTACTTTACGCTATTAACTTACGCTTATAAGATGGTATTTTCTCCCTCCTTTTCGCTTGCCTCAGTGATGTAACTGGAAGCATACTCGACCCGTATTCTAGAGGTCTTGGAGTTCGAATCCCGGCAGGGCATTGCACATTTCTCATCTCCAGCATCAAAAAACTTAATGACTCTACAATAGCACTCGAACTAAAAGGTGGTGGACTCGTCACCACCACTATTTAGCGATTGGGTCCCTTAATCCCCCCCAGTCGCCCTTTAAAAAGAGGAGAATATAAGGTATTTTCTCCCTTCTTTTCGCATGCCTTCGTAATGTAATTGGAAGCATATTCGGCGGGTATTCGAGAGATCCGGAGTTTGAATCCCGGCGAAGGCACTACGTACTTTTCACGTCTCCAGCATCAAAACACTTAATGACTTTACAAGTTATTAATACTTTATCTTCAGAAATTATATACAGTAATATTTTTAACAGCAAAGCTTCTACCTTCGGTCAAATGAAGAATTTAAATATAAGCAAGCAATTTCAGCTGACAGCAGAATACCGTGAGTACACAAAGACTTAATGAGACTTATGAGTGCAAAAAAAATTATATAAAGACTTATTGAGACTTATGAGTACATAACACAAGTACAACAATGGTTTAGAGACTTATAAGCATATAAAGACTTAATGAGACTTACGAGCACATAAAGATGAATCAGTGAGTACATAAAGACTTACAGAATTATTAACTAAATCCTTCTGAACGCAGGACATCATCAATACCAACTCTACAACAATTAAGATTTCATACCCCCCCAAAAAAAAACTAGTTTTGATGCATGCATCTGTCAAGGAGTGTTTTGGCAATTATTTTAAGGTCTTGCAGAGTAGTCTAATATATATCACAAACTGCGTGCTAATGTTCACCGTTGAATTCGTTTCAAGTACGTTTCATTTCTTATAGCTGTAAGATAATTGTCCAAAATGCTCTCATATCCAAATTGATTTACCTCTCGAAAGAATTTTACCACTTGTGATACTCCAATGAAAAATATTACAGGGTTCGTTAAAACGTTTTATGTTATCTTTTTGATTATACGAATAATTAATTTTCATTTAAACCGAACTAATTATTCTAAAAGGTGCTGTATGAATAAGCTACCTATAACTCCCTGCATAGAAATTCATTCCATTGAGTTCGTTTTATAATCAAGTGTCAAAGTATTTGGAATTTATCCATTGGCATTTCCGTTATCTCATGTACATTTGTTAATTGAAAGATAACGTACGCACTTATAATTGGCACAGATAATTTTTAATGTTCTTGTGCTGCCGACAAGGGATTTTGCACGTCCTTTTCCCATGACCTCCTGCTTTGGTTTTCCGTCCGAAAGTGAGCATCATTATTGACCGAAAGGAAGACTACAAAAGACAACTTCCCTCATTAAATTGTGAACGTGCATCCCTTCAGTACCGTTGATGGACTGCTACATCTGTTTCATTCACACGAAAGTGTATGCCGCGAAAACCGGTTTTCGAAATGATACTCTCATAGCTAAGTAAAAGCTTCCAATTTAAATCGTTACTAAGGGTTCATTTCCTTGCTAAGACAATATCTCTGAAAATCAAATACACAACTACAAATGAAAAAGCTTGTTAACTGTTGTTCATTTTGCAGAGCGTAAATAATATTTGCAAAGGAAGCGATATCATTATATATGTATTATAACATCATATAGCCCATTTTAACATTGCTGCAAACGCACTGAATGTTTTTACTCACGGCGCTTATAGCTTATGAATTATCCTCCCACCGAATTTTAAAAAGCATAGAAATTTATGGATTTTGTATTCGGAAGCACTGACGGTTTGGACTTTTCTAGGAATAGTAAGATTTTATATATATATGAATTTTCCTGTCGAAAATTTCTTCAACATTAAGAGTATTGTTCAATTATAAGAAATTTGCTGTGTTAACAACTTCCAAATTACAAATGCAAAACAAACAGTATACATGTTCGACATTTGTCCTTAACATATTACACTAGATTTTGAAATCCTATTGTCGGGATCCTCTGTTTGTCAATCGGTGCAGAAAAGGGTTTGGTTTGATTTATTTGATTACGGCAAAGCACTCGAGGACTGTCTGCCAAAGGGGGAGGAATACTCTCGCGGAGGACTTTCTAAAGGAAACTGGATCGTATACACGTTACGCATGTGAAAAACCACGAAAACGCCCTTGCAGTCAGCCCGTTTGCGGGACTCGAGCCTGGGACCGAGCTGCTACCAGTGTTCAGCGACTTTATCGTTCGGCCGCTGGTGGGCGGTGTAGAACATATACATAGAAATCATATTCGCCCCTTCACACTTTTAACGGTGTTGTAAAATTAGAAAAAATTTAATGTCTTTTCGACGTTTGAAACTTCATTAGAATTTTTAAGTTCATTACTCTTCCTTGTTTTGTTTCTACAAATATTAATTTCAGACAACCATTGAATTTTAGTGCATTTTTTAGGTATTCATTTCCTCTGTAGCAAATGAACTTTGCCTGCTGCTGGAAATTGATTGTTTCTCAAAAGAAGGATACTGCTCTTTTTTTGCTTAAGAAGTTCTATTGTTTGTTCATTCTGATCACTGTCGTATCCACTGCTGAAGAAATTTACTACTTTTATACAGCATATTCTTAACTATTTTACAACGCATTTTTACTAAATATCGATTTGAAAAGCACTTCATTAGAAGTTATTTCCGTTTTAGTTATTTCCGTTTACCTTACTAATCACAGATCTTCGTTTGACTATCTAACTTTCTACTATTTTATATGAATAACCAAAAGATGAACTTGCTTCATGATCTGTTTGTAACATGGGGCATATTCAGGTTGCTGTGTCTCATTAGAAGATACATAAGTCATATCCCAGTCTCTAGGTAAAATCTTGTCTTAATGTATATTTGTAAATTTTAAATGTAGATTTAAGAGATTCTTTCAAATTGTTATGGATGAAAACGGGAGATTATAAACCGGATTAAAGAAACGCTCGTAATGATAAAATGACTTTTTTATTTAAGTTTTTATTTTTATTGATATGTAAGGTTTTAAGTTATTTCCGTTTACCTTACTAATCACAGATCTTCGTTTGACCATCTAACTTTCTACTATTTTATGTGAAACGCCTATCACCACGCATATTTACAAGAAAAGTCATTTAAACTTAATTACGCAAACGTTCACCGTAATAAAAGCAATTCGAATGAAAGCACCAGTGAACAAGTAATACGAAAAAAATAATTTTTAAAGTCAATTCCTACTTAGGTCAAAAGATATTTTATTAACATTTTTTCGCTTCTAATTTATGAAGGTGATGGTGGTCTATAATTTCTCGTTCTATCCATCTCTTGTAATGCTTCATTATTGCAAAGAACCTTTCGAATGAGTTTCGAGCAGTCCAGTTCTTCAATTAATATTCCATCTAATGATTTCACACGACTCAAGGCGACATATGCTTGACCTGCTGCGAAGAGTTTTCGTAGGAAACTTTTCTTGGCACTTGTGCTTTTCTTTCTCTAATCGTCGCTTGCGTTGTGTTGTAGTTTCATTTCGCTTTCTACGTTTGTGAAGCAAGGGACATTTTAAAGGGTAATATTTTAAACATATATAATTATCACGTTAACATAGAAATATGGGGAGAATTTTCGCTACATAATGGAACATTACATCCGCTTCATGCAACTCTATAAAACCACAATTCTTTAATTCCAGACATTTTAAAAATCTTTAGAACTCTGTCTTACTGTTGCCACTTATTTTTGTTAAATATTTCAATTCCATTTATCACAGTCATATACTATTATTTATAAGTTGTTATAAAATAAATTTTTACAGCACGTGAGAATTCCTATTAAACGGTCATTATTTATAAGTTTTATAATATATTTCATAAAAGCAGCATATCTTTAGTTCTGATAAACAGGAATAAATAAGTAGAAATTGACTTTAATATGTGAAAAATCTGTATTAACATCAAGTGTCATCCACTACAAGTTCTAAAAAAATGTATTTGAACTTGAGTGAATGAATAAAAAGTATTTTATTAACAACTGAAAATTTGAACAAGGTATAGGGAGAGTGTGAGCTAATAGTAGGAAATTTAAAAAGAAACGGTATCTTCTTTCTTAGAAATAATTTTGCTGCATATAACTCAAGCACTTCTTAGTTAATAGTATAAAGCAAACAACCTTCTTTTTTGAATAATTGGTTTGGTTTATATGATTACAGCAAAGTACGCTCAGCCATTGGTGGGTCTTTCCTTTTTTGAAAAAAAAGTTTAGTGATTATTCGTGATATAAGATGAAAAGAAGTTACTTGGGGCTAACCAAGATATAAATGACTTAATTTAATTTGTGTAAAGAATAAATGTAACTTTCTTGTTCTGCTTTGCAATTATGTCAATCTCCCTGCTATAATAATTTCCATATTGTCTACATCATGTCTTATCTCTTTCTAAACTACAATGGAATACATTTATCAAGAAATGAACATGTCTATCAACTGAAATTTCTGTCAGTGTTTACAGCATAATTTTCGCAGAATAACTATGCATGTTATGTGAGCCTAAATCAGAAAATATTATTCTAAAAACTTCTGTCATCAGTAATTAAATAATAGTTCTCTTCCGTTTCCTTCGACAAGAAAAACGATGTGATATATTCAAGAGAAATAAAAATTTTCCTCCAAGCTGTGGGATTCATCATCATAACATATTCTGGTGATATCCTGTAACAAGGTGATAAAGAATATGGCGTTAGGATTTCAGGCGTTCAGCTTCTTGCTCCTGCTGAGTTGGATTCAATTAAAGTAATTAAACAAGCGCGTGCCGGGAGTTGAGTTTTCTTCCCCAGCTTTTATTCTTAGCGGGGGAGGCATAAGGGAAGCATTCAAGCACAGCTGGTTCTTTAGCTTTACAAGTAAAGAAAAACTTCTCAGCGTTTGCCAGCGGATGTGCATGATGTGGCCTTGTGTTAATGTAACGGCTATTCTTAAATCAATACAGGGAAATGCGAATGTTTCAGAACTGAAAGCTCTAAATGCCTTAGTACTTTAAAAAAATTGACAATAGCCTCTCTCTTTTAAACAGCCCTGGTGTTTAATGTTTAGGATTACTAACGGAAGTGTGAATATCTTATAGAACAAATGAAACAAACAAACAAAATTTTACATACACATATATTTTATTTTATTTTCTATTTATTACATTTGTTCATTCAAAATGATTACTGGCATGAAAATTACTTCTTTAATGAAAAATTTAGAGGAGAAAAATGATCGGATGTTGTAACGAAATAAAAAATAGCTGAAGTTCTTTTATTAGTTTTCTTTACTTATAAATCGTGCAGATATACACCTTACATAAAAAGGGGGGAGGAAAGTTCTATATCTCCCGTTCTACTGGGCCCATTGACGAAATTTAAATTGCATTTTTCACGTTTCGAAAGTGCGACTTACAGTGTATATTAGATTTATATACAGCGTTGTTCTGACACAAAATTGGACTTTTTCTGAAATAAAACACCTATTTTTTCCTATATTTCGATTCTACGACTCAAATTATGCCCAAATCCGAAGTTTTACAAAAATCGCACGAGTAGTTTTTAAAACACTAGCTCTCAAAATTTTAGCTCCTCAGTGTTAATTGAATTTGCTATATATATATATATTTATTAATCTCTCTCTTTCTTTTTTTTAATCGTTTAATTCCTTCCTTCACAGTTAGAAATTTAAGTTCAAATAAAATTCGCAAATATTTTCTGACTTAATTTTAAAATTTGCATTCTTAGTAATTTTTATAAATTTTTCGAAAAAAAATTTTATTATAACTTGTAGATTCATTAGGATTTTTTGAAGCAGGAGATGTGAAAAATGAGCAATGCCCACGTCGGGACTCGAACCGCGGACCTCTCGAATACGCGCCGAGCGTGTTGACCACTACACCACGAAGACATGCTATAAGAAGGCGGAGAGAAATACCCTCTAGACTTATAAAATTTTTACCATCACCTTAAAATAGATGGATTTCTAGGCATAACTGCAAAAAATTTATTCAAATTATTCAATTCAAATTCAATATTATTCTTTTTAATCAAAATTTCCAAAGGCATACCTGAATTTATATATTGGCGGTGTATTAAATTTCCCGTTAAGTTTCACAACAAATTTTTATAATATTTTATATTGTGGCATAACTAGATTCGTAGAATCGAAATATGAAAAAAAAATCGTTATGTTATTTCAGAAAAAGGCCGATTTTGTGTCAAAATACCTATGTTAGAACAATGCTATATATAAATCTAATATGTATTCGAAGTCGTACTTTCCAGACATGAAAAACACAAATTAAATTTCGTCAATCAGCCCTGTAGAACGGGAGATGCAGAACTGTTTCCTTTTTTGTATGCAGTGTGTACTTGAGCTATTGGTTAAATACATGCGTGTCTCTAAAATGCTAACTTGATTGCCCCCCTTTTTTTTTCTCCTTAATGCTAGTTATTTTTGTATTAAGTAATATATTTCACTTTTGCTTTTGCAGAACTTTGTAAGGTTTACGTTAATTTTACTTTTCTATAACTTCTTTCCGTAGTTCCTTACCTGATTGCAAGTTAGTTGCTTGACTTCTTTCCGTAATTAATCACCTGATTGAAAAAAGAAAAAAAAAAAAAAAAAAAAAAAAAAAAAGGCGTTAAATATTTCAGTCAGTTTAAGTAGACCATTTTGTGTAGTCTCCGACTACGTTATTCCAATCGAAATTTCAACTTACGTTACTTTAATTATCCGAAAGTGGCGAATTTTTGTTTTGTAAGCACAAGTGAGGTGCCTTTTGTTTAATTTTAAAGATTTAATAACTTTTAACAACCTTCACAGGACTTTGTCATTTTGGACTTTTCAGACTGTAATGATAACTCTCCTATCATTCTAGTATCATTCTAGTAGGGTCTGAAGGCCGTTGTTTAAGATTCTACACTAATAAAAACCTGCAATTTTACTGAATTGCTGCAATTCTCAACTAGCTTATTAATAACGACAAAATAATAAGCTTTATTTACAACTAAATTACTGTAAAGTTATATTTAATTGGATTTTTTTTTTTAAAATTCCTTTAATTCTTTTATTAGGAAGTACTTAATATAGCCCTCACAGAAAATAGTTATGTCATTTGAAACCCTACATTATGCATATTACTGTGAGAAATTTATATCATATATATACATATATAATCGCTGCATTCAGCATTAAAAATAATTCATTTCTTTCCTTCCTTCTTGCCCGCTTGCCCCCAAAATTGCGAAATGTTTTATTGGAGAAAGGAAGGAAAAAATTGAGTAAATGTTAAGAACAAAAATTTTTCCTGTTTTTTTTTTTTTTTTCACTTAAATTTGCCAAAGACTGGAGAGTTACATACGCAGTAAGAAGCATTGAATTGACTTATGAAATTCCAATTAAACTAATAGTATATTAATGTTGTTATTAACTCCTAAATTCTTTTCCCAACAAAAGACGAGGAAATCATATGTTACAATAATTTCCTCTTCAAATCTGCTGTTTATATGCACATTTCAACACCATTTAAGATGATGCTTCAATTGTTAGTCCATGCAAATAAAAGCACAACTGAAAAAAATCGTAAACTGAAATACTGTATACTTTTATAGGTTTTTTATACTCTTATAGGCTTAGTTTTGTTTCCATTTGCTATTTATTTAAATTTTTATTTCAGTGGTGTTTTTTTTAAAATTATTTTTAATGGCGGGTACTAGACATTTTAGGCTTTCGCAACTACTAAGGCCAGAAGCAGTCGGTGGTCATTTTATTATGGAGACACCAAATGGGCGGCCACCGTTACCTCCTATGAAGGGAGATACAATTTACATCCATGCCTTCTCCAAGATTCGTACCCGAGCCCTCTGATACGGCAGTCTAACCACTTACCCTATAACTTCCCCATCTGAGCGATTTGATTTCAATATAAATTCAAATTCCACCAATGACAGAGCGGTAAAAGCCACTGGGCACTGATAGTTCGATCCAGAGTTCGAGCCCCGACGAACGGGCTAGCTGCATGGGTGTTATCTTTATTTTTCCCATGTATTACGTGAATACCAGCCAGTTTCCCTTAAAAAGCTCCCCCATGGGGCATCGCTTCCTTTCCGTGTAATAAATAAAAAAAGTGTGTATCCAAATAAAGTGGTTTCTTGAAATATCATAAACGCATTTTATGTAGTATTTGATAAGATATATAAAATTTTTTCTGACTAGTGTCTAGCATTAAGGTTCAAAAATGTTTTATTGGTTATATGCAATTCTTTATCGTTACCCTTAGCGAAATGTTGATGCCATATCGTAAACTCTACTAACTAGCAAAAATATGAATATTTTTCTTTTACTCGCAAATGTTCGAAATTCGGTATTAAGTGTAAGAAAAAACTATGTCAACTGAAACAGATATTATTAAGGTAATCAACACTTTTTTTTTCCCTTACACTCAGTTTTACTTAGAATATCATTCTTTCCCTTTCTTCCCTCAGTATTTGATATTATTAATACTCAGTTATTTATGCTTGTGGTGTACGAGTACGGAAGCCAACTGATTGTTATGCCTCTGGTTGTTTATGATTGCCGTTCTTTAATATCCTTTCTCATATCTTTTGCATTCTCTAAGCGCGCATTAACTGATCATATAAAGTTGTCCATGTGAAACGTTCTTTTTCTCGTAAATTCTGAATAAAACACAAAGCAGATTTTTAACATATTTCTTAAATTAGTCGAATATATCAAAGTAACGAGGGCTATCTGCCTAAGAGAAAGAATGCCTTCTTGGAAGATTTTTTGAGGGAAATTTTCTTGTATTCACGTTGCACATGTGGAAATCCACGAAAACCAGCCATGCAGCCAGCTCGTTCTCCTGTGTTAGATCCTAACCGGATCGAATTACCTGTAGTCTCAGTAGTACTCATTAGTCTTAGCCATTCGTGGGATTATTTCTTATAATGAAAATGCCTAAAATTAACAACATATTTTGCTTATATGAAATTATATTTACAAATATCACAAAACATTATTAGTTTAAGAAACTTGGATATTAGATTTAGAAAATTTGACCATAACTGAGAGCGTTTATGTACAAAGGAAAATTTTTATTCATCCGTATTCAAGACCCACCAATGATCGGGTGTATAAAACTGGTGAACGACAGTAGGTCGACTCGAGATTAAATACAGCTAGATGCATGGACGTGTTCTTGGTTTTCGTTAGGCAACACTAGCATTACCGTTGTACCAAATATTTGGCTTGCAATAAATAAAATTATTCACCAAGACAAAAATATCATTCTGTCTGAACCGATGATGATTCAAGATACAAATCTATTGGCAGAAATTTATCGTCTGCTATAAGACTTTTTTATTTAAAGCCGTTTATATTGTAGAAATTATATTACAGAGATTGGGAAAATTCAAACACTCTCGAGAGAAGTTCGAGGATTCATCTGTCTTTGAATGTCAGATACACATTTCTTAGTGTTTGTGTAGTTTTTATATAGTCAAGATAAACGAAAGCATAGCAAGATTTTCCCAGCTGCTCACGATGTTGACCGTTCTGTTATGAAAGGATTAGTTACAGAAAAATCTTCCAAAACTAGTTTTAAGCCGTTAAATATTGACTTATGAATTTCTGCGCATAAGTTTTGCATTACTATTTCTTAACTTGAGTATTCTAAATATTTACACTTAACAGAAGATTATAAGAGCATTAATCTATCTTTACCAAGGTTTATAAAGATTTTTCATTATTATTTTCAACATTCCGATTACTAGGAGTTGAATAACTTAAGTTCCTACATAACTCCCCAAAGATGAAAAGTCGGTAATTTCCTTTCTTCCGACTACAAGCTACTAAAGAACGTGACGTAAAGCATGTTTATGGATCGGACAACAACGCATTACGATCCTGTTTACGAGAATGATTGTAGGCAAGCTGTTTGACAGCGCGAAACATCGTTATTTATTCCTATTCTCCTTCAGCTTTAGCAGAATTACTTAGTGAGCAGGTGCGAAGTAATGCACAAGTACGCAAAACTAAAGCCGTTAAACAAAGCGAGAACACAAGCAAGTCAAGTGGATTTAACCACCCAATAATTACTTAAGCTTGCACGACGGCACTAAATTTTTCTTAAAGAGAATTTATTCGCTTGAGAACATAAATTCTTTGAGCAGCATAAACAATCACGATTTCTTTGGTTAAGATGCATTTGTATTCGTTGTTAAACGGAATAATAATATGCATTTTGTACATCCGGGTCGGGAAGTTTTATTGTTTGTTTTCACTTTCGTCGAAACTGATAACAAATGAGTGAACAAATTTCTAACTTATTTCATGAAAACATGTTTGCATTCTGCAAATAATGAACGACAAAAGGCAACAGTTTTTTTTTTTTTTTTTTTTTTTTTTTTTTTTTTTTCTTTTAGTTTTCAGGTTTAGGATTTCCTTTCGGTTGAGTACAGAAGTAGTTGAGTACATTAAAAATCGTTTGACGATGAACTTCTTGTTTTTATTACGTGAATAAGAAAAAAAGAGACTAAAATTTATTTTTTGTTCCCAAGCATCTTTCCAAATTTATTAACACGTGACTAAGATACTCAAAGATTTTTGACATACTTCGTGACAAAATAGTCTGCCTTTTCTGAATTCAAATTCCACCGAACTTGCTTAAGAAATCTGAAGTGGGACTTGGGCAATTTAGAATGATCTGCTCCTGTCAGTTTCCAATGGAAGCAGAGTTGACTACCTATTAAGCAAAATAAGTACGTGCTTGAGGAATCAAGGTTAGGGGACACCACAAAAAGGTACTTAGGGACTCAGGAAAGGGGCATAACAAAATTTCCTATTGCCTGTTTTACCATGAAATATATGGTGCAGCTAAACCAAGATCGGGCCAACCAGTGGCCGAGCGGTTAAAGTTGCTGAACACTGGTAGTTCGGTCCAGTGTTTGAATACCGGCGAATGGGCTGGCTGCATGGGCGTTTTCGTGGTTTTCCTCGTGTACAACGTGTATAAGAGCCAGTTTCCCTTAGAAAGTCCTCCACGAAGATATCCCTCTCCTTAAAAAATAGCCCTCGAATGCTTTGCCGTAATTCAATAAATCCAAAACAAATCAAACTAAACCAAAATCGAGAGAGGGGGAAAAACTAATGTAAATGTCTTTTAAGAGAACTAAAATCTTTTAAATGCTTAAATGTTCTAAAAGTCTTAATCCGACCCTTAGTGGAAGTTGGCAGTAAGTGTTCTGTTTTATTTTCTAACATTTTTTAATGAGATCCAGTTAGATAGAGTAATTCATTATTATTATTTCTGTCCTTATTAAGTGAGTTTTCAAACTACCATGGGCAATCCTCTGTTTACGGTATAGTGCTTTACTTTTTAAGTAATTAAGGACTTCGCCTGATATAACTTCCCAAAGCAGGTATTTTAAGCTAATGGAAATTTGAAACCGTTTGGTAAGAAGTTTCATATATTTAGCAAGCTAATATAATATATAGAGCTACACAATGAGCAGCCGTTTGCTTTTAATCTTAATAATTTTCCTGTATGAATTGGTGTTTAATCAAGTTTCATTTTAAAAGCCATTCAAAGCACTTAATTTCATTCGTTTATTTTATTTATTTTAGGTTAAAGTTTGGTTTCAAAACAGAAGGACGAAGCAGAAACGGAAAGACATAGAAGATAGAGAAAGGAATGAGAAAAATCACTCCCTGTCAATAAACAAACAGATAGATGCCTCAAGTACACATTCATCAGCATCAAACCTTAATTTATCTCCTTGTGTAAGAAATGGAGATGTTAGTTTATACGAAGATGATGACAGTTGTAATGAAAATAGCAGCGACGGAAAGGAGCATGAAATATAATTTTCATATACATCTATCAAACGAATTTTCAAATTCCCATTACTAACGCTATATGTATAATACGCTTCATCAAGTGTCTCAATGTCTTATAACAAACGTGTGTACAGTTTCTCTAATTACATTTACCTAGTGAAAATTTTAAACAAAGTGCCTGTAGTCAACAATAAGCTGAGCTCACTGCAAGTTATCACAAGGTTAAATCCGGCTTCTACTCAAACTATTATTACCTAGTTAATTATTCTCGGATGATGCCTGTTTCATCATCTGGTAAAATGCTGATGTCATTCGTACATTTTCCTGTTCTGTATTGTTACGTTATTTTTTTTCTTTTAGTATCATGCCAAAAATTATTACTCAATGATATGTTAGTTATTTTAGTAGTTAGGATAAATGATTAGCGTTTTATCATATTAATTAGCTTAAATTAAATTGGCTAAAAATTAGTATGAAGCCACTGGAAGCCTTCATTTGTTGTTGAACTTGGTAGCCTATTTTTGGCCCCGTTGCGAGGCTTGTCTTTGCTGGGTGGGCTGCCCTGTGCCCATATTTAAGCTTAACTAACTGTAATAACTTTTAACTCTTCGGTGTAAATTTTTAATGTTGAAGAAGTGAAGATAGAATTTTTTATTCTAAAAGGAATGAACCAGGTAAACATTTTTCAGAAGAATGAAGTTCTCGCTGGAAAATTTCAAAAATGCAGGATTCAGTTATTAAGATATATTCACACCCAGATTGGGTATTAAACGATTGGCCTATAAATGTTGATCTAAAACAGTCATCCCCGTCATTTTTCTCATATAACTAATAATAGTTAATTTAATAAATTCACTCAAACTCTCTAAGAATTCATATTATGCATCACATATGTCACCCGCTCAATCAAACTGAGTATCTTTATAAATAAGAATTCATTTTATTAATTAAGGATGTTGTATGAATAGTTTTTTAAAATATGTAAATATTGTAATATAATTAATGTGTTGTATAAAAAATACATGTGTTGTGAATATATTTGTGCATATATAGAAATAAAAATATTATTCTAAATGTAATACATTTATATCTCCTTTATTTATTCTTGTCACATTGGGCAGATATTAAGTAATATTTCTGAAAATTAAATAAAGATTTTACTTGCAAATTTTTTAAATTTTGAAGAAGAGTAGCAAAAATTTGAGGGCTTTTCAATGTTTTGGAAACTTTCGATAAAAGATGAACCTGTAGATCAAGATTAGTTTTTATAATTTAATTTTAAGCTTTTTTTTTTTTTTTTT
>KK119061.1:1240389-1257488 GCA_000611955.2 Stegodyphus mimosarum | reverse complement strand
TTATCAGGACTGAGTGTTCTGTGCATACTCTTTGGAAACATGGTAAAGTCTGTAATAGGGTCCTTATCCTCAAGTCTCAAGTCCTGAACTGGAACAGTGAGCTGATAAAATGTAAGCTTTGTTCTGATGTAACTGCTGTGCTGGATAATAACTGCACGTGAAAGGGATTTAAAATCCTCTTTTATTAAATCACTACTATTTACACACTTCCCAACTCGGGAGAGATACAGAAAGTAAAAGACCGCACTTGGGCCTAACTTAACAATCAAATAAACTTAATACTAAAACTAAATAGAAATTAAATCAAACTTTGCTTCGCAGAGCAAATCGCGGAGTTTGGCCTTTCCCTAAAAGGGTGCGTAGCAAGATATACTAATACTAGCGCACTTCAATTTTGTTTCAATATGCAATCACGTAGTAAGCACTATGGCTTATAAATTTTAACTGCTAGCTGGTCAGACGAACGTTGAGCAGATTGACCGTGATCTGAGACTGAAGCTCTCTCACATTGAGAGGTTTCTACCTCTGGTTTAAATAGTACTTGGCTGTACTTCAAAATTAGCATAAGCTGAAAACGCGCGCTTCTTCTGACGGGAAGTTGAAACAGAGAGGAGATAGAAAGATTTAAATTAAAATAAAACTTGGTTAGTTTAACTAAAACCTTACACATTCACTGGGACCCCACCAAGAATGCAACATAAGATCTTTCGCTAAAAAATTCCCAGAGCTTCCTCATCACGTAAAGTCAGTGCATAAGTCAAGACAGATCTTATAAGACTTTTGTAAACATGCAATTTAGTTCTTAATTTAAAAAAGCTGAATTTTAAATAATTCTTCAGGGCATAAAAACATCTATTAGTAGCAATAATTCTTTTATATATTTCTGGGGCCAACACATTTTTATAATTTATCCCTGTTCGTATTAAATTTTATTTTCGTTTGCAAATAAATTAATTCCTTTAGCATTTTGTTCTAATGCCATAAATGCCTGTTTGAGAGTCGGTGCAGTTCGGGCAATAATGCCAATGTCATCAGCATAAGCCAGTATTTGAACTGACTTAGCAAAAATGTTTCCTCTAATATTCGAGTCTCTAATAACTTTTTCGAGTGCTATATTAAACAGGAGACGTGCTAATGCATCCCCCTGTCGCACTCCATTTTTTACTTCAAGCTGTTCTGTGTAATCACCCTGTTTGCGTACTTAAATTATGGTTTCTTCGAGAGTCAATGCTACAAGTGCAACAAGTTTTTTTTTTTTTTGTAATTTTCAATTCATGCATATCTTTTATGAAAAGTCCTCTGTTAATACAATCATATGCTGTTCTTAAATCGATAAAAGGATTGTGAGTCTTGATTCCAAGTTCTCTATATTTTCCAAGGATCTGATTTAAGTTGAAAATTTGCTCAGTTGTAGATGTTCCTTTTGTAAATCCACACTGATAGTCGCCTATTAAGTTTTCAACAAATGGCAAAAGTCTGTCAAAAAGAATAGTAAACAGAATTTTATAGGATATGCAAAGAAGATTGATTCCTCTATATTTACTACAGTCTAGCACGTCACCTTTTTCGTGTATCATGCAAATGGTACTAAGTTTCCATTCTGTTGGCAGTGCATGACTATAGCTTTGCAAGCAATTTCAAGTTGCTTCAAATCAACAGCTCTGCTTTGAATTAATCTATTCCTCTTCTTTTCTATGAAATCTGCTAATCATCGATTAAACAGCCTATTCGAAATGAAAGACTGTCCGGATGAAAGCCGACCAAAGGATAAGCAGCATTATTTAAAAAATAAATTCTGAAATCTAAGTAAATGCAGGGATTCAATATAATGTAAAAAAAAAAAAAAAAAAGCAAATTGCTGCTGCAAATCAAGTTACAGGAATGGAAAGTACCAAATATTTACACTGCTAAAATGTAACTTAAATTCAACAAATTATCAAAAATGTTCAGATGCAATAAAAACATACTGCAAAAGTACTAGAAACATTAAGCGTAACAGCAAACCTCCAAAACCATTTTCTTTTATCAGTTTTTCATCCTTCTGTCATCAGTTGGATTGATCATTGAGAATGGCGTTTATGTGAAAATAAGGAGCTTGCTATAAAAGTCATATTTTTAAGTAAATTCATCTTCATTAAAATCATTCTTACATAATATGAAATTTAATGCGACTGCTTTTTGGAGTGTCAGTGGACCTGGTGTTCAGTTAAACTACGTTAAACGTTAAGTGTACTCAGAACAAAATAATGTACTACATTCAGTACATTCTTGGGCAAATTTATGACAAAATTATGCCTTGTTTTTAGGGGGATATAAAAGTAGAATACGCTGCTAAAAGCACTTTACATGGTCATTCTTTGTGCAAAATAAAATGCACTTGATACCTTTTTTTTCGAGGGGAGATTACACTTTCAAAGTAACTTTTAATTGCATGTTGTAGCTATGAAATTTAATAGGCGGGACATACACAGAATTTCTAAATATGATTGATTGCAATATCTTTAATTCAATCGAGACTCAACTTTGCTATCTCCTATAATGTTAATTCAGTACAAATAGAGTGACAAAAATGAAGAATCTTATGGCAAAGGTATCAGGACTTAGCATTCTGTGTGTATTCTTTGAGAACATGGTAAATTCTGTAAAGGGTTCTTATCCTTACGTTCTAAGTCCTGAACTGGAACAGGGAGCGGAAGGTACGCTATGTTCTCATGTAACTGCTGGGCTGGGGAATAACTGCACGTGAAAGGGATTTGAAATCCTCTTTTATTCAATCACTATTAAATACAAACCTCCCAATTCGGGAGAGATACAGAACGTAACAGACCACACTTTGGTCGAACTTAACAATCAAATAAATTTAAATAAATTAAAATAGAACTTAAATTAAACTTTGCTTCGCAGAGCAATTCGCGGGAGTTGGCCTCTATCTAAAAGGGTGCGTAGCAAGGTATACTAAATACTACCGCACTTTAATTTATTTTACAAAGCAATCACGTAGTAAGCACTATGGCTTATAAATTTAAACTGCTAGCTGGTCAGGCGAACGTTGAGCAGCGTGACCGTGATCTGAGGCAAAGCTCTCACACACCGAGAGGTTTCTACCTCTGGCTTAAATAGTGCTTGGCTGAACTTCAAAAATTAGCATAAGCTAAAAACGCGCGCTTCTTCTGACAGGAAGTTGAAGCAGAGAGGAGATAGAAAAGATTTAAATTAAAATAAACTTGGTTAGTTTAACTAAAACCTTACAAAGGAGCCAGACTCCTTTACCATAAGAGTCTTCATTTTGGTACAGAGATGCACCAACTTACTTTCTGTTTTGTATCTGGAAGCGGATCTTATGTGAGAAGTTATCGTATATTTCCTTTATACGTGTAAGTAAGATATTGTTGATACAGTTTTAATGAGGTCAACTACGCCTCTCTGCAGTCCTTTACCAATTCATATCATTTAAGAAATGATATTCAGGTGCGAAATTATTGTCAAAAAAGTTGGGAAAATGTTGTGAAAATGCATGTAAAAAGATGCAGATAAAATGGCTTTATTTTGTCAGCACTACTGTTCCTTCTAGTTGCCTTTGAATAACTGGAGTCCTGAGTCAGGGAGGTTACTCAAAGCTGTGTTCTTGCGGGTGTAGAAGATATAACAAAGATAAGTAGGGTTAAATTTATCCTTTATTTCTCACAGCGTACAGTCGTTCCCGCACTTCGGGATACAGAGACTGAATAACTGGAGTCCTGAGTCAGGGAGGTTACTCAAAGCTGTGTTCTTGAGGGTGTAGAAGATATAACAAAGATAAGTAGGGTTAAATTTATCCTTTATTTCTCACAGCGTACAGTCGTTCCCGCACTTCGGGATACAGAGACTAGTACTTATGGTCTAAAACGTAGAAAATAAGAATTAAATTAACTTAGCTAAATAAGAACTAAACTTAGATGCCTTACAGAGAGTAGTAACACGAAGATTAGCCATTTAACACTACGTATGTAGTGAGCGGAATGCAAATACGTCTTCAAATATCAGCGACACCTAAGTTCTGGTCTTAAAGGCAGACATGAAAAGCACACGTGTGGTAAAGCAGCGAGAAGTAGCTCTCTCTTTTTCTTTTGGCTAAAAGCCATTTTGGCTAAAGCTTAAATATTTATACAGTTTGCAACCTCATTTGCATAAACAATTCTACTCGCGCTTATTCTGGCCGGAAATCGAAAATAAAAGAAGATAGCAAAGTTTTAAAATAAAATGAACGTTAGTAAAACTTAAAATCCTTACAACTTAATTCTAAACCGTTAACATAATTTATTCATTCTTGAATAAGTAATAATTTCACACTAAAATAAATAGTATAACTGACAAATAAGATAGTAAATCTGGAAATTACTGATCTTTAAAAAGTCTGTTGCATTGGAAAACTCTCAGCATTTGTATGTTTTGAAAAGTAAATAGTTGCATTTTGAAAAATTTCACTCAAAACTGACAGAAATCAATGGGATGTATTTTGTACGCATGCGAAAGGTAGTTAAGTTGGAAACTGCAAGTGCTTCCACATTTAGATTGTGCTTTGAACTTGATTCAAATTTATTTTTGATAAATCAATCCATCGAAGCTCCCATAGCTTCTCACCTTCATTACCTCCATGTAGGTGTCCCTCCTCTTACGCAGTAGCCCTAGTGTGCTTTGCTGTAACCTAATAAATCAGACCAAACCTTACCTTCATCTTCTTGAATCACAACTAGGAATTAATTACCTTCGTGTGGTCCAGCCGCGGCCCTCTTATTCATTTTTGCTGGGACTTGCCCTTCTTACTGGATAACAAGTAATGTAAAGAAAAAAAAAAATTTAAAGTTAATTCCTACTTACGAGAATTTTCACTTCATAATGGAACATTACATCCGCTTCATCCAACTCTATAAAACTATAAATCTTTAATTCCTTTAAAATTCTTTAAAATTACTTTAAAATAAAATAAAATTTAATTACTTTAAAATTCTTTAAAACTCTGTCTTACTGTTGCCACTTATTTTTGTTAAATATTACAATCCCATTTATCACCGTCATGTACGTACTATTATTTATAAGATGTTATAAAAATATTTTTTACAGCACATGGGAATTCCTAATAAACGGTCATTATTTATAAGTCTTAATATATGAAATTTTAAATTTTAATTATCTTTAATAAGTGAAAAAATTGTATTAACATCAAGTGTCATCCACTACAGGTTTAAAAAAATGTATTTGATCTTGAGTGAATGAATGAAAAGTATTTATTAACAACTGAAATTTTGAACAAGATATAGGGAGCGTGTGAGCTAATAGTAGGAATTTAAAAAGTATTAATTAAACATCTGGAAAAAATCTTTTACCCTTCACCCTTCTCATACGGCCGCTTGCGCGGGCTGGCTGCGCTCTGTTGTTTAATCCTTCTAACCGCTTTAAGTAAAAATAAGCAGAATAAATCATGTTTGTGAAAAACAGGCATGTAAACAGTCTTTAGGATGCGAACTAGATGGCAGTGTTCAGCAAAATTCAGGCAAATGCCGTCAACAATATTGGCATCAGCAATATAGGACAAAGTGACCAATACTAAACATTATTTTCTTCCTGCTGCGCTGGAGGGCATATAAAAAAGCAGATTTAGTGGGAAAACACAACGCCGCTCATCAGCTGTCAGTTTCTTTCATTATCAGAGATGGCAGCACCTTACAATCTATTCATTTGCCCTATAACGGCCACCTCGATAATAAGCTTCACTGTTTGACCGTTATAATACGTGGCGTGCATGCTTCAAGTTTCACTTTCATTCAGTACTACCTAAAATGGCGGTGCTAAAGAAACGGCATGTTGAAGATGAGGAATGGCAGTTTCAGCCCAAATAGCAGGAAAGTTACTTTTTTGTTGAACATAATGGAAAACCACAGCATGATATCCGTTTTCAAGTCTTAAATGTTTCGAAAAAGCATAATGTGAGTAGACATTATTACAGCTTGCATAATACGACCAATATGAAAGAAGTGCTAGAGCTGTGTTTAGCGATTTGGAAGCTGAAACCAACTTTCAAGAACCATCAAACACTGCTGGTTTGAAGGCATATTATGAAGTATGTTTAGAGCTAGCTAAATGTAAAAATTTCTTTTAGGGATGGGAGCCTATTAAAAAATGTGCTGTAAGAATGGCCTCTTCATTTAGAGATAATAAGAGGGCTAAAAATTTTGAAACAATGTTCTTGTCTCATCAAGAAGTAAGCAAAAGAATTAAAGAGATGAGTAGTGAAGTTTCAGGTACTCTAAAGGGCATTTTGGAAAAATGGGGATTTTACTATCCACTAGATGAGAGCACAGATATAGCTGACATCAGCCAGCTCCTTATCTTTGTCAGAACAATAAACGGAGAACGTGAAATTCATGAAGAGTTATTGGAATTAAAAGCGTTAGAAACCAGCACCAAAAGTATTAGCATATTCAACGCACTGGATAATGCCATTTCTAAATACAGAGGTTTGGGGAAATGCTTTGGCATTGTAACAAACGGCAAAAAAACAGACAGAGATAAAGCAATGGTTTATCATAGAACTGGGTTAGTAGACCAGTGTAAAGAAAAATGGTATACATTTTTTTGTTTATCCACTGCATTATCCATCAGAAGGCTCTTTGTGAAAAAATTATAAGGCTCGGAGAGACCATGAAAACAGTTATAAATATCAAAATTTAATAAAAGGAGGCAATAAAGCCGAGAGACATAAAGCATTTATTGCATTCATGGACAATTTGGAAGCTGAGTATGATGTCATTTAATTGCACTATGAAATGCGTTGGCTAAGTGCTAGAAATAGTCTGCAACAGTTTTTTGGGTTAAGGAATGAAATTCTTGCTTTTCTCAGGGAAAAAAAAAACATTGGGCATGAGTATCAAGAAAAACTGGATGAAATCCTAGTTTTTAAATAATCTTGTTTTCCTGACAGATTTATCATTCAATCTAAATACTAAAACTGAAACTACTAGGTAGAAAACAAAATATAAATATCAGCTTTAAGAACATACTGAGGGCTTCAGCAAAAATCTTGATGTAATACAAATTGCACTGGAGGCAAATAATGCAGCGTATTTCCCATGTTGTCAGTAGCTGAAAGAAGAAGAAGGTGACATAAATTTTAGTATGTTTGAGGAAAAATTAATTGATATCAAGTAAAAGATCCAGAACAGATTCCAGGATTTTGACTCGATAAAACCAAAACTTGCACGGTTAAACAGCCCCAAGGAAACTGAAGTGAGTGAGGTGCTCTGAGTATTCCATACAAAGTTCGTAATCTTTAAGCAGACTCATTCTACCAGACTAAAAGTGTGATGTCCCTGAAAATTTCTGGAGATTGATTTCTAAAGACTCTTTTCCCGAATTGCTTAAATTCTCTCTGCAAATGTTATGGCTGTTTGACAGTACATATGTGTATGAAAATGCTTTTCCTGCTCTCAGACAAATTAAATCAAAAACGAGAAATCGCACTGAAAGTGCTTCATAGACTTGAGTCTGAGACTTTACTTTACTGAAGTTACAGTAGACATTGATAATTCTGTATCAGAAAATCAGTGCCAATCATCACATTGATTTCCTGACTCTAAAATAAAGTGTCATATTAAAATAGTCAGTTATATGTAATTCATTTTCTTTCTTTAATGTCTCTGGCCCTCACTTTCCTATACTAAAGTTGGCACGCAGGTCGCTTAAGGTTGGACCTCACTGAATTACCTTATACACTTGCATCGTGAAAAGCAGGTCACTCTAGATTTTTGTCACTGAGCATCTGTTAGGCATGCTTAATGGCTGCCGCTTCCGTTGAATTTGGTACATATATGAAGGATTTAATTTTGTCAAAGTTTTCGCACAAGTAAGCTGCACAACTGTTCGAAGTACTCCATGTGTTTGTAATGGAGAATTCTGATAAGTTTCTCTTTGTAATGAATTTTCGGTGCAACAATTGCGATTAAAGAGGCCTTCATAAGAATCTTCGCCCCGGCAGCAACGCAGTAATTTATTCTGCTATACATTTTCCAGGTCCTTCATAAATACAGTGTAGTCCGTGTGTAATACATGTCACATGGTAGTGTTTAAGGTGCATCAGTAGCAGGAAAGCTGAAAGCACATAGTAATCTTGACCGCTCACCACAAATCTTAGATTCAGGCAAAAAAAAAATAAATAAATAAATGATTAAATTACTCTGCAGACGTTTGTCATGTGGATTTCATATATCTTACAAAGAATAGGATTTATCCACTCATTAAACAATGGAAACAAATATATGTTTAAGGTGCATCTTAGCAGATCACCTGTAGTTTCATGCGACAAAAATCCCACTTCATGCTAGTCGATCAGTTCTTTCATTCCCTTTTTGCAAGACATTTTTGCAAATTAGCTTTATGTAATTTTTTTTTATAAAGTACTCTCATTCGATACTGACTTTTGCGTGTACTTCTCAAGAAACGGTTAGAATGCAAGATTATTTACGTTGTAGCGTGAAATTCTGGATTAGCCATGGTTAAAATCTGCGCTGAACTCATCGGATGATCTCTTGTTTTTTAGTTCTTGAAATGAAGGCATATAACAAACTAAGTCAACTTTGCGTTATTTTTTAGGAGTTTTTTCTATATTACCTTGAGAATTATTGGAGCTACACTTACACAAGGGGGAAAAGTACTGCATAATTAAAGATGGGGGTAAGGTGCTATCTCCCCTCCAAAAATGAGGTCAGTACGTTTAATTTTTTATTTGGCAATCTGGCATTCTTACCTCAAAAATCTCTTGTTTTTAAGAGCACCTTGAAATCCTTTACCTAGCTATGAGGCAAGACTAACTCCTAATTATTACATATTTTACGAAAACAAAACAAACTTAATTTGTTTCTAATTTCTTTTTGCAAAAGAAAGGAAATAAAAGTACAGATAATTACAAATTCTATCAAATGTATGAGCAATATAAACTTAAACCCAGAGGTCCGCAAACTTCTTCCGTTTAGTTAATATAGTCAATAAGCAAAACTTAAACGGAATTCACCCCGCACAATTTCAGATCACTTAAGGACTTTACAAATTGCACCAGCGGTAAAAGCTACATTGCGTATAACTGCAGCGAACAAATTGATAGCAGGCAGCAAGAAAAAAAAAATCTTCTCCACTGCAATTCATACCCCTAAACATAGTGCTTCCTTACAGTTCGCCCACCACTGGCTAAGCGGTAACGTAGCTAAACACTAGTAATTCGACCCGGGTTCGATTCTCTCCAAACGAGTTAGCTGCATTGGGAGTTTTCTTGGCTTTCTGCATGTATAATGTATTCACATTACACATGAGGACATACAACCGGAGCGTTCATCTCGGTTTGAACCTGGGTCAAACTAGCAGCATTCAGCTGTCTTAACCGCTCTGCCACTGATGCGGTTCTCAAAATTTTGGTAAAATGGAAAGTTGCAATTATTTCGCGTGAAACAGAATTTTCAAAAACTTGTTCCAGTTATATGGAACTATATCTTTTTTAGACCTCTTTTCATAATTTAATAAATTTAAAGTCATATAAAAAGTTTTGTAGCGGAGGATACAATCCATAGTTCCATATATCATTTAGTTGTTACAATAATAATATATCACACAGAAATAACATCGTTATTTGTGTTTAATTATATTATTATTAAAAGTGGTAATTAATTACATTATATTATTAAAAGTGGTCTTTTAAGGTTACAACGCGGATTTCTAATTTACGAATTTTCTTTAAACGGGAATTTTATAATCTCAGAAGTGTAATATATAAAACACGAAACAATATTTATAGCTAAAACGTTTTAGAGATGATGGCAGGCTACCTTCTCATGGCATATTTTGGAAACGCATAAAATGTGGTTAAAAGCTTTATTAAACTAATACGAAAAAAAAAAAAAAAACCGAACCGAAAGAAGTTATATGATATTATTTTCATGCGCAATAATATGCTAAAAAGAAAAATCATGTTTTAAAAATGCACTTTCTTTTATGCGTAACATTGAAAGAGTATAAAAACGCAGACTGTATCACAAATAAATTCGGGATAGTTTCACATCGAGCTAATTGAGAAGAAAACTACTGAATCCTTCCTTGCCCTGTTCCATAAGAATAGTGATTGTCACCTGGGTACCTGGGCCGAAGGCCCTACCCCTATCGAACTGGATTGGATTTTTTTGAATACTGGATGACAATAACGTTTAGAGATTAGCAATATTTATAAAGAGGGATTAATGCATGGTACTTATTAGTAAGTTAACAAAATTTTGTAATTTCAAGTACTTAAGAAAATATGCGCGGAACAGAAGGCCAGTAGACATGAAAAATGCTCTCCAGCCAGAAAGCAGTGCGAGCTGATGGGTGAAATAATGAGAAATACATAAATAGCATTATGACATATGGGTTAACAAGTTAAAGGTAAGTGCGGATCCTTTGGTGAGTATATAGAGATATATTAGAGGATTAAAGTACTGACAAAGAGCAACACATATGCAGGTATATACAGCAGACACATATAATTATCTAGGGAATATTGTTATTGAGCATAGCCATTGGTCTTTTTGAATATTCTGGGTCGTTGGTATCATAACTATAGACTGTAATTAATGGGTTATTGATATTACACTGATTCTCATAGAAGTTTCTGGCAAGTTTACAGTACACTGTAAGCAGCTGGTCAATTTTTAACTCCTCATGAATACAATTGTTCCTAATGTACCAGGGTGCATTAACTATTTGGCGGAGTACACAATTCTGAGCAGTTTGTAACTTCTTTCTCATAGTTTTACATGAATATGCCCAAACAGGGCAGGCATAACATAGCATGGGACGCAATATGGCTTTGTAAATGAGTAACTTATTGTCGATAGATAAGACACCGAGCAATTAAGGGGTAGAGTTTGGCTTTCCGAACTCGAAACTTTTGCAAAATAGATGTAATGTGTGGTGTCCAAGTGAGAGAACTACTGAGGATCACCCCGAGGTAAGGGACTTGCTTAGCCCAGGGAATAGATTCTCCATAGAACTTGAAGTTCTTTTTTAATTTTTTCTTAGTAAACATAATGGCTTGGGTTTTGTCTACGTTGACTAGTATTTTCCATTTTTGGAGCCAAATCTCAAGCGTGTTTATGTGTTCTGGTAATCGTTGTATTACTGATCCAACAAATGCACACTGTGTTAGGATCGCTGTATCATCTGCATACATTGCTAGTGTCGTGTTGTGTGTAACAGGAATGTCGTTCATATATATATTAAAAAGTGTTGGGGCCAAAAGGGAGCCCTGGGGGACCACAGCTGATATTACCTTTCGTGTAGAGTGTGAACCTGAGATATGAACGTCAGGTAGGATTTAATTATGTTTGTGATGTAATCTGGGAAGCCCAGATTGTGCATTTTGTAAGTTAGTGCTTCCAGCCATACACGGTCAAAAGCCTTAGAGATGCCAAAAAAGATTCCACTAGTGATTTTTTGCTGCCTCCGACCCTCTAGGATAGTCTCCACCACCCGGTATAATTGGTTTGTAGTGCCTAGGTTTTTACGAAATCCAAACTGAGCTGGTATTAGGATGTTAATCTCGTTCAAAAAACTGTTGATGCGAGACAAAATAATAGCTTCCGCAACTTTACTAAGGCAGGACAACAGGCTGATGGGACGGTAAGAATCTGGTTTATCGGGCGGTTTACCCGGCTTTAAAATGGGCCTTATGACAGCCAACTTCCAGTGAGAAGGGTAGTGTTGCAATGACAATATAATGTTGATGAGTTTTGTGATCAACATAACTATTTTAATAGGAAACATCTTGATAATTTTGTTCGTAATCATATCAAAGCCAGGGGCTTTCTTATTTTTAATCCTTTTGATATATGCAAGGACTTTTGACGGCATGATTGGTTTTATGTTGTCCGTGCGTGGATTGGAGAGGTAATTGTTCTGAAAACTAGTGACTAAATTTTCTGTTGTTGTATCGTGTATGTTGTGGAGACCAAACTGAGATTCCAGATGCTTAGCAAACAGTTCTACTTTCTCAGTGTCAGTGTAGTGGATCCTTTGCGGGCCTTTAAGGGGCGGAATGTCATTGTAGCATTTTGTATATCTTTTGATGGCTTTCCACAGTGAGTTATCTTCTGTGGATAGCGAACCAAGATAGTTGGACCAGTCGAGTTGTGCTTGTAACTTAGTGTGAGATTTGGCTTCGTTGCATAGACGATTGAATAAATTCTTGTCCACTGGATTCCTGGTACGTTGAAATTTCCTACGAGCCGCATTTCTCTTGCGTATTAGCTCAGTGAGTTCTTTTGTGCGGTGTCTTTGAGAGAAACAGATCTCCTTCTTGGCATTTTCATAAGCACCTTGAATTTTATCTGTAAAGTCCTTAATTAAACCATCAATGTCACACCCTTGTTGTATCGTGGGTAAAGTGTAAGGGATGTTGTTGATAGCTTTGACGTATCTGCGCCAGTCAGAACTAAAGGCTCTTTTGTCTGTTGTGGTATAACTGCTGATGTCCAGGATCATCCGAACGGGGTTATGATCGGAGGATAACTCATCCAACACAGAAACATCCAGCGGAACGCTGGTGTTCCTGAGCAAGAAGAAGTCAAGGATACTAGTGGAATTGGCAGCATACCGTGTTGGTGTTTTTGGAGCTGCTATTCGTAATCCCGCCATAGAGTTGGCTAAATTGAAGATTACGGTACCTATGGTGTTTGAATTATAGCAGTTCCATGCGCTGTGTCTAGCGTTAAGATCTTCACCTAAGATAACATGTGATCCAATTGTTAATAAGTTAGTGAGGTCAGTATTGACCTGCCTGGGGTCTTTTCTGTGTGGTATATAAAAGTGTATGTTACATTTGTGTTTGTTGTGAGTGTAATAGCTGAGGCCTCAACGGCTAAAAGCTGTGGTAAAGTGGGCGAATAGTGGAGTATGCAGCGTTTAATAAGAACTGCAGTGCCTCCGCACGGTCTTCCCGGCTGAGATGCTCTATGAGACCTGTGGACAGTATAATTTGCAACGTAAACAGAAGTATTGGGGCTAAGCTTGTGCTCTTGTAGGAATACTATATCAGAACTGTACTCATTTACAAAATCCCTAAATTCGTTTAATTTATCATATAAGCCATTTGCGTTCCATGTGACAATATTCAAATATTTACAACGTTTAACCATTAATATTATTAGAAGATCCCATGAAAATTTCTTGGAACAGATTAAACAGAATGAATAACTTGTCGATGGGATTTTCTGCACTGTTAAATTCAGACATTTTAGCCGCAATTAGTTTCATAACATGTGTAAATGAGCAATTTTTAAACATTTCACTAATCTCCTTAAGAAATCTGAAAACATCTGCAAAGGCACTAATATTTACATTTTCCTTAGAATTTTTATAATCATTATTTACAGTCCCCGTCTGGGGAGGCACATGCTTTTGGTTCTTGGCCTGTGTACCAGTGACAACATTGGCATATGACATACCAGGTTTTACCTGGGAAGTAGGAGATACAATTTTGTTTACATTAACATTCGAGGAGTTTTTAGAATTAGAAACTGAAGGTTTGAATAATTTAGGAAATCTGCTGTACCCGGTATAGTTGGCCGTGTGCCCTGTCTCGCCGCAGTTGCAGCACTTCACTACATCTCATTTTTTGGCTTTGCACTGGTCCGTCCTATGGGGGCCAGCACACTTCATACATCTAGGTTTTAGTTTACATTGCTCTGAACTGTGGTGGAAGTGTTGGCAGTTATGGAATACTTCCTTCTGCGGCGGTTTGGTTTGTTTTCTTTGATTTTGGCAAGCGATGCGAAGACTATCTGCCTAAGCAGAGGGATGGAGGATTTTCTAATGGCTAGTATCCACGTTACACGGGGGGGGGGGCACGAAAACACGTATGCAGTCAGCCTATTCTCTTACCACCAGCGGCACAGCGGTCTCGATATTCAATGGGCCGTCGCTGAATAACTTGTAGTTCAACTTGGGCTGGATTCCAGGCGAACGGGGTGACGGCTGCATGGGTGTTTTCCCCATGTGTAACGTGTATACGAGGCAGTTCTTCTTAAGCAATCTTCCACCAAGACATCCCTCCCCTTATGCAGGTAGCGTTTGTGTGCTTTATCATAATCAAATAAGCCAAAATCAGAGGAGGATTTGGGACTAAAACTGTAAAGGCTATGAAAGAAATCGTCTTAATCTGCACTAAACCGTTTTCCTCATGTGTAACGTAAATGAGGGCCAATGAAAGTTCTCTGCGAAGGTAGCCCTCCTCTTAAAAAAACAGCTTTAGTGCTTTGCAGTAATAAAGTAATCGAATTCAATCCAGTCCTTTAGGAAGAAACAGTATTTAAAAAAAGAAAAAAAAAACTGTCAATTTGTCAGAAAATGTTTGTCGCTGTTTGAAAACTAGAAACGTGTATCAGGAGTTCTCAAAATGCAAATAGCTTTTCATTAAAACAAACGATAATTTGAGACTGCATTTGCCCATTTTTAAATTCAAAGTTCATATATGTTTCTTGCGTTTTCACTTACATATTCATTTACAGTGCTCATTGGGAAATTTATTAGAGTTGAAAATTGAGTATTTTTCCAGCAAAATTCTAATTTACTCCGTAACGTCAATTGTGTTTATAAATGTAAGCCCTCTTGGTTACTTCAAATGGTAATATTGTAGAGACATTAGGTTAATTACAAGCAGGAGACATGAAAAATATGCAAGGCCTTCGCCGGGAATCGAACCACGGACCTCTGAAATGCCGGCTCAGTGTGCTGACCACTACACCACGAAGGCATGCTAAGAATGTGGGAGATATACCTTATAATATGAGCACTTACTTGCAAACCATTTACACTCCACTGATTTACCAATGTTAATACAAATCATATATTAAAATTTTTTCGAGTGGTACGCTGCTAAGGCTTAAAAAGTGGAGGTATAGTAATTTCCTTGTTCACTGTAGTTGAGTAATTATTCATCTGTTACATAAAAGAGAAATGTAGAAAAACTTCCCACTTCATGCCATTTATAAATCTGACGGACATAAGCATGTTCATAATTCATGACTCAATTTGTACTAGCCCAACCTCTTAGAACCGGTGTCCACTAAGTGAAGATATAACTAAATTATGCGAAAGCAGAATGTGTCATATAGTCGTAATAAATGATACAATGCTAAACAGCATTTGAGATACGAATACAAATGAATAATCACTGCAATTACAAATAGAATTTTTTCTTTCCCCTTAATTGCATGACTGTTTATACTCTAATGAATGAATTTCCCACTATTCATCTAAAAGGGTTTTCATAAAAAATACTAATATTAATAAATAAAACTTATCATCTCTAACGCAACAAATGCATAATTTGTTTCCATACGGAAACAAGGAAGAAAATGGAAAGTAAATTGTATTCATGAGTTTTTATTAATTATAAATTACGCAGGGTCTGGTATTCATATCCGTCTAAATTACTTGCTTTTTCTTAAGAAGACATTACTTTTGTAAAAACAGGTTTGCATTTGGAGGCATATTATAAATGCGTTATTTCCAAATATTTCAAGTGAATATTTTCAATAAACGTCATAAATCTGCGTATCTTTATTTATTTATTTATTTATTTTAAATCAAAATGCACTTTACGTGTATTTTGAAAGAACGAAACTGCAGAGTTACGTTCTCAGCATATATAAAGCATCTCCAAAAACATTAAGTGAAATCTCTAAACATGTAAGTTTATTTAGCTGTCTACATGTACGTATAGTAGTACTATAGTTTATATTGTTTCAAGATAAAAAAATACCATTTCTGCTGAGAATAAAAATTTAATTCTGAGCATTCTAATTTTTAGCTTTATAAACAATATAATTAACTACAGAGTACTCAACATAAAAAGAAATATTTTCATGGTGCCCAAATGTTCAAATCCATTTTTTTCTCTATTGTGAGCATTCATTATAACATTTTTTTTCCCCCTGTAACACGCGGAGGGTCGTTATAACGGGCATTAACTGTCTTAGCTACTGCTAAATATGAAAAAAGGGAATAGTGTTATATTTGTAATGAAATCTTGTGTATAAATAAATATATTTGTTATATTCGGTACAGTCATTCAAAGCATCAAATACACATCCTTTCTGTGTTTTAGTCGATTTTTTGTAAAATATATACCTAATTGTAAGTTTTTCAATAAATTATGCTCTCTCCAACTGATAAACGTACAAATGAAATAACAGTTTTATTTCTCATCTAAATTATTTAAATTTATCAAAGTATGATTTTTAGATTTAATAAATAGCAGTCTGTTTCATCAAACTAAGAGATTTGAAATTTTAACAAAAACGCATGTACTTTCTTACACTAGAAAAGTAAAGCGCCTTCTTCGCACTTTAAAAACTTGTTATTTCTTACAAAGAAAAAAAGAGGGGCAACAACAAAAGTAAAGCATATTTATTTTTATAACGCAATTTACATTCAGTAAACGCCAGCCGTCCTCTGCTCTCAACTATTGTAAAGATATACATTAAAAGACTATTACTCTTTGTACATTCTTAATGCTATATTTTACAAGTAACGGTTCTCAGTCACACTCAATTTACCTGAATAGTCTTTATGTAGGAAGAAAAGACTGAATAAAGCAGTTTCCTCTGGCACCGCCCTGTTAATGGAATTTCTATTCAAAAATGAAACAGATTTGAAGTATGATCAAGGCAGGTATAATAATAATAATAAAAAAAAAAAAACTAACTTCCTAAACAGCGACAGATTTTATCTGCTGCAATTCTTCCGTTTAATAGAGTTTGATCGCTTATCAGTGAAGTATAGAGCCATACTCCATTGCCTTGGCATACTATCGTATCCATTGACTTGTGCTGGCAATTTATGGGCGATTTTGTTGCAATACAAAACCTCGCTCTTGAAGTATTGTTAACTTTGACACTGTCATCAATACACTCGAGTGGCGACGTTATCACACAGGGTTACAGAAGTGAGCAACGTTTCTAGTTTTCATATATGTCTATATGAAGTTTTATGAGTTAAAAGTAAGTTTACTAATAGTGTTGAAGAGTTTGAACAATTTTTTC
>KK119061.1:1208320-1240336 GCA_000611955.2 Stegodyphus mimosarum | reverse complement strand
TTTTTATTGTTTTTTTTTTTTTTTTTTTTTTTTTTTGCTAAATGAAGAAATTCCTGTTTTGATAAAATAGATACATTAAGACAAAAATCTTAATAAATAAATAAATTTTAAAAAATTAAATCTGAAAATTTTCAGATTTTATATTATGCCCAAAAGGACGTTTTTTTAACGTTTTGTGTGTTACCTTTATTCATTAAATATCATGTGCTTCACCCTTAAGCCATAAAATTCAGTTCAACAGTAATATCAAATTATAACAAAATAATTCAAAAAGAGCATATCTTTAGAATTTCCGATACACAGTCTCGTACGTTGGAGACAATTTTTTTCCCCTTCGTACAGGGTTGCCGCTGCTCGCTTTGGAATCGTTGAGTTTGTTAATCAAAAACTCGTTAAAGTGTTACAAAATATGAAATTGATAATAAAACACAAAACTTTGACTTCCGTGTTACCAAAATTGAACGAGATATTTAATTTCAAAATTTGCGAAAATTTGACGTCATTTTCAGTTTGCATTAAAGGGTCTGTTCGTAAATCAATTGCAATAATTCTGGCTTAATTTTTTTTCGCTTTAAATGCCATTGTGATATTCATTTGTCATTTACTAAGTATTTTTATACATCTGTTACATTTGGTACGCCGAAAGAATTTTCACACGAGTAATTTATAAGTTTTCAAAGTATAAAAGTACGTTATTAATATTCTCATGAAATTTTATCACTTTAGAATCACAATCTAGTAATGGTACGAAAAATTCAACGAACTACAAATATTTTTAGTTTTTAGTTAATACAAATAATATTATGAGTTGGCTACACACCAATTCCTGAAATCTGCCAATGTTTTCTAGGACACTAATTTTGTAAAATTCTGTGAATAAGATCTCCATTTTGAAAATTAAATTATATTGATCAATATTTTTCACAATAATCTAAATCAGAAATGCACTTAACATTAGAAAACCATTTCTAAACTGATATAGATACAAATGCAAACCTTTAGCTCTTCAATTTGCCTAAATTTGCCTACTGTCCCTGAATACGATCTCTGGTTTTTAACACTGAAAATTTGTCACTTTTAGTCGCACGGGAAGTCTAACTATTTGCGCTTTATTTTTTATAACGAATGTAAGATTTTTCTAAATTTAAGTACACAGACCGGAGGAACGTATAAAAAGTTAGGTTTCGTAATTTTTACAAAATTTATTTCTCTTAATTTGAATATTTGCTCATTTAAAACATTTTTCTATACTTCTTTGTTACAGTGCCCTCCGCCATATTTCGAGATTTTAGATTTGCGCCAAGATCTCAGCTATAATTTTGCCAAGCTCGCGAAGCGCGAATTTAAAAATAAACAATGCAATATATAATAATAACAGTAATACTCCCATGTCATTTCCTAAGAATATTTTTAAGAATCCTTATCTTTATTATTATTATTTTATCGCATATAATTGTTCCAGTCAACTTTAGCATTTTCACGCATATTAAGCGCATTGTACCATTTCATAGACGTCAATTCCTCTGCCTAAGAATACATAAATCTAATAGCAGTGACAAACGGTATTCTAGAACCGCAGAATCAATATCCAGCACCAAGGCCTTTCTTCTTTCTGACATTTTTTACATTGCACTTCCAAATGGCTTCGTCGTTAACATAAAGTTTCATGTCGTGGCTATTTTCGTATACTCGTTTGTCCGGTAAAAGACCTCTTTCTTGAAAAAATGATATGGCATCCACCTCATTTCTTGGTAAATTAAACGGTAACGTCATATTAACAATGAAAAAAACAATGAATATATTTTTTAAATAAACAATGCGAATTCGAAAACCTCATCAAAAATGGATATTATAAGAACACGCGATGACAACAGAAATGCAACATGGTGCTAATATAAAATTACGCAGTAAGGCATAAGAATACGCAGCTGGTGCTAATATGCGATCATTTGATACCCATCGTGGCGAGGTATAAGAACACGCAGCCAGATTTCGGCGAGATATTTCGGTTGATTGGCGATTCAATCTCAGGGGCCGGTATAACAAAGAAGCACCCTTTTTTCTAATTAAATTCGAAAACCTTAATTTGCACCTGCGTTTCTCTTTAGCTTACTAATGATAAAATAAATTTACGTTACACTGAACAGCTAGTGAGAGCTAGAGTCTAACTGAATAAGTTTGTCCGCAACTTTGTTTACAAGTTCAGTGTCAGGCGACAAAATTAGATTTTCTTATGGGACCGCATAAATATCAGTCAGTCTCTCTTTTAAAATTCTGTTAGAAGACGTTCACCACTTAGATTTGATCATCATGTCATCTACTTGGTATAACCGCGTTCCCAAAAGGCAAACAATCATTGCTGCTATGGAGCTATGCCATAATGTATTACTTCCATTGTTAATTTAAGCAATATTCCTTTCATTGTCTTTTCATTTGATTCATAAATAAAGCATCAATATAAAGGACAAACCTCCTTTTACAACTTTCACATGCGCTGGGCTATAAGATCGGCTTGTATAATAGATGGTTAATTATGTAAGACTGACATAGATAACCATTACGTCAGAAATGTTTCAAAATCTTAATCATTTTGCCGCCGATGCCTCTGGTATATAGGCTTGATTTCTAGTACTTAGAAGAACTGGAATTTTTAGATTATGGGAAATCAAATTAGGGTTCTCTGCCTAAGGGCATCGATGCTTTCCTAGTGGATTTTCTGAGAGAAACTGGCTCGTAGTCATGTTATATAAATGAAGAAACCACGAAAACTCCTTTGCAGCCAGCCTCTACAGAAGAATGCCCTAAACTGCGTAGATACTCTGACAAGTTGGTTGAAACATTATTAAACAAAAGGATAGGGTAATTTAGTCCAGAAATTTGTACTTGTGTTGGTTGACTATATAGTATTTCAGTAGACATTTAGTTCGAGATAAATAAGCATAAAATGTGTTCAGCATTTTTCTAATTGCAACATCTGCGAACATTACGAGAGAACAAGCAGAAAAAGGATGTAAAATTTAAAAAAAATGAATGGTATAAAACTATATTCAACACGTTCTTTTTTTGTCAAATATTACACAACATCTAGTCTTCCAGAATATCTCTTGGTTCTTCGCGGCTAGATTTTGAAAAGAGGTGTTTGTTCCCTGTTTGAAATTATGCGAGTCCACCTGCTGAAATCTGTCATTTGACTTTCTTTTAGCCATCGAGAGTACAACTGGTCCACTGGATTAGGTGCTTATTAACCTGTGAAATTCTGTCGATGAAGTTTAGAAAAGAAAAGAAAAAAAAAAAAAGAAAACTAAAGCTAAGTGGAATGTCCTCCGGGGTTTGACTATATAATGTGAAAAAAATTACTAAGACTGGAAGAAGAAGGAATGCACATTATGAGGACATTGTCATTATAGTATTATAGTTTAAGTTGATTATATAAATATAATAAGACCAGGGTGTGGCTACAAGTAGAGATATAAAGCTGAGTCAGTACGAATGTTTGAGCATTGCACACCAAAAGAGAAAAATTTGCAACATTAAATTAACAAGAATGTACTTGCATATATATACAGCTGAGGGAGTTACATGGTATTATACTAGTTACAAAAAATTAGTGGCTGACGATATTGACTGAGTCTGTCATTTGACTAGCACTTTCTCCGAAATGAAGGCAAAGGCAAATGATACTGTGATCTCAATTAAATTTCATAAGATATTTAGATATTAGTCATTGTAACTAACGCCTTTCAGTAGACTTTTTCCCAACAGTAGTCCCACGCGGACCGGGTTATCTTAGATGCATTTATGGTAGGCTCAGCTGGTGCATTTCACTAATAATCAATTCTTAGATGTTGCGCTGGAGGAACTACTCCATTTGTTCTGTGAACCCTTTAAATAATTTCATGTACGTTTTAAAATATGAAATTGGTACAAGCAATATAGCAATTATGGAAACATTTATTTAATTGTTTGTGAGAAGCAATTTCTTGTCGCCAACGAAAGATACTGCGCCAAATTTTCACTCGCCAAGAGTGTGCTGGAAAAAGTAAGAATTGAGTAATCCCTTACGCTCATACATGCATAGAGTATAGTAATGTCAAAATGATGAACTGAATGCCATTGTCCAATTGATGTAGTGCCTGAGTATCTTACTATGGAGTGGAGGGGAGGAACTAAAACTCGCTTTCTCCGCAGAATAAAGCTGAAAAGCTTGACGTCTCCATTGATACAGTAGTGCAATAATTTTATCCTCCCTTTGTAAATCATGTAGCATAGTCCAGTCAAAATTTGTCTCATGCATATTCTTAACCGAATTAATAAAAATGTTTACTAATGTTTATATATGTTTACTGTGCTTGTCACTGTCTATGATATGTGAGGAAGAAATTTAATTATTAAATTTTAGTCATTTAACTTACATAAAATTATCATTAATTTCATACAGAAAGGTTCTTGAAGTATCCTTATTTAGTTTCTGCTTAAAAAGATTAAGTATCTCTGTTAATGATATTCGATGTTCAGTTTCTAAATAATGAAAGAGGTGAATAAACTGGTAGACAGTATGACTAGATAGCCTTTGGTATAGGCAGACATTACGACTTTCAGAAAGTTTTGTAATATGTAACAGAAATTTCTATATTCTAAATCTAATTTCGTTGCTCTGAAGTATAGCAAACAGAGATGGGGCAATGGATTTTAACACTTAAGGCAGATTTCAAAATTAGTCTTCCCCGAAAGATATTTTTATCGTTGTAAAATTAATGCTTAATTCATTATATTTTAACTTTCCACCCTCCATCATTTTTTACCCAAGTACTCTATAGCTCCATCTTCAACATGGCTTTGACAGCAGAGTTTTTCAAAACATTTTTCGATTCTCATTGTTTTAGATCAATAGAAATTTTTAATGAACCTCTTGCTTGAAATATACATATATATAAGTTTTGAAATGCAAATAAAATAGAAAATTAAGAATGCTGACATCCTTTTGCGTTGTTTTTGATCTACATTAAGGTTTATACATAAGAAAGAGATAAAATATATGGAATTAATAATCAACCAAGTGTGGTAACCTGCTTAATGGGAAGACAGAAATTAAAAGACAGTTTGAAGCAAAAATTTGAAAAACATAACTGAAATAAAAGTCAATCAATATAAAAATAAAACAATAATCAGTAAATATATATATATATAAACTAAATTGTATATTTGTATATTTCTTCTTGTAATTACGAACTTATTATAAATTATCAGTGAACTGTTAATAGTTACGTATATGCTTATTTTTTATTCCTTCGTATTACTTTAGTTCATTATAATATATATTCTTATTTCCTACTTCATTTATCAGAGCTGTTTCACTATGTATGCCCTACGCGGGGCTAAAAGTGTCTCAGAATTGCTGATCTTGATAAATTTCTACCTTATAATTTTTACGCTACCTCTACTTTTTACATGATCGTATTATAGCTTCTTTAAAATTGCCTGATTGCAATCCGGTGCCACATAAAAGGAACGCATTTATATAAACTGTTCGACTCATTAAAATTTTAAATTAATTTTTATTAATAATAATGAGTCTATAAAGAAATAACTTGAAAAAATTTAATACAGAAAAGATTCAATTTCATAAAGCGTATTTAACAAAAATATGTTTACAAGCATCAAATTAGCTAACACAACCTTGTATTTGGAGTACATTCACTAAAAACACTCAATCGATTTCGAGGGCAGCTACAGGTCCCTCCTCATCAGGAGAACAAAATACAAGAAGGGGAAAGAAAGCTGAGTAACGGCTTTTTATACTCTCGGCTAGAACCACGCGCGAGGAGGCAACGCCATCTATCGCCAAAAATAATCATCAAGAATTATGTTAATAGAATTTTAAAAGCTCTAGAAGGACTGGATTAGACTTAAAATCGTTCACTAAACTTGCTAAATCTTTGTGAATATGAAAAGCCTCAAGAAAATCCAATTCACCAACGGAAGAAGCTTTTTGGATAATTTTTGCAGATCCAAAGTCAAAATTATGATTAAATTTCCAACTATGATACGCTATTGAAGACTTGTTAATTTCGCCCTTTCGGACATAAGATTCATGTTCCTTGATACGAAACTTTAACACTCTTTTTGTTTGGCCAATATATCTCAAGCCACACTGACACGATATACTATAAATTCCCCAAGAATTAGTCAGAAACAGAATCTTTTAGAGTCGAACCGTGAATTTTATTGATAGGGAGGTAACTGACCTGAAAATTGAATGTGTGGAGAATCCGTGCAACCTTATAACTAACAGAAGGATAAAATGGAAGCACGACAAAGTCATTAATATTGTTTCTAACAGTGGAATGTCTTCTATGATGGGAATCTGAAAACTTTTTAACAGCTTTATCAATGATCACTGGAGAAAATCCTCGGTCAATAGCAACTGCTTTTAAATAATTAAGTTCATTGGTAAGCAAGGATTCTGTGGAACAAACTTTGAGCGCGCGAAATACATAATAGTAAAAAGAAGCCATTTTCTGCTTAACAGGGTGGCATGACTTAGCATGGGGTGGTAAACAAACTGCAAAGGGTTTAACATTAAGCGTATGTCACAAAGCATTATTTAACATAAATATATTTAAGAGACTGAGCTTTTGTGCATAAACTATAGTTAGGAATCGAAAGCTAAAAATTCTCTGATATTTTTTGCACCATACTCTCTGTACCGAACTGCACTGGCAATTGTACTCGTTGCTTTTATCACTATATGCTGCGCAGTCCTATTTTCAACAAAGCGCTTAATTTAATTATTGTAATAATTAATTCAATAAAGAGCTTAAGTAGTGGGTGAAAATTAACAATTATCGCGTTAATGATCACTGGTCTAATTTTAATAATTTGTGTTAATTGTAGTGTTCACTTTTCTGTTTTGCAATAAAAAGACAAGAATCTACAAATATTCGGTATTTTTAAAAAACTAAATATTTATTTAAGTATTATACAGTAGGATTATTTAAATGCAGTCTGCAAAATATTTTAAAGGATAAAATTTTAAGGTTTCTCTAAAATTTCGTTCTTTTTTAAAGTCCCTTCAATTTTGATTTTCAGATTGATTTTGGAAAAAGCATGGAGCTGATTCTATGCAATAAAAACAGCAATACCAATTAAAAGCGGTTAAACATTTGACAGCTACTACAGATAAATAATAATAATAAAACTTTCTAAAAATGAATTGGATTGCAAAATGCAAATTTTCTATTAAAAATTTAGCAGCATTTTGAAATTTTGATAAATTGTAAAATAGAGATGCTTAGCCAAGCTGATTTTATATAGTTTAATTTCCTACGTACTTCGATTTAGAAAATAATTTCGCAAAATTTTTGTATTTCTAAGTAGGAGAAAGGTTTGAAACTTTATTTTTTCTTTAAAAAGATACATATACATACACACACACACGCACACATATATTATATATTTATCTTCTTTCAGCCCACCAGCGGCCGAGCCGTAAAGTTGCTGAACACTGGTGGCTCGGTCCGAGGTTCGAATCTCGCGAATAGGCTGTTTGCATAGACCTTTCGGTGGTTTTCATCATGTGTAACGTGCATACGAGCCAGTTTCCCTTAGGAAGACCTCCACGAAGATATTCCTCCCTTTAGGAAAATAGCCCTCGAACCTTTACCATAATCACATACAACAATTATCTTCCTTCATAAATTGTTGTATGGAATGACTGAAAGCAGATATCTTCCTAATGGAATGTAATAAATAAAACAAATAAGTAAAACTTATAAATGGTTAGATAAGGAAAATTAAGAGACTGCGCGAATATCTATTCTCTTATCATTTTATGTTTTCGATCCAAAAATCGAGGATTTGTGAACTTGGGAGGCAACATTTTGAAATTTCAGAACATCACAAAATGGTGCTGCATTGGCAAATACCGTGATTTTTAAATGCTTCTCAACTGCCTACCAGCAGTGTTTTAGCAATTAATATTTTATCAGTATGTTAATTTAATTAAGCAGATTTGTATATACGTATGTATATAAATTACTGAATATATTATCTGTTTTGAAAAAACGTAGTTAGAATTCTATTGAAATGAATTTACTCATTAGCATATTTAGAATGGAAGAATTAAAAGAGAAAGTGCAACCAACAAACTAAGTAATTATCGTCATTGACCGGAAATTAGTTGACTTTTCAAGGGGAACAAACTAACTTCTGATCAATTACAATAACTAATAGATACAAAAGTGTTTTGTCTTTTTCTCAAGCAAGAATCAAGACTAAAAAAGCTGTTAAGTAAGAATGAGTTAAAATTATTCAAATTGCTAACTAAAAATCAATAAGAAATTGGCGGTTTTTTCAAATTTTAACTGCAACCTTCAAATCGGAATATATATTTTTATAAGAGTGAGTTTTATTTTCTTACTTGAGAAAATTGCTCCCCGACACTGCGAATAAATTAACGGACTTGTATCAGTTTCACAGCTTTTCTGGCCTTTAATGTATGTTTTGTAAATTTCTTTTTTCATACATTCTTAATGCTTCATTTTAGTCTTATGAGACTGTAGTTTTGTACACTTGTTCTTCCTTATTTAATTGTTTTAAAAAAGTTTGAATTGTTTCAATGTGATTAAAAGCGAAAGCGTCGGGGAGCAATTTTCTTAAACAAGAAAATAAAAACTCACTCTTATAAGAATATATTTTCCGAGTTAAAAATTGCACTTAAAGTATGAAAAGAGCTCCAATTTCTTACTGATTGTTAGCTAGCAATTTGAATAATTTTAACTCAGTCTTACTTGACAGTTTTTTTAGTCTTGATTCTTACTTGAGAAAAAGACAAAACACTTTCGCATCTATTAATTAGTGTTAATCGATCATAAGTTAGTTTGTTCCCCTTGAAAAGTCAACGAATTTCTGGTCAATGACTCTAATTACTTAGTTTGCTGGTTGCACTTCCGCAATTAATTCTTCCAATTTAATAATTCCTTTAAAATACGCTAATGAGTAAATTCATTTCAATAAAATTCTAACTACTTTATTTTCAAAGGAGATAGATAATATATTCAATAATATACTATAAAATAAATTATTATTTTATTACGTTGCAGCTTTAGCGCAAGTATTAGTCAATTTTACTAATAATTATCTTTTTTACTTATGTAGAGTATAGACATATTTATGCTGCTGCTGCCTAGTTTTTATGAACTTGCTCGTGCCCTTACTTTTCCCGCATACTGGATTGCAGTACATTAAGCATTCATGATGATCCTAATAATGTATTAAGCAACTACTATGCTTCTGATCTTTGTGACCTAAACCTCTACATCGTAAAACTATATATTGCAACCCAGCACTTATAAAAATTTTTTAAGGAAATATTGGTAGAACGTGCGCACGAAATTTCATCTGCACTTGATAGCTAATAAAACAATAAGTGATAATTTTCTGGGGATTTATTGTATAAATATTTTAAGAACATAGAACAGTAGCGCTCTATCCCAAATAAATTACGTTTATTTGCTGAAAATTCAAGAAATATTTTTTTTTTTCAATTTTTTAATTTGAGAAATCGCAATTACTCTTTTATTTATATAAAATTTCGGAACTATTTCGGAAAAACTTTTCTAGGCGATAGTCTACCTGAGGCGATCATCTTTGAAAGTGATCAATATTTCTCAAAACAAAAATAAACACAGCTATGTATCATAGCATCCCTAAAGCAAATAATTATATAAAGGATAAGAATCATCTGAAACCTTGGACGGTCATCTTAAAATAGGTTCAATATATTTTAAACCTGGCGATTTTTATCATATTTTCATTTGTGCTGTACATATAATTCCTTAAGAATATAGTATTATTATACTGCACTATGTTAAATCTTAGTGTGAAATTAAAAAAAAAAAAAGAACAAACAAACAAAGGGGAAAAAAATTCTGTTTTTTAAATTTCAAACATGAAACCGCAGATTGGATTACTGGTTGAGGGAATGCAAAAGAAGGCTATTTGCCTAAGAGACAAATGTTTTGTGCAGGTCTTTCTAAAGGTATTTCTCCCGCCTTCTTAGCATGCCTTTGTGGTGTAATGGTTAGCACGCTCGACGCGCATTCGAGAGGTCCGTGATTCGAGCCCCGGAGATGGCACTGCTCCTTTTTTCACGATTCCTGCTTCTAAATAAACCCAACGTCTCTACAAAAGATACGACTGCAATTAATGTTTTATATGAGTTAATCCCATGATAATCCCACACAGCCATTTCATTCACTGGATTTGAACTCTGGTCCAATTTTTCTGTGTTATTTTTTATTAATTGCTCTCCCCAATTGGTCGCTGGAGAGGGTTGCAAATTAAAATATTGTCTTATATTCAAGTTTGTCAGTAGCCTGAAAAGTACGTGACATTTTGACTCAAACTAATTACAGTAACAAACATAAACCATTCTTTAAAAATGAGACCTGAATCATACACATCAACGAAATTAAATGAATTTGTTGCTGATTATCAAAAGTATTCAAAATTTGTTAATAATTCAGATATTAATGGACAAATTGTAAATCAAGACATACTAAGAAATAATTCGGTAACAAATAATGAAAGCATGGTTAGAACATTTAGCCAGATGTTGATGATAAATCACAAGTAGTTTTTTTTTACAGGCTTTGGGCGGGTTCAAAAGAAAATTTCAGCATTGCCAAGAGATATACATTGTAAACGTAGAAAGCATATATGAAACAGCATGATACATTTCTTCGTTGTCAGAAGCTCTTACGCATTTATTAAATATATTGCATAAAAAATATTGGAAATAAAATTAAAATATTGAACTCTTTAAAATGAAATCCTTAAAAAATCCTTAAAATTCGTTGAATTATTTCTAAATTTTATACCATACGAATTACACATTAATTTTTATATAAATATCACTATTCCAGAATGCTCTTATGATCATTTTATTTTAGTAAATAGCCAAAATAATATATATAATAAAATTCAAACATGAAACTACGTTTTGTAATAATGAAAATAGAAAATCAAAATTTGAAGGGTACTGCAAAATGCAACTGGGAAAATTTTGAATAAAGCAATTTTCTGCTTTAATGTAGCAATAAAAATAATCACTGTCTCAAAAAAACTAAACACGTTATAAAGTATATAATTTTCAAAAAATCAAGAAACGAATACTTTTTGAAATTTTTTTTATTATTTATTTAAAATAAAAAAATACTTAAATAAAATTATTTATTTAAAAAAATATATATATATTCCAAAAGTTATTAAGCATTATTAAAAGTTTTTTCTCTGCTTACCTTTCATGTGAGCAAAACAATACACATGAAAATGATAAGACATTCTTAAATACGTCTTTAAAGCCTTTAAGATTGGTTCAAAATTTAACCTTATTGAGGCATTTTCTGTAATACAAACGAAAGAAAGCAATTATTTGTAGTGCATAGACCAGTATTCCGTGTGATATTTAGCAAAATATCCTTCTTTACTCAAATGCAGCTTCGAAAATTTTTATATGTGCCAGCCATATCACATATCTTACTTTTGTGCTGAATATATATTTTCGCACAGCAAACGCTACAAAAGTCTGTTTCCTTATAGTTGCATTTTCAGCAATCATATGAAAGCTGTTCCACCCTTTAATTGCTGTTGTAACTATTTCTAAACTACGCAAAGCGCCACTAGCGGCCGTGGGGTAAAGTCGTTGAATACTGGTGGTTCAGTCTGAGGTTCGAGTCCCGGCGAGGGCATTGCTCATTTTGCATGATTTCTGCTTCAAAAAATATACCTAATGTCTCTACAACCGAAACCTTTCTAAAGGATAGTGGTCAGAATACGTGATACAGTGATCAGATAGTGAATACGGCCGAGCGTAACATCTTCAAGAGAGACAGCCCAAAGGCAAACACGCGCTATTCAGGGTTCCTAGCTCTCTCTCAGGAAGAAAGGTCAACCTTCCTTAAATACTTCTTCTAACTCACTTGCATTCAACGCAACTCTAAAAACGCATTCTGGTAGGGAGTTGCAAGCGGAAACAAGAACTGATAGGAAAGGGGGGGCTTTGAAATTAAAATAGCTGTAATAAAATTAAAATGTACCTTACAAGATTTTCATAAAAAATCACTAGGAAACGGAAATTCTTTTGTTCTAAAAGTTTTAATGGGGTAATCGGAATCGGCAAAAGCCTTTAGAATTTCTGTAAGACATCATTTATATGAAGCAACAATTAAATACTTCTAAAAAATATGATAGTAACTCTCATGAGATGAGCAGTTACTTAAACGACAACGGAAAGAATACGAAAGGGGGGGGCAGAAATGAACTTCAAAGTTTTCACTTGGTTCGTTACTTGTATTTCAACAAGTCCTGGGGCATTCTGATTCTGGATATTACTACCTTTTCATGCTCTAAATTTAGTAGCAAATAATGCTTCAAAAATCAAAATGTGATATAAGCATCTTTATATTCACCGTGACTTCATGCAATTCTTTTGAAGTATATATCAAATTTAATAAGAAAACAACGGATGTATATTCTATGGGAACGTAAAATTAAAGCGTTTCGACTTTTCTTGTGTCACCTACGAAACATTTCTGACGCACTTTATGAAATTACGTGTCATGATAACTTTAACTAAAAGTGCAGCATGAAGAACAGATTTTTTTGCAATAAAGTATAAATTTATATTTTTTTTGATAATTTTATTCCGTGATTCATCATAAATACCATCAGCAAACAACTCCAGAATAAAGTATTACTATTAAACTTGTTTAATAACTTACTGAAAGGTAAACAAAAAATCATTTTATTAAAATATAGAATATTTCCATACTACGGAAATATGCTTGAAATCGGAAGGAAAAATAATTATAAAGCTAATAGGTGAAAGATTAAAACTTACATCTGCTACTGAATTTCGAGGAAAATCTCAGATATGATAATTTTAATACAGACATAACGAGAACTCATCACAAATCCTGTATTCAAATTTAGAATTAATGTATTTCATGCGCTTTTGGATACTGCATACTCTTAAACTGAAAGTTTTGAAGAAGACAAAATGGACAGCGATAATGTTTGTATTTTTGATAGAACGTAAAAATGGAGATTTATGAAAGCATTATTGATACTATAAATGAAGTCTTTGACAAGATATGTGGTTAAAGATATACTTTCAACAAGAATAAATTAAAAACTCCTACCCCTTTGTTAATTTATGTAATAATTTGATATTTTGCAGATTTTGTTTAAAATAATTTTGATTTTATTTGCTGATGCGGAAGCACTTCCGCAAAGCGCCCGTTGGCGATTCGGCAAAGAACCCGTTGGCGCCGTTGCAGTTATACTCCGCCAAGCTCACCAACGGTTGATCGACGTAGACGTTGAGCGGCGTACGGTTATTAAACACATGGAAGTAAGCCGCGTAAACGTGATATTTAGTGCATATAATCAAAATAAGTTAAATAATAACAATACATAAAAGCATATGGATGTAAAATTAACCGATTAAACGTGATATACGAAAATAATTTGTATTAAATTAAAATAAGCACGGAAAACAATATATTAAGCTTAACGAAGTAAAATAATAATCTAATAATGAAATCTTTGTAATAATGAACTCTTTTCTTGACAAAGTTATCTATTTAAAGGAAAAATTAGTAAACTTCGGATCTGTCTTTGAATATCTTTAAATATTATAAAATTCCAAAATATTCCTGTTTTTAACAGTGCAGTTTCTGTTATATTATAAAAGCATAAAATCAAAAAGTACTTTTATAGTTTATATCTTCATTGTGTAATTTCAAAGTACTTCCAAAACTATGAAAATCTATTATCAGCAAATATTCTCATTTTAAATAGGAACTGAATTGCAACTATCTGATTACATGAAAGTTTTTTTAGTAATAAATTATATTCTTCTCATATATATTTTTTTTAATTTTATAAATGTATTGCGCAAAAAAAATCAAAATATTCGTCTTTCCGATTATCATTCACCCCCTCTCGCCATTATTTTCTTCCGCGAACAAGCATCTGTCTCTGAAAACTTCACTAATTATATGAAAATGTTTCTATCTATTCATTGTTAAAAATTCATAAAAATAACGTGAAAATCAGAAAAAATAGTAAGAAATATTTGATGAAAAGTTTAAATCTGTAAATGCGAACAGCGAAGGTGGTAATTGAACAAAAATCAACGTAAGAACAATGGTTACAACCTTCGAAAAAACGAATCTGTTGAATCTGACGGGTTTACCAGGTTTGAACTGTTATCGCCAATGTTGGCGGTGTTTACATTTACCATGCGCTTTGCGGAAGAAAACCCGCTGATGCTGTAATCAAAGAACAATCGTTACACAAAGAAAGTAAAATTAAAACATTTCTGAAAGGCGCAATTTTTGAATTCACAAGCGGCGCCAAAATTTAACGCCGGCGCTCATTGTATACACATACGCGACAACTGTTAGCTTTAAGACTGTAACATTTCCAGAAAAGTATGCTCTGCAGATGCCTGCTGGCGCCATCTGTCCTCTAGGACACGATAGAAACATTCTACTGCATCTTCGAATTCTCTGCTCTTCAGAGGCGGATGCGGCTAGCGGGAATTCGGAGTTGCCGGTGCCTGTGACGCTGCTTTGTCTCATATCGACGGCTTAAGAATGATGAAACATTAATCATAATTGTAAAATTCATGCAAAAAAACGATAAACTCACAGGAAGAAAACCATTTAATGTCACTAAAACAAATCGAAAGATAAACTAATGTGTAAAAGTATTAAATTCAATGTCGTAACTCGTCGTCGTTAGCTAGTCCCATATTCATAACCGTTATATCTAATTCTTTACTCCATGGCATAAAAAGTAAGGAGTTTTCATGTCCAAATGATTTCATAAAATGTTATAAAAATACTGGCACCTTTTTTGAAAGTATGCAACTGTTCGCCAATATTAACACCTTTACTTGGCTGCACTAGCAGCCTTGATGAAGGTTGCTTTCTTCAGGGTCTCTGACGTAACTTGAAGCTAAGGATAAAGTCCTATATAACCGACTAGACAAACAGCGAGCTTATCGCAGCGTTTTAAATAACTCACAGAATACACACGTGCGCAAAATGGAAAGAATCCACCAATTATTTCTATTTTTACGAAAGATATTGAGCTAAAGATACTAATTATGCCCGTCGAAGAACAATGCAAATATACAAAGTCGAATAATTAAGCGTACACAAGCGTGTCTGTGAAGTTGTGATCGTGGAGGGGATATAAGCGTACCAGGGGTTTTCGATTTATTCGCTGGTAATTTTTCACGACATTCTCAGCGTTTCTCGCAAAGAGTTGGGTAAATTTTATAAGGTATCTGGTAAAATGAATGCCTTTGAATCTATTGATGACGAAAGGACGTTGTTAAAGCTTACAAGAAAAAGTATCACCGACTTTTCTAGCTTTCAGTACTTAAACGTATAAATCACACTTCAGCACGAAGTAGTCTTTAATTAAAAACTCGCATCATAGGCTTAAAATAATCACTGTCATTAAAACACAGTAACTGCTGTGATTATTCACAGAATAAAATCAATTTCAACGAAAACAAACTTTATTATCATGGAAGAAATGAATAACGCTTCTAGCGCTGTTACATCGTTCTCGCACTTGAATATGTATTACTGTTGCCATACACAAATTACTAAACTATACTCCCAAAATCTAAGGGAGGCTTGCTCGATGCTATCTCAAGAGGATATATTCTCTGAATAGGACGAAGACGTTCTTGGTGTAAAGTCTGCACCTTTACTAGTCGTACGTTACCGTCTTTACCTGAAACAAGCTCAGTAATGCGACCTAAAGGCCAGTTAATTCTCTTTTTGTTATCAGTTCCCAAAAGAACGATATTACCCACAGCCACTGAGTGCCTTAGTTATTTTACTTTTCTTTCGTTGAATGAGAGTACCTAAGTATTCTTTAAGTACGATTTGCCTATATTTCAGTCTTTTAGATAAAGAATTTTTGTTCCACAGCATCAATATCTGGAATTCTGCATTCATATATGTCTTGAAGAAACATCGATGGAGAAATGAACTTTATGACATCTCCTTCAGAGATATAAGTTAGAGGTCTTGAGTTGATTACGCTTTCACAGTCTGCCAGAGTAGTTGCCATTTCTTCATAATTTAGATGAGCCTGCCCTAACACTCCTTTTTAAGAGATCTTAAAATATTCTTATTAGTCGCTCCCACCAACCGCCCCACCACACGTCTGTCGGTGGGTTAAACTTCCAGTCAATCGAATTAACGACTCCGTGTTTCTGTATACGTTTCCAATCTAGCTGTTGTAATAGTTGGCTGCTCCGACAAAATTAGAGCCATTGTCCCAGTATACAATAGTACATCTTCGCCTGCGACCTATAAATCTTCCAAATGCCATTGCGTCTGTAGAAGCGGCAGTAATTAGCTCAAAATGTACTGCTCTGTACACTGCGCATATGTATATTAACACCCAACACTTCCTATTTTCTTTTAGAAACAGAGGACCAGCCATATCAACCCCTGTAATTTGAAATACCGTAGCATCTTTTACACGATTTTCAGGAAGGGATGCACTTACAGCTTCCATGTTCCTTCAACTATCTCTTTTACAAATCGTGCAATTAGCCACAATATTTTCCACGGTCTTTCTTCCGTTAAGAATCCGATATTTTTCTCTAAGAAAATTCAAAATTATCTGACCACCTGCGTGACAATTCTTCACATGAACAGAGAAAATAAGTCGTTTCACGACTTCGTGTTTTGAAGAAAGGACAACAAGTTTAAGAAAATCATCATTATCCTTCCTGTAGATAATCTTAGTTTTTACATGATAGATGCCGTTATCATCTTTAAATATCTGAAGTGTTTTGAGTCTATCGTGTTCCAAATCAAGGGATTCTTTTTGAATCATTAGCAATATCTTTAACTCAGCTTCCTGAAATTCTACTATATTCAATTCTCCGTGTCTCCTGCTTTCTGTATTTGCACAATTACGCTTAAAACGAAGATTCCAGGCAACCATCCGTACGATTCTGTCATAATTAGAAAAATACTTGCAGTACCAATTATTATCACAAACGATTTCATTATTTGTCATCGTGCTAATCGTTTTCAACTTCTCCCTTTCAATCTCTTCTTCATTACAGCTATGGTGGTTACAGGAATCGATATAATTAAGGAATTCTTTAGGATCTTTCATCCAGTGGGGTCCCTCTCACCATCTTGATGTAATTAGATATTTCGCTTTGCAACCTCTGGATGGCAGATCGGCTGGATTCTTTTCCCCAGGAACGTGCTTCCATTACCGAGTTCTCTAATCTAATACGGTTTCGTACAAAAACAGACCAATTTTCATCTCTTTTAATTCATGAGAGCACTGTTGGGGAATCACTCCAGTAATATTTGTTAACTCTTTCCAATCGGAGGGCTTTGGTTATTGAATCTGTCAATCTGGCCCCAATTACGGCTGCCGAAAGTTCCATTCTTGGGTTAGTTTCCCCTCTTATGGAGCAACTTTATATTTTGCAGGAAGAAGAAACAGTTCAACTCAATCGTTGTTTTCAGTCCTTAGAAATGTAAGCGCTGCATGAACCTTTTTGTTGCCATCAACAAAAGTGTGAAGAGCACAATTACTTAGCTTTTCTAAAGTGACTTGAATAAATCTGGGAATTTCAATGTTACTGAAGCATTTTAATTCTTCAAGCCATTTTAAGAAATCTTTACGAAGTTCGTCAGTCAATTCCTCATCCCAGCTCATACTTTTCTTCCATGCCTTTTGTAGCATTATTTTTGGACAGAGCATAACGGGGGAGAAAAAACCAAAAGGATCGAATACTTTATGAACTGCAGATAACATGCTTCGTTTGTTATCTTTACCAAATTAGTCATTCAGCCATCTCATATTTATTTTCAGGGGGTCCAGCTCTTTATTCCAAAGTAGACCTAATACATGTGTTTCTTTCTTATCGTTTATTCTGTCGAACTCACCAGAATATTCCCATACCCTTATGTCAAAACCGCCTTTGGACATCAATAACTTAGAATCGGACACAAACTTTTCCAACTGCTGTTTTGTGTTAACAGTGGTAACGATATTGTCCACATAGAAACTTTGCAACAGTCTCTTTTTGAAAGCAACTTCAAAATCTTCACTGTTTTCAGTGTGGTGCTCAATAACTGAAGCCGGAAGGAAAGGGCTGCATTTTGCACCAAAAACAAGTCTGGCATATCGAAAAACTCTGAGCTTTTTCTCTTCCACATTTTCCCACACTAAAAATCGCAAAAAGTCTCTTTTGGAATACTTACTTGTAGAAAGGCTTTTCTAATGTCCGCTATGACTCCATAGCGCTGCTCTATGAATCGCGGTAGGACGTCTAGAATAAGTTCGATTAAATTAGGACCGCACTGCAAGCATTGGTTCAGAGAAGGATGGTTTGTCAATTTCGCTAAAGCATCAAACACTGGTCGAATAGGTGTGGTACTGCTGCTTGTCTTTAGGACAGGGCGATGAGGTAAGTAATTACCATAGGATTTCACTTCAGGAGTGAGCACATTTTCTATGATACCTTCATCAATCCAGCTTAAAAATACATTTTCATATTGATGATACAAATTCATTGCTAAAAATTTCGAAGTGGTGTACTCGAAACTCTTTTTAGCCATACTAAAGTTATCAGGTAAAGGTGATTTATCATCACCCCAAGGTAAGCAAATTTCATACCGACCATCATTATTTACTGTAACGGCTTCTAAAAAGTGCTCTTTGGTTTGAAGATCAACCACATATTTAGATTTCTTTTCTACAGGGTCATTGATTCCTATTAAATCCAATCTCCGTAGACTTGAAACTTCAGCTTCATTTATAAACATTGATGTCACCGCCATTGCTGAGCTTTGATTAGAAGCTTCTTCTACTGGCACCTTACCAATCAGTGTCCATCCAAAACTAGTTTCTACGGCAGCGAGACCCGAAGACAAAACCTTCCTATTTCCGGTTAACATCCTTCCCATTATGTCGGTTCCGACAACAATATGAATGGTTTCACAATTAACTGCAACATATGTCAAAATTATGTCCTTTTCTTCTAGTTCTCTAATCCAAGGGCCTTTATACACAGGCCGAATATTATCACAGATTGCAGCTTGATCTAGAACTTCCAAATTGCAGGTAAACTTTTCATTTAAACTTCTTAATCTTATTTTATAGCAATTATGCTTCAACTGATCAGTTAAAACACCTCCGAAAAGAGAATGAAACATACTCTCTTGACGAACAGGCAAATAATTCACCTCTTCGGCTACATTCTTTAAGATGTAAGAATCTTTAAGATTTAAGATGTAAGCTGAATCTAAAAGTAAACTCACAGTCTTCTGTTTACCATCAGAAATAAGGTTAGCTTTTAGAGTTTGAAGAAGCACTCTAGGGGTATGTGTTTTGAAATTAGACAAGTTAATTTTGCCCTCTATCGGCTTTTCTTTTTCGGCTGCATAACTTTGATTTGTATCAAGCGCATCAAACATTGATGGCACATGCTTTTTAGAACAAATCAAGCATTTTAAGAAAACTTGACATTTCTTAACTGTATGACCTGGAGATAAACAAGCCTAGAGCAAAGTTTTTCCTTTAAAATTTTTTGCTTCTCCAATAAACTCATTTTCTGCGCGGAAAAACAGTCAGAACTTAAATGTTTTCTATCACAAAAAACGCACAATCTCCCAGCCTTGGAACCGGTAGCAGCTGTCAATAGCGTTTCAGCTGTCGGTGTCTTCTTACGTAAACATTCTGTACTAGGATGCTTCTTTTTTACTGATTTATTATTATTATCTCGATACTTTCCTAGATCAAACCCAGCAAAAGCTAAGCATATTCTTTCTTCTCCCTCTACTTACGATCTCAAAAACTGCATTAAATTGTTTAATCGATCTTTCACATCCGTTTTAGAATCGGAAGAATTACTACTATTCCATGCTTTTAAAAAAATCTGCTGGAAAGCAAGACTCAACCATTGGATATAATATAGAGGCATATTTATCAGTTGTCACATTTAATGTTTCCAAAGCACGTAAATAAGATTCAAGTTTATCATACAAAGAAGTTAATGAAAACTTTTCCTGAGTTTGGAGGGTTACGATTAATTTCAATAACTCTCTAACGTGTACTTCGACTAAAATATCTTCTCTACCAAAACGGGATTTTAAACTTTCCACAGCCATTTCATAATTAGCACCGATAGACGGAAAACTCTCGACAATTTCTCTAGCGCGAGAACCTGACACGGTAGCTTGAATTAAATACTGGAATTTATCCTCAGGAGCAATATCATCATCTTTATGAATTTTCTCAAATTGACTCCAGAAAGGAAGCCAATCCTTAATATCATTCCCAAATTGTCTAAATTCTAATCTAGATAAAGTAAACTCTCGTTTCGAACTACTTACACCAGAAACAGAATTAGGTGGAAATGACTCACTTTGATTGTGCACTTGGATGCTTGCCAATTCCAGTTCGTAATCCATTTTCGTTTTTCGAAGCTCTTGTTCCATTCTCATTTTCTGAAAATCATAATCTAGCTTATCTTTTTCAATTTGTGTTTGCTCCCACAATTTTCTATTCGCAATAGAAGTTCTTAATAAATCTTGAACAAATTCAGGATCCTTTTTGTATTCCGCACTGTTTAAAATAATATCTTTTAAACTTGCTATTGCAACGGTTGGTGGTAAACTTTCACCGGTTTCTTCCACAACTTGTTTCAAATCTTCTTTTTTAAAACCTTTTATTACTTGAAACAGCTTAAATAAGAAAATAATCCGGGAGCGGACGCCAGCAATGTTAAAGCTTACAAGAAAACGTATCACCGACTTTTCTAGCTTTCAGTACTTAAACGTATAAATCACACTTCAGCACGAAGTAGTCTTTAATTAAAGACTCGAATCATAGGCTTAAAATAGTCACTGTCATTAAAACACTGTAACTGCTGTGATTATTCACAGAATAAAATCAATTTCAACGAAAACAAACTTTATTATCATGGAAGAAATCAATAACGCTTCTAGCGCTGTTACATCGTTCTCGCACTTGAATATGCATTACTGTTGCCATACACAAATTACTAAACTATACTCACAAAATCTAAGTGAGGCTTGCTCATGAGCCAGGAAATATAAAATACAAAGTAATAAACAGTAAAATAAGTAAGGTATACTTAACATCCTCCCACCTTTTGATTATAAATTATAATCAAAACATAAAATTACCACTTTAAGCCATTTTAAGTTAGTATTAAAAATATACGTATATCCTGTATTAATCAAATAAACCACAGAACTATTCTCAAGTGAAAGAAATAATAATAATAAGCAGTAAAAATGTATTTCACTAAAGCACATATTTAAATTATGAGTGCACAGTTTTTCTGGAATCTTAATTCTTCTACCAATCCTACTAAATTTTGGCTTGTTGTCAAAGACACCATTGTCCTGTTTGACAGGCTGCTTTGAGAATTTGATCAGACTAATGGATTTTACAGGCTTAGAACAGTCAGTAAGAGATGCTATCTCAAGAGGATATATTCTCTGAATAGGACGAAGAAGTTCTCGGTGTAAAGTCTGCAACCTTTACGAGTCGTACGTTACCGTCTTTACCTGAAACAAGCTCAGTAATGCGACCTAAAGGCCAGTTAATTCTCTTTTTGTTATCAGTTCCCAAAAGAACGATATTACCCACAGCCACTGAGTGCCTTAGTTATTTTACTGTTCTTTCGTTGAATGAGAGTAGCTAAGTATTCTTTAAGTACGATTTGCCTATATTTCAGTCTTTTAGATAAAGAATTTTTGTTCCACAGCATCAATATCTGGAATTCTGCATTCATATATGTCTTGAAGAAACATCGATGGAGAAATGGACTTTAAGACATCTCCTTCAGAGATATAAGTTAGAGGTCTTGAGTTGATTACGCTTTCACAGTCTGCCAGAGTAGTTGCCATTTCTTCATAATTTAGATGAGCCTGCCCTAACACTCCTTTTTAAGAGATCTTAAAATATTCTTATTAGTCGCTCCCACCAACCGCCCCACCACACGTCTGTCGGTGGGTTAAACTTCCAGTCAATCGAATTAACGACTCCGTGTTTCTGTATACGTTTCCAATCTAGCTGTTGTAATAGTTGGCTGCTCCGACAAAATTAGAGCCATTGTCCCAGTATACAATAGTACATCTTCGCCTGCGACCTATAAATCTTCCAAATGCCATTGCGTCTGTAGAAGCGGCAGTAATTAGCTCAAAATGTACTGCTCTGTACACTGCGCATATGTATATTAACACCCAACACTTCCTATTTTCTTTTAGAAACAGAGGACCAGCCATATCAACCCCTGTAATTTGAAATACCGTAGCATCTTTTACACGATTTTCAGGAAGGGATGCACTTACAGCTTCCATGTTCCTTCAACTATCTCTTTTACAAATCGTGCAATTAGCCACAATATTTTCCACGGTCTTTCTTCCGTTAAGAATCCGATATTTTTCTCTAAGAAAATTCAAAATTATCTGACCACCTGCGTGACAATTCTTCACATGAACAGAGAAAATAAGTCGTTTCACGACTTCGTGTTTTGAAGAAAGAACAACAGGTTTGAGAAAATCATCATTATCCTTCCTGTATATAATCTTAGTTTTTACACGATAGATGCCGTTATCATCTTTAAATACCTGAAGTGTTTTGAGTCTATCATGTTCCAAATCAAGGGATTCTTTTTGAATCATTAGCAATATCTTTAACTCCGCTTTCTGAAAGTCTACTATATTCAATTCTCCGTGTCTCCTGCTTTCTGTATTTGCCCAATTACGCTTAAAACGAAGATTCCAGGCAACCATTAGTACGATTCTGTCATAATTAGAAAAATACTTGTAATACCAATTATTATCACAAACCATTTCATTATTTGTCATCGTGCTAGTCGTTTTCAACTTCTCCCTTTCAATCTCTTCTTCATTACAGCTATGGTGGTTACAGGAATCGATATAATTAAGGAATTCTTTAGGATCTTTCATCCAGTGGGGTCCCTCTCACCATCTTGATGTAATTAGATATTTCGCTTTGCAACCTCTGGATGGCAGATCGGCAGGATTCTTTTCTCCAGGAACGTGCTTCCAAGTTGAACGTTTACCGAGTTCTCTAATCTCCTTAACACGGTTTCGTACAAAAACAGACCAATTTTCATCTCTTTTAATTCATGAGAGCACTGACGTAACTTGAAGCTAAGAATAAAGTCCTACATAACCGACTAGACAAACAGCGAGCTTATCGCAGCGTTTTAAACAACTCACAGAATACACACGTGTGCAAAATGGAAAGAATCCACAAATTATGTCTATTTTTACGAAAGATATTGAGCTAAAGATACTAATTATGCCCGTCGAAGAATAATGCAAATATACAAAGTGGAATAATTAAGCGTACACGAGCGTGTCTGTAGAGTTGGGATCGTGGAGGGGATGTAAGCGTACCAGGGCTTTTCGATTTATTCGCTCGTAATTTTCACGACTTTCTCAGCGTTTCTCGCAAAGAGTTGGGTAAATTTTATAAGGTATCTGGTAAAATGAATGGCTTTCAATCTATTGATGATGAAAGGAGGTTGTTAAAGCTTACAAGAAAAAGTATCACCGACTTTTCTAGCTTTCAGTACTTAAACGTATAAATCACACTTCAGCACGAAGTAGTCTTTAATTAAAAACTCGCATCATAGGCTTAAAATAGTCACTGTCATTAAAACACAGTAACTGCTGTGATTATTCACAGAATAAAATCAATTTCAACGAAAACAAACTTTATTATCATGGAAGAAATGAATAACGCTTCTAGCGCTGTTACATCGTTCTCGCACTTGAATATGTATTACTGTTGCCATACACAAATTACTAAACTATGCTCCCAAAATCTAAGTGAGGCTTGCTCATGAGCCAGGAAATATAAAATACGAAATAATAAACATTAAAATAAGTAAGGTATTCTTAACAGAGGTGGAGAATGATCGTTAGATTGGCGGCAGGCCAGTCACAAGCACAGGGGACAAGAGAGGCTCAGTGTAACACCCAGTGATCGTTTTCAGTTAGTAGGAACAGTTTCAGGACACAGAATCTGTATCGAGAAGACCTGGACATGGTCGACCAAGATCCGCAATGAAGAATGAGGCACTTTCAAAGAGGCGACACAAGAATGCTACAACTTCACCTTTCTCACATAACTTGTATGCTAACAGTGGAACCCGAGTTTCACGGTCTATAGTAGCCCGAAGGCTTCATGACATAGGGTTGTATGCCAGAAATCCGCTGTTCGCATCCTGGTCATTGCAACACACAACAGAACGCGTTTAGCATGTGCACACAACACGCGCCCTGCTCCAGACTCAAGTGAAGAGCCGTTTCTTACAGATGAGTCGAGATTTCAATCTGGACACTCATTTTCGTCTTACCTATATCTGGAGAGGGCCTGGAACACGATAGCTCCCTCCCTCATTAGGGAGAAGAATCATTACGGTGGTGGAGATGTAATGGTGTATCCAAGCATTATGTTGTGGACGGGCGCACACACCTGCATGTGTTTGACAAAAGCTCTCTAATTGCTATGAGGTATCTAGAGATCTGAAAGCCCTATGCTCGACTTTTCAGGGGCGCATTTGAGCCTGAATTCCAGTTAATGGATGACAACTGTGATCCACATAGAGCTCAGCTAGTCGACAATTACTTTGAAAGTAACGATATTCGCCGCATGGATTCGGCAGTTAGATCTCCTGACCTTAAACTATGTCTGGAACGCTCTTCGAAGAGCAATTTCATCTCGCCATTCCCCTTCGAGAACCATTTCGGAATTGAAAACTGCCTTGCTGCAGGAGTGAGATCGACTGCCACAGGGACTTCTCAACAGTCTCCTATCCAGTATGCTGTCATGCTGCGCGAGGGCTCTGGCTGTGAGAGGAGACCGCATCCCATATTAGTCTCATTTTCAGTTCGATATCACAGCGTGGATTTTGGACATCCCTGCGCTATGAGCTTTACTGATAATCATGTGTGCATAAAATGGCATTTGAATGACACACCTGTTTCTTTCTTATAAATATACATTCATACGAAATTTCATTAAATTTGTCCGTTAGTTTTTCAGAAATTCAACATAATGTCCAAATTCTCTTAATTTTGCATACGAGAAAAAAAGAAGAGGAAGAAAAAAAGGTTAAAGAAGGTTAAAATAACCTTTTTATTTAGTGTTAATGTAACAGAAGAATCATAATTTGGGCTACAGACAAACTTGCGCTACTTTTGGATATTTAAATTAACGTGACATAAAATTAAATTCAAGCTTTATAGCGTAATCTAAAACTATACATAGAATAGATTAACATTAATAAAATAGTCTAAGACTGCACATAGTAAGTCTAACACTAAAGTAAACCGGCTCAGATAATGTACTTGCAGAATTTTAAAACATCGGCTAGCAAGGTGCTGAAGCCGGAATCTAACTTTTAAATAGAACTGGGGGAATGATAACAAGAAGACGCAGCTGCCAGAAGCTCTCATCTAAAAATTCCAAACTCTCAGCTGAAATACACACAAACCTAACTCGCATTCTGGTGAAGAATAGGAAGAGGAGAAGTTATACTAAAGACTTAAATCATAATCACTGGTTAATTAACACAAGATACCTTAAGCTTGATATTTAAGGGAGTTTCGATACTGATAAAATTTGTGGCCTCAAAGAGAAATTTCTAGAAATTGTCTTCATCACGGATTGCAGATGTTCATCGCTCAATCGGTTTTTTTCCTTGTTAGTTTTCAGCTGTGGCAAAAAGCTGTTCACGTATAAATAAATGTATTCCCGAATAAAGCGATTACTCTTAGGGTAAAATTTTGTAGTTGAACTAGTGGTTTTTTTTTTTTTTTTTTTTTTTTTTTTTTTTTTTTTTTTTTGACAGAACTAAGTAACATTTTGAACAAAATTAAATAAAAGTTAAAATCTGTATCTTGAAGTCTTTGAATAAGATTTATATCACACTGCAAATTATTTAACGCCATTTATAAATTTTCTAATGCGTTATTCATGATCGTTTTTAACGGTAATGAATATAATGTAAACTAGGACTTCAGAAAGCTAAAATCTTGAAATATTTGCAACAAATGCATAATTGAAATGCATTCGCAGGCCCTATAAATTTGCTTCTGAGCCTCATTCGGCCCACCGGCTGTCAGTTTGAGACCACAGCGCTAAGGTAAAAACTTTAGCTCTAATTCCTTTCCTGCTTTTTTTGGAGGGGGGGGGACAAGTTTATTAATCTAATTGCGACACCGAGTTAAAATGTAATATGCATTTCAAAGCAGTACGTAGTTACAGCTGATCCCAGTGTTACATTTTGGTCACATAACATTTGTGACCACGATTCGTCGTCACAGAGTGATGCGAATGGGAGTCGCAGGGATGTCACATATACGCCACAGCAAACATTTAATGTGACCGCAAGAAAATTCTGTCTCTTCCGCTTGACCTTTGTTGACCTTGCTCACGTAATTCTTCTTTAATGGGAGGTATCCTATTGAAAAAGAACTTTGTCTTGCGCCGACCTTGTCCCGCCAATTCATTAAATGTTTCAGTATACCATTGGAAATAAATAATTTTTTATGCTAATAGCTTGCGATTTCAATTACTTCTTTTCTATTAAAAATATTGATAGTTTATAGCGTGTTTTTAATTGGTGTGATACTAAGAAATTGCGGAACTACATTCTGTGATGGAAGCATACGTATTCTACTGCATCTAGTATTATAAAGAGAGATTAAGCAAAGAGTTAACGCAGCGGTTTTTTTTTTGCTTCTTTTTTTTTTTTTTTTTAAAGTTCTGTTCCTTCTGTTAGCTGAATATCTCATCACTACTAAATTTTCAGGTAAGCATTGTTTATTGTATCATAATTTGAAAGCTATGAACAAAAAGAAGTAATGAAATGGCAATCGATATACTTATTTGGTTTACTAAAGTTTACTCTCATTTTTAACTCACTGTTTGGCAATTTTATTTTAGGGAGTCAGTTTCATTTGGTAGCTATAATTCAATTTCTTTTGCTTTTAATATTAAAAGATTATTTGTAAAAGGAATTGATTTTATGGATTTTCATGCGGGACTGTGCAAAGTGCTCTGCTATTTTTCAAAATTAATTTCACAAATTAATCAATTACTTCGCTGCGTGGTGCTTTGTGTCACATTATAAATGATGCCAGATTTCCATAACACTGGAAATGATAACCAGGTTCTAGTTATATATATTATATATATAATAAGATTTTTAAGAATTATAATTTTACAAATGGTATATTACTTTACAACACTGAACTTTTTCATATGTTTCCTTTATGTAAAATCCTGAGATTATTCCTAAAATTTACTACATTATATCTTTTCTTCCCGTATATCATGTCACCTTTTTATATATAATATATTTAAGTTGTGCTGTTAAAGTAACACAATTTCCTTAAGCGATTATTTTTAAAAAAATATTTCTTAGTTTAGGTTAGATTATCTGAATTTGCTAAAACATACAAGGGCTACCTACCTAAAATGAGAGATGCCTTTGTGGAGGATCTTTTTAAGGAAAATTGGCTGGTTTCATGTTACATATTAAGAAAATCATGAAAACTAACCACGCAAACTAACCATCCATTTTTTACTTAAGAGATTAAGGACATATAATTATGGCATTCAGTTATTAAAAATATATATTCATTGTTTAAAGGATAACTATATAAAAGAAAGGAAATTAAATTTCATCAGTACTCATATATGAAGGAAGTTAAACTCTCACCTGTGATGAAACATGATAAATTAATACTAATTCGTTCCCAGAAATACAAGTTACTTCATTTTATAAAGATTATGAATTAAAAACTGTATTTTAACTGAGTTATTGAAAAAAATTATAAGTATAACGAAAATTTCTATAAATCGAAATAAATATGTAAGCCATGCCGTCAAACTTTATCCTAAATAATAATTTTGTTTTAAATGAATGTATTTCACTTCTGCAAACAAGATACTTTATTTTGTTATTAGAAATTTAATAATTACATCTAACCCTCTAGTTGCATCTAGTTTAATTATCTAACCTAATCACATCTATAGTTTTGCTTTGGTGCTATCATTTGCAGAAATAGACAATGAAAGGATAATAATTTCTGCAATCGTATTTAAAATGCTTAGGAAAATTAAGAAAAGAATCTTTCACAAAGAAATTTAAGAACTTTATGAGGACTGAGTATTCTGTGTGTATTCTTTCAGAACATGGTAAATTCTGTAAAGGGTTCTTAACCTAAAGTTTTCAGTCCTGAACTGGAAGAGGGAGCGGAAGGTACGCTATGTTCTGATGTAACTGCTGGGCTGGATAATAACTGCACGTGAAGGGATTTGAAATCCTCTTTTATTAAATCACTATTAAATACAAACTTCCCAACTCGGGAGTGATACAGAAAGTAAAAGACCGCACTTGGGTCGAACTTAACAATCAATAAATTTAAATACTAAACCTAAAATAGAAATTAAATCAAACTTTGCTTCGCAGAGCAATTCGCGGAGATTGGCCTCTACCTAAAAGGGTGCGTAGCAAGATATACTAATACTAACGCACTTCAAATTGTTTTACAATGCAATCACGTAGTAAGCACTATGGCTTATAAATTTAAACTGCTAGCTGGTCAGACTAACGTTGAGCGGCGTGACCGTGATCTGAGACTAAGCTCTCACACAATAAGAGGTTTCTACCTCTGGCTTAAATAGTACTTCGCTGTACTTCAAAAATTAGCATAAGCTGAAACCGCGCGCTTCTTCGGACGGGAAGTTGAAGCAGAGAGGAGATAGACAGATTTAAATTAAAATAAAACTTGGTTAGTTTAACTAAAACCTTACAACTTCACTGTGGCAATATGTTAATTTACAAATTATAAAACATTCATTTGGTTAAGCGAAGTGTTCGGTATAATATAGCGCGCTCTTGTGAGAGGAGCCAGATTTAGTCTAATTAGTAGCTGGAGAATGTACGCAGCGGATCTACGGTGCGTTCACTCATTTCATTTTGTGTCTGCTAATAGAGCACCTAACTTGTAACTTGTACATTATGTAAATAATTAAATATTTGTGTTTCCTAATTTAGTTTATTTTCGAGCCAGCGCCATTATCTCTCATATTTCATCGCTCGTATTTATTACCAAACAGGAAGTCTTTGCCACCATCTAGCGGAGGGAAAATAAACTTTATGGTATTCTTTCGGGAGGGGGGAATAGACTTCGTGTTCTTTGCCGCAGTCAAACAAATAAATAAATTTCCTATCGGAAATCTGTTTATAGCAGAAAGCCAATTCCTGGAGAGTCATTCGAAGTACTATTTGAAAACTCTGGATAATTAGTCTGCCTTTTACTGCATGAAAAATAAATTTTTCTTTTTATGCACTAGAAGGAGCTTCATATTTTTCTTATTTTTTTATTTTAATAAAAGTTCTAAATTTATGTAGTTGAAAAATGAATTAGTTTGACGCCCGTAAAACAACAGAAAATACGTTTCTTTTTTCTTTTTTTTTTTTTCCCTGGTCCGCAAAATTAAGTAGTGAATTACGCTTTCATAAATACACCAAATTTCCATTTGAAATAAAACAAATAAACGAAAATAAGTTTTAATTGCAAAGGCTCTAAAATGAAAGACATAAGCATATTTACTGTACTAAACAAAAATGAGAAAAAACTGTTTTTTATGTTAAAGAAATCCTATAACCAATTTCGCTTCACTTAAAATTATATTAAGAAGATGTTTATTTAATTCCCGCGCAGTTCTAAAACAATAAAATCAATACTTAAATGTGTATTAACACCTTTTGGTACTTAACAGTTGGAAAACATTTCCGACTTTAACAAACAAATTCAAATTCAAAATTTAAAGAAAGTCCATCTGTCCAACTTCACAGTCATGCCATGGAATTTATTACCTGAATGAAATATCGTAATTGATTCTCCGACAAACTTTTATTATTTTTCAAATCCTTATTTTATGCAGTATTTGCGCCCTATTACTTCAAAGTCCGGTCTCAGTGAGTTGATAGGAATGAAACTCGTTTTGTTGTTCAGTTTGGAGCTTTAAATAGAAATGATTAACTTTGGTTTTCACTGTTTTTGTATTTTTAAACATTTTATTTTACTTTTTCTGTTCCAAATGTATATTATAAAATTTGAAAGTTCAAAAAAATGGAAATAGGTAGGGGATCATGGTTCTTACAATCCTTAAGTAATTCTCTCATATATTTCATTTCCCACATTAAAGCATAATATTTTTATATTATTTAAACCAAAGCAAAAAACTGAAATCATATAAAAAATTAAATTAATTTCGGATAGCATATAAATAGCAAATAATCTACGTAACTAGTACGTATTTACTTTATTTCCGATAACTGGAACTTCCCTCTGTTTCCATGTTTACGTTAAACGAGAAGAATAGCGGGAATGTGTATATCTCACGTTACTTCATCTTTATCTCAAGACATATTTTTCGAATCCTCTCTTTCGTTCCGTAAAATAATATAAAATAATTCCAAATGTCCAAGTTAAAAAATGGTTCTGATGTCATTCTATATTTCCAAAAATATGTGGATAGTAAAGAATCTTCCGTCATTTTCTCGCGCTTCTACAAAATTTATACATCTTTGGGTGAATTTTTGTTAAAATTTTTGACACTAATCATTAATGCATTTAATGCATTTTTAATAAAAAACGCTTAAAATTCACTTTAATTTTTATGCATTAATTATCACTGCTACCAATCCCGTAGTTTGCAATTAGTGTTGATTAAAACATGGAACTTATGAAGTTTATCGCATAAACAGCTGAGTTTGATTCACTTCACCGTACAGTCAGTCACAAAAGTATTTGAATACCGGAACCCAAGGTTTCTAAAATATCCTAAGAAGAATCCTAAGAAGTATTTTACTGATCTTGCCGGAACCCCATTCAGAATTTTTCAGCTGGGGGAACACTTTAGTGGCCTTCAATGAGGAAACAAAATGGTCCACTTTGGTTTGACAAGGAAAGGTCGTTCAAATATCCATTTTGCGTTTGATGACACCCTTTAGGAAAATCCTCTATGAAGAAACCCTATTTGTTTCTTTCTCGTCCTAAAATATATAGAACTTATCGAAAAGTATGGGGATTCTATGAGGTGAACTTCAGCAGCATATTTTCTAAAACATATGGAATTTCCATGTCCAAGCTTTGAACCATTACCGAATCCACTAACCTTTTCAAAAAGAACCCTAAAATATATAGAATAACCACCCATTTTATTCAGGTGAAGGAAATGTTACATCTTCAAGAGCACATGCTAATCTGAACGGAAACGCCAACTGTTCGTATAGATAGGCAATTCATTTCGAATGTGAAAATGGTAAACTGAAACCGACTGGAAAACATATCTCAGAGAAAATGTGAAACACATATTAAAAAAAACCTTTTTCCGGAAAAAAAAACCTTTTATAATGTCTGAAGACATTATAAAAATTAACTGTTTTCCAATGTTAACCTATGGAAAAAGTTTAGACATCATTTTTCCAGAAAAAGGTTTTATTTTTATTTATTTTTTTACATTTTTTTTTTTTTGGAAATCAAAACCCAAAAGAAAAAGTTAATTTTCATAATGTCTAAGCACATTATACAAATTAACAAAAGGGTTTTTATTATTTTTTTTCCTTTTTTTTTTTTATGTGTTTCATATTTTCTCTGAGATATTTTTTCCAGTCTGTTTCAATTTACCATTTTCACTTTCCAACTGAATTACCTATCTACACTCACGTTTGTGAAAATTGCAACACCAAGAAGGAATCGTCATAATTGAATGCAATTTAATACACAGTTGAGGGGTAGTGGTACAAATAAATGATTAAATGTTCAAAGCAAACAAACAAGAACAGAATCAGTA
>KK119061.1:1105618-1207434 GCA_000611955.2 Stegodyphus mimosarum | reverse complement strand
TCACTGTGCTGCTGTTACGCTGCACACGAGAGGCTACTGCACGATACGACAATCCAGCTTCACGAAGGCCGATGATTCTCCCTCGTTCAAACTCTGTAAGTTGTTCAAATCTCGCTCTCTTTCGTCGACGAGGCATAAGTACAGATTGAGTTAACGTTTACCACTAGCAGATAACCACCGATAACCATACACGCCTCGCTACAGCCGTCTATTTATTCGGATCCATCAGCAGTTCAGAGGGCGCTGCTCAGCATACGCATGCGCTACGGATTTGCAATTCTAATCATTTGCATATCATGCGCTACTTTGCATTTCCTGAAAATTTCAGCTCACTCGCGTAAGTCCTTCATGGTGTTGCAATTTTCAGAAACGTGAGTGTATATAAACAGTTGGCATTTCCGTTCAGATTAGCGCGTGCTGTTGAAGATGCAACATCCTCGATAAAGGCCTCTTCATAACAGGTAGGATATTTTTGAGTTGTTTTCCCTTTAACATCGTTTTGGAATTTGGATAAATATAACTTTTATGTATCTTTTGAAACCTGAACCGAATAAGATGTTTATGAATGATTCTTTTTGAAACCTATATCACGAATTTATAATAACCGATTCAACATTTCTCTCCAAAACTTCAACATGATAACTATTGTGTATATTTATGATTCTTTTGAAAAAAATGGGATTACCGATTTATTGTTGAACCCAACATTTCTCTTCAAACATGATGACTATTATATATTTTATGATTATTTTGGAAAAATGTGATTGCCGACTTATCCTTCGACCCAACATTTCTCTTCAAAACATAATGACTATTATGTACATTTCATGATACTTCTGGAAAAAATGTGATTTCCAGTTTATCGTTCTACCCAACATTTCTCTTCAAACATGATGACTATTATATATATTTTATGATACTGTGGGGTTTAACTCTTTATTTCTTAGTTTTAACTCCTAACCCCACGAACATTTAACAAGCGAATAATCGCTGAAGTGTGAACAGAACACGTAAGACTTGAGAAGGGTTTAAAACCCTTTACTATTCAGTATATTTACAATCAGTTCCGACTTGGAACTTTACAATAAAGCCACTACTCGGGCTTGAACTTAAATACTAATAAATTGAACTAAAACTAGCTTAACTAAAGCTCTTAAATAATATAGCCGAAGCTATCAAAATCTAACTAGTTGGCCCCTAAGTATTAATTAAACCGGCAAAGCCAAGCAAGGGCCTAAGGTATGACCGGGCGTAGTAACAGCTAATCCAGAAGGCGGACGCGCGCTAGTCAGGAAATCAGACTCTCTCTGTTGAAGTCGGTAAGTCACGACTTAAATAGTACTCATTCTCATTTGCATTATCTGCGTTTCTGAATTCACATTCTGGCAGGAAATTGTAAGCTGAAATTAGAATAAGATAGGAAAGATACAAAACTTAAAATAAATGTTAATTAACATAAAGGAAACCTTACAATACTTTTGGAAAAATGTGATTACCAGTTTATCGTTCGATCCAACATTTCTCTTCAAACATGATAACTATTGTGTATATTTATGATTCTTTTGAAAAAAATGGGATTACCACTTTATCGTTCAACCCAACATTTCTCTTCAAACCTGAGGACTATTATATATATTTTATGATTGTTTTGAAAAAACGGGATTACCGATTCGGCAAAACATTTCTCTTTAAACCTGATGACTATTATATATTTTTTATGATTGTTTTAGAAAAATGGGATTACGAATTCCACTCAACATTTCTCTTCAAACTCGATGACTATTACATATATTGTTTTGGAAAAATAGGTTTCAGATTTATGATAACCGATCCAACGTTTCTTTTTAGACATGATTTTGTGTTTCGTTTTGAAAATGTGGACCGAATTTATGATAACCAATCTATTGTTTCTCTTTAGACACGAATTTATAATTCGTTTCGGAAAATGTGTTTCTTATAGCATATAAGATGAAAGGTCATCTCCAACATGATTCTGAAGAATGGAACTTTAAGAGTAGAAATGCTTTCAGTCAAAAATGATTCACTTGAAACTCTCTCCACTTTCAAAAACATAGGAAAACACAACACGTGGCTTCTTTTTGTAAGTTAATAAGGAAAGTCATTTTTTGGAGTTGGCTAGAAAATATTTTTAGAATTTGAGAATATACATCTGAGAACGTATATTAAAAAAAATCTGAATGGATTCAGATTTTAGATTACGTCCAAAGGGATTTGAATCCCGAAGGACTATGAATTTTGATTAATTATGCGACAATTTCTCGAACGAAACCCAATACAATTCCAATAACCAACCCAATACAATTCCAACAGCCAACCCAATACAATTCCAATAGGCAACAAAGAAAAATAAGCTGTAAATTGAAAAGTGAAACGGACATTTTTTGCGGTATTTTTGTGATTCAACGCAAAATGCCAAAACGAAAGTAATAGTACTTCGGGATTCAAATACTTTTGGACTTTTTTTTTAAAAAAAAAAAACACTTTTTGTTAATTTTATAATGTTTTTAGACATTATAAAATTAACGCTTCCCTTTTTTGTTTTCTTAAACTATAAATTTCCAAGAATAGAAAATTAATTCTTTCAAAATAAATTTCCAAGAATGGAATATAAGTTCTTGGAAATCTATTTTCTAAGAAAACCAAAAAGGGAAGCCTTAAATTTACAATGTCTGAAGACATAATAAAATTAACAAAAAGTTTTTTTTTTTAAATATGTGTTTCAGATTTTCTCTGAAAAACTTTTCCAGTCGGTTTCGTCTTACCATTTTCATTTTTGAAATGAAGTGCCTATCTTTATAAACAGTTGATGTTTCCGTTCAGATCAGCGCATGCTTTGGAAGATGCAACATCCTGGATAGCAAGTAGGGTATTTTTGAACTGTTTTGCCCTTTGATTGATGGATATATTGTTTCTTTTGAGATGAATAAGATGTTTTCGAAACCTGTACCGATTTTCTCTTTAAACATTGACACAATTCTGTGATTCTTTTGGATGACAACGGATTCTTTTGTGGGTTTCAACATGATGTTCTTTTGGGAAAATGTTCTGTTCAGAAATGATTCTTTTGGGGGTTCAGACCATTATATATATTTTATAATTCTTTTGGGGCCAACGTTTCCCATTCAATATTTTATGATTCTTTTCGAAAATGTGGTTTTCTTTCGGCATGGTTCACAAGCATTGAATTTTTAAGAGTTCAAGGAACTCTCAAAAAACATGGGAAGAACTTTCAGTCACGTCAGAAGAAATCCAAAGAAAAACTTTCTAGTTCCCAGATTTAAGAACGCGGCATCGATCTATTTTTGTAAATACAATGTATTTTAAGATTTCCTGGTTTTTATAGTATAATCAGACAGTCGGTCACAAAAGTATTTGAATACCGGAACCCCATTCAGAATTTTTCAGGTGGGAAAAAACTTTAGTGACCTTGAACGAGGAAACAAAATGGTCCACTTTGGTTTGACAAAGAAAGGTCGTTCAAATATCAAATTTGGGTTTGACGATACCCTTTAGGAAAATCCTCTATGAAGAAACCCTATTTGTTTCTTTCTCGTTCTAAAATATATAGACTCTATCGAAAAGCGTGGCGATGCTATGAGGTGAACTTCAGTAGCATTTTTTCCAAAATATATAGAATTTCCATGTCCAAGCTCTGAACCATTACCGAATCAACTAGCCTTTCCCAAGAGAGCCATAAAATACATAGAATAACCATCCATCATATTCAGGTGAAGGAGATGTCACATCTTCAAGAGCACTCGCTGATCTGAACGGAAACGCCAACTGTTTATATAGATAGGGAGTTCATTTCGAAAGTGAAAATCGTAAAGTGAAACCGACTGGAAATATTATCTCAGAGAAAATCTGAAACACATATTAAAAAAAAAGATCTAAAAACATTTTGTTAATTTTTATAATGTCTTTAGACATTATAAAAATTAACTGTTTTCCAATGTTAACCTATGGAAAAAGTTTAGACATCATTTTTCTAGAAAAGTTTTTTTTTTAACTAGCTCTTGGAAATCAAATCCCCCCCAAAAAGTGTTAATTTTTATAAGATCTAGAGACATTATGAAAATTAACAAAAAGTTTTTAAATTTTTTTTTTAAGCATGTGTTTCAGATTTTCTCTGAGATATCTTTTCCAGTCGGTTTCACTTTACTATTACTTTCAAATTGAATGGCTGACCTATATAAACGGTACCTGCTTCGGTTCAGATTAGCGCGTGCTGTTGAAGATGTAACATCCTGGATAAAGCACTCTTCATAGCAGGTACGATATTTTTGAACTGTTTTCCCTTTAACATGGTTTTAGAATTTGGATAAATATAACTTTTATGTTTCTTTTGGAACCTGAAGCCAATAAGATGTTTGTGAATGTGATTCTCTTTGAAACCTGTATCAAGAATTTATAATAACCAATTCAACATTTCTCTTCAAAACTGCAACATGATAACTATTGTGTATATTTATGATTCTTTTGCAAAAAATGGGATTACTGATTTATTGTTCAACCCAACATTTCTCTTCAAACATTATGACTAATATATATTTTATGATTGTTTTGGAAAAATGTGATTACCAATTCGACGCAACATTTCTCTTCAAAACATGATGACTATTATATATATTTTATGATATTTTTGGAAAAAATGTGCTTACCAGTTTATCGTTCTACCCAACATTTCTCATCATACATGATGACTATTATATATATTTTATGATACTTGTGCAAAAATGTGAATACCAGTTTATCGTTCGATCCAACATTTCTCTTCAACGATGATAACTATTGTGTATAATTATGATTCTTTTGAAAAAAATGGGGTTACCGATTTATCGTTCAACCCAACATTTCTCTTCAAACATGATAACTATTATACATATTTTATGATACTTTTGAAAAAAATGGGATTTCTCGTTCGATCCAACATTTCTCTTCAAACATAATGACTATTAGATATATTTTATGACACTTTTGAAAAAAAAATTTCATTACCAGTTCGACCCAACATTTCTCTTCAAACCTGATCGCTATTACATATATTTTATGATTGTTTTGGAAAAATGGAATCACCAATTCGACCCAACATTTCTCTTCAAACATGATGACTATTATATATATATATATTTTTTTTTTGTAAAAACGGGGTCCAGATTTATGAGAACCGATCCAACGTTTCTCTTTAGACATGATTTTGTGTTTCTTTTCAAAAATGTGGACCGAATTTATGATAACGAATCTATCGCTTCTCTTTAGACATGGATTTATAATTCGTTTCGAAAAATGTGGTTCTTATAGCATATAAGATGAAAGGTCATCTCCAACATGGCTCTCAAGAATGGAACTTTAAGAGTAGAAATGCCTTCAGTCAAAAGTTATTCACTTGAAACCCTCTCCACTTTCCAAGACATTGGAAAACAAAAAACGTGTCTTCTTTCTGTAAGCTAATAAGGAAAATCTTTTTTTTGGAGTTGGCTGGAAAATATTTTTCAGCATTTGAGAATATATATCTAAGAACATATACAGTGGTGGCCAAAATTGTGGACACTTTTGGAAATTTTTATGTTTTTGAACTTTGTATGCTTATAGAAAACGTTACGTTTCACAAAATGCAAACTTGTATATATCATTTTAAGGAGAATTTATTACTCAATTCAATACAAAACACAAAATTCAATTATTTGCAATACGAAAAAAGTTAAACGATAACAGTTATCGATGTACATTAGATAGTGATGATTGCAGTGAGTTATCAGTACTTAGTAGGGTACCCTTTATTTTTGATTACAGCTTCACATCGACGTTTCATTGAGCTGACAAGAGTTTTAAGCTCTTCTTTCGTTATTACATGATGCCAGGAAACAATTATAGCCTCAATTAGTTCCCTTTTATTTGATGGGCGAATCATTCGGACAAGAGTTTTCAAACGGTGCCACAAATTTTCGATAGGATTGAGGTCAGGACTGTTTCCTGGCCATGACAACAATTTAATACTCTTTGTACGAAACCACTCTTTCGATATTTTGGCCGTGTGGCAAGGAGCAGAATCCTGCTTAGAAATAAACGAAGCATTGTTGGGAAAGAGATCTCTGATGGAAGGTAGAAGTTTTGGTTCTAGAATAGTGTCAATGTATTTTCTGGCATTCAGTGTCCCATCGATGACATGAAGGCGACCAATACCATCTGCTGACATGCATGACCAAATCATAACACTAACTGGGTTCTTCACAGTTGCTTGAATGCAGTCAGGATGTAGCTCTTCTCCTATTCTACGTCTTACATATTTTCGCCCATCACTACCGAATAACGATATCTTAGTTTCATCACTCCATATAACTTGTGACCACTGATCATCTGTCCAATTAATGTGTTCCTTTGCCCACTGTAGTCTTTTTTTTCGTTGCTGAAAATTAAGATAAGGCTTTTTTCGTGGAATTCTACCTCTCAGTCCAACATCTGTTAATCTTCTCCTGATTGTTCTTGAACTGACAGAAACACCAGCATCATTCAGATCACTTCTGATGGCCGCTGATGACATTTTTCTATCTTGGAGACATAGTCTTTTTATTCTTCTGTCATCAATAGATGTGGTGCACCTTTTTCGGCCTTTTCCTTCTTTGTTTTTTATTGAATTTGTTTCCTGATATCGTAAACAAAACTTTCGGACTCCAGATGTAGTCACTGAACCACCCACCTGTCTTGCAATTTCAGCATAGGAAAGACCACTTTCTCGTAACACAATAATATTACATCTCTTTCTAGGTGTCCAATCTACTCTTTTATTTGATGTCATTGCTTCTTGACTAAATATTAAAAATTTTTACAAAAATTCCTACTTGTAATTGCAGTGTATAAGAAACAGGTTCTCCTTCTACAGAACAAAGCAAAATAAGGAATTGTTTCAAGTGTAAACATGATGTCAGCTTCTACTGGCAGTTACTAACATTTGATTGGTTCTCAGAACAAGAACAGTGATTGGCCAGGAAAGCTAGACATTACAAACCACTTCATAACTGTGTTTTTTATTTATATTAAAGTACATATAACTTTTTTTGTATTGCAAATAATTGAATTTTGTGTTTTGTATTGAATTCAGTAATAAATTCTCTTTAAAATGATATATACAAGTTTACATTTTGCGAAACGTAACATTTTCTATAAGCATACAAAGTTCAAAAACATAAAAATTTCCAAAAGTCTCCTCAATTTTGGCCACCACTGTATATATAAAAGAAAAAAACACATTTAGTTAATTTTATAATGTCTAAAGACATTATAAAATTGACAAAAAGTTTTATATATATATATATAATATGTGTTTCATATTTTCTCTGAGATATTTTTCCAGTCGGTTTCACTTTACCATTTTCACTTTCGAAATGAATTGCCTATCTATATAAACAGTTGGCGTTTCCGTTCAGATTAGCGCATGCTTTTGAAGATGCAACAGCCTGGATAGCAGGTACGATATTTTTGAATTGTTTTCCCTTTGATTGATAGATATATTGTTTCTTGTGGAACGAATAATATGTTTTCGAAACCTGTATCGATTTTCTCTTTAAAACTTTGACACTATCGTGTGATCCTTTTGGATGACAACGGATTCTCTTCAGACATGATGTTATGATTCTTTTGGAAAATTGTTCTGTTGAGACATGATGTGTATATTTCTGATTTTTTTGAATGACAACCGTTTCGACATGATGTTATGATTCTGTTGTGGGCCAGATAACCTATTCTTTTCAGACATGATTTATGATTCTGGGATGGGCCAGATCCAACCTTTCGACATGATGTGTATATTTATGATTCTTTGGGAACCAGATCCAACTTTTAGGTCCTTTCAAACATTCAGTGCTCCACTGTTTCTTACAAACTCATCTCACAGCCAATTTTATTCAAGAGACGAAATGGTAATCGGGTCACGAAAGGGTTCTTTGACACCGTTCCCCCCCCCCTCAAAACGTTTCTTCAGAAAAATGGAATGCCTTTGGGTCTCCGACTCAAACCCATCGGGATGAAATATAAATTTCTAAATGAACATTTCTGCTTTTAAAACCCAATGTAAGATACGTATTAATTCTAACACTTTCATCTTGAATGGATTATATATTTATTAACTGATTCATTATTTTTAGACAATTCCTCGTAAATCTTATGTAATGTAACTTGAAAGAAGTGTATTATTATTTCATTCTTCTCATCTCTTACAAAAATATCTTTTAAAGTTTCTAAGGAATTTCTTTTGCATTCTATAAATGTTTTCATTGAAGCCAGTGGTGGAAGAATATAAACTTGGTTCTAGATTTACGAAAACAGTTTATAATTATTTTAAGTTAGCTAGATCCGTGGAAATACTTATAAGGTGCTCCCCTTTTTACGCTTCCCTTTTTGGTTTTCTTAGAAAATAGATTTTCAAGAACTCATATTCCATTCTTGGAAATCTGTTTTCCAAGAACTAAACTTCTTTTCTTGCAAATCTATATTCTAAGAAAACCAAAAAGGGAAGCGTTAATTTTAGAATGTCTAAAGACATTCTAAAATTAGCAAAAAGTGTTCTTTTTTTTTTATATATATGTTCTCAGATATATATTCTCAAATTCTGAAAAATATTTTCCAGCCAACTCCTAAAAATGACTTTCCTCATTAACTTACAGAAAGAAGACACATTTTGTGTTTTCCTATGTTTTGGAAAGTGGAGAGGGTTTCAATGAATCATTTTTGACTGAAGGCATTTCTACTCTTAAAGTTCCATTCTTGAGAACCATGTTGGAGATGAGCTTTCATCTTATTTGCATGCATTCCCAGGCAGCATGCATTCGTACACGAGAAAAATATGTGAAATTTACGAATGACCGTTCGTCTAAAACACGTTTCGTTTAACGTCAAAATATTATGAAGTGTCCAGGAAAAAATAGTAGATATTTACTTATATTTTTATAATATACGTAAATTTCAGGGATTTAAGTATATTTTACTAAAAATTTACCTATATTTATAGCATGTACGTGAATTTCTCCAGTTGTTTTGCTTCACATATGCGTATATATTTAGTAAAAATTTACGTAAATCTTCCCGACCTTTTACTGTACATAAACGTATATATTTGATAGAAATTTACGTAGATCTTCACGTATTTTGCGGTACAAAAACGTATTAATTTGATAGAAATTTACCTAAATCTTCCCTATTATTTCTTTGCATATGCGAGTGATTTTGATTAAAATTTAGGTCCATCAATTCTCGTCTTTACTGTGTGTAAATGCACATTCTTGGTAAAAAATTTGCATAAATCTTCAATTACATTTTTACTGCATTTATGCATGCATTTTTCGTAAAATGTACATATTTTAATCTCATAATTTTTATATAAATATATGCAAACATTTTCTGCACGTTATGATAAAAAGTGAAAGTATGATTTTTATATCAAATTTTTACATATCCGCCTTTTACGTATGTACTGCAAAATGGAATACATATGTACCGGAAAATTTAAATGCACTAATAAATGCAAAAAGAAAAAATTCTATTTAAAAATTACGTTACACTTAAAGACTGAAAAATCCCCTTTAATATTTTATATTTCATTTCAAAGCGAATATTTTTATATGCAATAAATTTCGCAAATGCAAAATATGCAATAAGTTTCGTAAACTTGAATTCTATGTTATGAATCAATTAATGCTACCTTTCATTTACCTGGCATAAGAAAATGTCCTTCGGAAAAACAGATAATTTATTTAAAATGTTATTTAGCAAAACTGACTTTAGTAAATAACTGCAGCATACAGTTATTTATTAAACTACAATACAGATAATTACCGAATTCATTAAACGACTGTACCGCAGAACAAAACATCATACATTTAGATTATTTTAATGTGCTAAATCTTAAAATATTTTAATATAGGCCAGAAGAGATAGTGTAAAAACTTACCTTTTCCAATAATTACGAAGTTTTTTTTTTTTTTTAACTTACTTTCCTTGAAAATGAATGTTTACTATCTCATATTGCATGCATATCTTCCGATAATGCATATATACATATATATATATATTCCTTTGTTAAAATTTTATCTATCAAGAACATGTGAAAGAAAATATTATTAATTAGCACCTGCAAGTTAATCAAGTAACTTCTGTGTTAAAACTTTTCGCCATATACTAGTTACAGACATAATTATGACATGTAAAAATTGTACGTTTATCAGTCAATCTTGTACTGCATTATAATCTATTATTGTTATCTTTCTGAGTTTTAAGTCTTATAAATATATTAGATCAGTGTTAAAAGTTCACCTCTACAGAAGAAGTGCTTTATCGAGGTATTTTTAAAAAGGTCCTTTTTACAATGTAACTAATCAATTCTTAAAAAATTAATAGTTTCATAAAATTATGCAAATTCAAAATTATCTGAATATGTTCTTTATTTTATTTTATATAAACATGGAATTTTAAAAAGTTAATTTGCTTAGGAATAATCTGAAGTTTTTAAATATTTATTTCATGTCACTTTTCCTCTAACATAATTATAAATGTACATGTTGACGTGACCATACCAATTTTTTTTTACATCTCATAGCTTTATGGTATTAAATGATTTAAAAGGACAAAATTGGATAACACGAAGCAGTTAGAAGTTGGCTCATTTTTTTATCAATTTAATAAATTAATTTGTTGTCAAATGCCGTGCATTTTGGATTACGCTCGTATGATGACAATGAGTTATTTAAATTGTAAAATTAATATGAACATATTCCAGATTAATCTACAAATATCAAATTTCGGGTTGTTATGCATTATGAACTGTAATACTTGCAAAAGAAATACTCATGAAATTAATTTAAGAATTAGGCTTATTTTATAGGTTAACATTAAATCAGATTTAATGCCATAATTTTCTTCAGTGAAGAATTTCAACAGATATCATTGAGCTGTTTGTTCTCCAGACGTTTTTTTTCTATATCTAGCTGCTTTTAGCCAGTCTTTTATGCCTTGAGATATTTTTGTGAAGGAGAAATCCTTCTCATTCGATGTTTCAAGTACAGCACCTAAACAGCAAAAAGGAAAAATTGTAATAATTTCACACTTCATATATTTTCAGTTTTTAAATATAGTTGAAGTATTATAAGACTCATGTAAAATGCACTGAGTATTTCATATTTAAAAATCTCCAATTCAGTAATTAAAAATTTTTGTTCATACCATCATATAGTAAACTTCCATTACATACTTTACTCAATGCAGCGACTACTGTATTATTAAATTAATTGAAAAATACGGGCGCCTTTAACGAAATCTATTAATCTAATTAATTGTCCAGCATATCAGCCATTATTTTTATAAATTGATCATGGACGCCCCATGCTTCTATTATTTGTGTTCTAACACTATAGATGAATTGTGTGAAGAGAATTAATTAATCTCTAGCTCTTACTAAATTATGTGCTAAATCAGTTTTTATCTTTTAGTTCATTAATTATTTTAAAAGTTTTAAATCAAAACTCATTAAAAAAATTTTAATTTGATTTTTTATCTTTTACTCCCCCCTCCGCTATGAGATTTCAGTCCAACTGCTTAAAGGCAAATCTGACAAGTTATACATCTAAGATTCTGACGAATTACTTTGCATCTATAAACTTCAGATTCGAAAAAGATCCAGAAATTTCAGATATGGGATTATGGCAAAGATCTATTGCAGCACTGCAGTCTTTGATAAAAGGAATGCTCAAAAGAATCCAGGCATTATTGAAAGCCAAAGAACCTCATATTAAGTACTGAAACTTTTAATATTGCTTAAAATGTGACTCATTTGGAAATACCATTAATTGTAGTTAGTGTACAAAAATTCCTTCTTCATCACAGCAATACATACTTCAGCAATAAATATGTGAGAAGTCCGCAATATTTTGAACGAAACTGTATTAGAATTCCAAATATGCGGACAAACTGGAACAATTCGGACTAACGCCACAACCTGACTATAACAAAATCCAAATAATTTTTTCAATCACTTTTTTGTACGCTAAATACGTTTATTCTTCAGAAGAAATTTTTTACTTACCCTTATTTTATTTCATAAGAGATCATAAAGTTTAAAATTTTTCTTTCTTTAAAACCGAATACCAAACATGCTGGTTTAGACGCAAACAGAAAATTTTCATACAGTCCAGGTATTATGTAGTCCAGATAACTGGAGTTCTAGTGTAATAATAAAAATTATAATAATAAAGAGCTTAAATAAGTATAATTATAGAAACGTATGAAAGTGCCCTTACTTCAGATCAACTGAAATGCAGCAGCAGAAATCTTTCACAGATGAAATTCGTTGTTGAAATGAAAAACTGATGTTCTATGGATGACCTGATTGTTGTTTTCTTTCAGCAGTGGATGAAAATGCTCCTGATTCCGAAAACCCAATCAAAGAGAAATGGCCGTAGGGCGCAGCTGGGAAAAATTTGTTTTGTCGTAAACAAAGTGACCACAGGCGAGCCTTTGCCCCCACAATCTCTAAAAGCCAAAGAACCAGAATCTTTGCTAAAAGCTATTTTGAGCAAGGTCACAAATACGTGGGAACTTCCAGCATTTGGCATCGCATGCAAACTATAAATTCCCCAAAATGAGCGATTTGCTTTCTAAAAAGTAAAATTTTGCGGATAGAAAAAAAATTGCTCTCATGGCGCTTCGAAAAGAAGTTTAGGAAAATAAATGAAAGGATAACGTGCATACCTAATGAGCATAAACTTTGATTATAATTAACGATCCGATGCATATCTCTTTGGTCTGCTTTAAACTATTGTTCAAGAACTGAAATATTTTCAAGCATCTTCTGCTCTTCAAGCATCTTTTTCAAGCATCTTTTTATTATTTTATTTCTCGAGATGAAAGATTCGCTGAAGTCTTGTTCCAGTTTAATTGACAACACTCACTTAATAAAATAATGCAGTAACACAAACTTAATATACAACTTATTACAGTTAAATGAGTAATGATATTTTCATAAAAGAAATTAAATTGTGTAAATTAATCTAAGTGTTGATATGAATAAAAATAACAAGTTTGATGTAAGAAAATAAATAAGTTATTTTGAAGAGAATCAAATCATCAAATCAAGAAAATATATTTTTTTGCAAATGTATATTAAAATTTAGCTCACATGTTAAAATTCATTGAAAAATTTTAGCCTCATATATGAATGTTAGAATACTGATTAAATTAATTTAAATTTATGTAAAATATCAAGATTGTTGTCCAATTCGTAGAGGTTTTTAACCAGAGGAAAATTAATTTTAAACGTAAAGACGATTAAAACGAAAAAATAATTTTGATAGCACATTAAAATGCTGTTGAAAAAAAAAAATTTTTTTTTTTTTTGCATATCCTTTTTTTCATGTTCGTGGAAAAGGAAAAAAAAGTAAAATTCCACAAATACACTAAATATTATGAATTCATAAACTTCATTTTCAGTCTTTTTAGAATTCGTATAATATTCGTAAAAGTGACGAATGAAATATACCATAAAAGCGGTAGTTTTTTTCAGTACATTCGGATTCGCATAATTTTCGTAAAAATAACGTGTGGGAAATAACGATAAAGCGTCAACAATACCTTCAGCCTTTTTTATTCGTATAAATTTCGTAAAAGTAATGTGCAAAAAATACCATACCCTTATTTCACCAAAATTATAGGTATATTTTTGAAGGCGTGCTGCCTGGGTAAGAACCACAGTTTTTCGACACTAATTATAAATTCATGTCTAAAGGGAAACGATAGATTCGTTATCATAAATTCCGTCCACATTTTTGAAAAGAAACACAAAATCATGTCTAAAGAAAAACGTTGGATCGGTTATCATAAATCTGGACCCCGTTTTTACAAAAAAAAAATATATATATATATATAATAGTTATCATCTTTGAAGGGAAATGGGTCGAATTGGTAATCCCATTTTTTCAAAACAATCATAAAACATATATAATAGTCACCATGTTTGAAGAGAAATGTTGGGTCGAACTGGTAATTCCATTTTTTATCAAAAGTATCATAAAATATATATAATAATCATTACGTTTGAAGAGAAATGTTGGGTCCAACTGGTAATCCCCTTTTTTTTTTCAAAATAATCATAAATATACGCAATAGTTATCATGTTTGAAGAGAAATGTTTGATCGAACGATAAACTGGTAATCACAGTTTTCCAAAAGTATCATAAAATATATATAATAGTCATCATGTTTGAAGAGAAATGTTGGGTCGAAAGATAAACTGGTAATCTCATTTTTTCCAAAAGTATCATAAAATATATATAATAGTCATCATGTTTTGAAGAGAAATGTTTGGTTGAACAATAAATCGGTAATCCCATTTTTTTTCAAAAGAATCATAAATATACACAATAGTTATTGTTCAGTCTCACCTCCCTGATATGTGAACTGTAAAATGTAGAAAATGCCTCCAGAGAGAAGTGCTGTACAAAAAAGAACTGAGAATGTGTTCTCGCTTTTGGGAAAGAAAGTGTTTCCATCTTTGTGGCGAAAGTGTTGAAATAATTATAGAGATGTGAAATAAACCTACAGTCCTAACTTATAATAGTTTTCGAGTTATTGAGAAGTTGTGATATAAAAATAAATGTTCATGGGCCGACGAGCCCGAGTTAGAAACGAATCAGCGACATCTAAATAAGTGAGCTCGTGAAAACGAAAGTGTGCTTTTCTTCCAAAGGGATTGTGTTCTATAACCTGTTTTCATAATAATGGAAGAAACAATTAATGCTTTAAAGCGTGAAAAAGCTACCCTAAAGGGTAAAATCATCCGTTTAGAAACCTTTGTAGAATTGGTGGTTGAACCGATAAGTGAAGATATTATAACCGAACTTGAAGTAAAACTAGAAATCTATGCACCGTGAAAAGATGCATAGCTGAATTACAAAAGGATTACTTCAAATTACCTGTAAAAGTGGATATTCGTGAAGCAGAATCGGAATTAGAAAAAATGGAGATTCGTCTGCAAAAAGTCGAAGTAAGATTAAAAACATTCTTACATAAATTAAATGTGAAAATTTTTGTGAAAAGTACTGAGAATGAACAGGGTAAAATAAGTGTTGATAATTGTTCTAAAATTGCCCCAGATGTAAAGTTCCCAAAATTGAGTTTACCTACATTTACTGGTAATGTTTATGAATGGATAACTTTTAATGATTTATTTAAGGCTGCTGTGCATAATAACGATAATTTGTCAAAAGGACAAAAGCTTCAATACTTATTATCAGCTCTTAAAGGGGATGCTCTTCGAGTCGTAAAGTCAATCCCAGTTTCGGATCAAAATTATGAAGTTGCTTGGTCACTGCTAGAAGAAAGATTTTCAAATCATCGAGAACAGGTTTTTGCCCACATTAAGCGATTTATGTCAATTCCACCTATTCACAGTGAGTCTGCTGGTGCTTTACTAAATTTAGTTGACATTACCTTTGAATGTAAAAGAGCGTTAGAAATTTTAGATCACAAAATTGATGGGTTTGCTGAAACAATGTTTGCGTATGTGTTGTTACAAAAATTAGATGCTTCAACAAAATTATGGTTCGAACGCGAATTTGGTAAGAAAAAAATGTTCCCAAATGGAATGACTTAATTGAATTTCTAAAAAAATCATGCAAGAACCTTAGAAGCGTCTAGAGTTTCTATGAACACAAACCAAAAACATTGTTCTAAAGGAACTGTGTTGTTAAGTACTGTGAAGTCATCTAAGTGTAGTTTCTGTTTGGATAATCATATTACATATAAATGTCCTAAATTTCAAGATATATCAGTGAATGATAGGTTTGAATTTCTAAAAAGGGAAGGATTGTGTTTTAATTGCTTTTTAAATCATAGTGTTCTTCAAAATTTTCCTGTGCTAAGTGCGGTAAAAAACATAACACCCTGATTCACTTGGAGAAACGACATAATAATTCATCCCATGGTGTACATTCTCAAAAGGCATCTTTCTCACCTAATAATCCTAGTGAAATAAACATTTCAAGCGAATTAAATCCGAACGCGATTAGTTTCGAAACCAAAAATGCGACTCCCTCCATAAATCAGTCATTTGTCGGAACGAGTTATGAATGTGAACATAAATCCTTCTCGGCGCCAGAGCAAAGGTTTCTTTTCCAAGGTCGAAAAACTTATACGTTTTTATCTACTGCCGTGGTTAATGGGAAACGGAGGAATAATAAACATTTTAGCAATTCTTGACGTAGGCAGTCAAGTCAGCCTAATTCGAAAGGAAATCGCGGATATGTTACAAATAAAAAAACAAGCAATAAATGCTCCTATATCTGGCCTGAATAATTCGATTCTAACTGTTAAAAATAAGCTAGTTACATCAGTGGAAAATTCGAATGGAGACTTTAAAAGAAATGTTGAATTTTTAATTGTAGGTTATATTACTGATCTTACTCTTTCGAAGCAATTGGACGTTAAGAAAATTTGTTTTCCAACAAATATTTGTTACGTTGATCCAAATTTTTATAGAGCAACGAAGATTGATGCTCTTCTGGGAGCTGATATATTTTACATGCTGCTCAAACCAAATCAAATAAAATTACAAGAGGAATCTATCGTGTTTCAAGAGACAGTGTTTGGTTGGGTAGTAAGTGGGTCTATGAATTAAGTAAACAAAAGAGTTATCATTGTGGATTAGTAAACAATTTCGAAGATTTAGATAATCAGTTAGCAAACTTCTGGGAGTTAGAATCCTTTGGTATTAAAGATACCGAATTGAGAAATAAGGAAGATAAGGCCCTAGAGATGTTCAATGAAACAGTTTGTTTTAAAGACGGACGATATGGGGTTGGGTTACCTTGGAAGAGATATTGGGAGGAACTTAAAGACAATTATGATGTTGCAAAAAATCGACTTGCAAACCTTGTTAAGAGAATGAAACGTGATAATTCCCTGTATTTAGAGTACTGTCATATCTTGAATAATTATTTGAGTGAGAGAATTATTGAGAAAGTGATGAGCCCAGTTAAGAAGTGAATAAAAGTTTATTTTACTTACCTCACCATGCAGTTGCAAGACAAGAGAGCTTAACTACTAAGGCAAGGATTATTTTTGATCGAAGTTCGCATGAACCAGAACAATTATCTCTAAATGATTGTTTATATCAAGGAGTTAATTTAAACCCAAATATATTTCATTTATTGACATTCTTTCGCTTGAACAAGATCGCCTTCTTGGCAGATATAGAGAAGGCTTTCTTGCAAATTTCTTTACGCGAAGGAGATACAGATGCAGTGAGATTTCTTTTCATTGACAATATGAATAATGTATGTGTATATAAATTCAAAAGGATAATTTTTGGAGTAAACGCAAGTCCCTTTTTATTGGCAGTAACTATTAAAACCCATATAGAGAAGTACAGAAAGGACTTTCCTGCTACAGTACAAACACTTGATACCTGTTTTTACGTAGATGACCTTATCACAGGTAATGACGACATTCCATCTGCCTTTGAAATTTTAAAAAGTGCCTAAAAAATAATGAGAGATGCTGGGATGCCTTTAAGGAAGTAGATTTCAAATTCTGAGCAGTTAAGAAAGGAGTGGAAAGCTATAAAATTTAAGCAGTTATGTCCAGAAAATTTAAAGGATAAATTACATAGAGCTCTTGATCTCTAATGGGATCCATGTAGTGATTACCTGTCCTTAGAAATTAATAGTTTGCTAGAATTTCTCCAACAGAAAGGGAACATCTAGAAGTTTCTAACAGTGGCTGCTGAAAGAATCTTCGACCCATTGGGTCTTGTGATTCCTTTTACTATCCGTTTCAAGTGCCTGTTCCAGGAGATCTGGCAAAGAAAACTTTCTTGGGATGAAGCTTTACCTCATATAAGCGAGAAGTGGATGAGGTGGTGTGAAGAAGCTCCACAACTTAAAAATTTAAAGGTTCCGAGATATATACTTGGTTCTTTTATTGATCAAGATGCAGAACTGGAAATTAACACATTTTCGGATGCTAGTATTAAGGCTTATGGAGCAGTTGTTTACGTTAAGTTAAAGGTTGAAAAAGAAATCTTGATCAATTTTGTAGCTTCAAAATCCAGAGTGGCACCGTTAAAGAAACTGTCATTACCAAGACTTGAACTTATGGGTGCTTTACTTGCGGCAAGATTAGCTAGTGAACTGAAACCAGTTATTGACAAAAAAAAATATCGAGAAGTTTTTTTTTTTTTTGAAGTGATTCAAAGGTCACATTATACTGGATTCAAAGTCCAAGTAAAAAGTGGAAACAATTTGTATCAAACCGTGTGAAAGATCTTCCGAAGGTGTTCACTGGAAGTTCATCCCTCCTAAGGCTCCCGATTTTGGCGGTCTTTGGGAGGCTGGCATAACATCATTCAAATACCATTTGAAACGTGTCGGGGAAAATACTAATTTAACTATAGAGGAGTTTTTAACAATTGTGATACAAATCGAAGGTTTTTTAAATTCACGCCCTCTTTCTTCCGATCCTAATGATTTTAGAGTTTTGTCCCCCGGACACATTTGATCGGCAGAGAAATCACCTCTATACCCGAGCCTAATTTAACAGGTATTACAGAAAACTAACTTTCCAAGTGTCAAAAAATAACTAATTATGTTAAAAAAAATTTGGCAGTTGTGGCGAGAAGATTATCTTAGTAATTTACATCAAAGATTAAAGTGGCAGTTTGATAAAAATAATGTTAAAGTTGGAACTGTTGTACTTATAAAATTTGAGAATCTTCCACCAACTAAATGGTTGGTTGCTAGAATTGCTGAGATATTTCCTGGCAAGGACGGAAAGGTAAGAGTTGTCAATTTATTGTTACCAGATGGAAAATTTCTTAAAAGAAGCAGTCGGCAAGGAAGTATCTTGCCAAATCAATAGTTAAACTATATGGTGTATTATTGCAATTGTATTGTATTCATTATGGTACAATTATTTTCATTTAAGTCGTTAAACAGTGTTACTGTAATATACGTTTTATTATTATATATTATTGTTATTCAACTTTTGCAAAATTTGTTTTGATATTCTCATATTGAAATTTGCAATTTCAATGGTCGGGATGATGTTCAGCCTTACCTCCCTGATATGTGAACTGTAAAATGTAGAAAATGCCTCCAGAGGGCAGTGCTGTGTAAAAAAGAACTGAGAGTGTGTTCTCGCTTTTGGGGGAAGAAAGTGTTCCCGCCTTTGTGGCGAAAGTGTTGAAATAATTATAGAGATGGGAAATAAATCTACAGTCCTAACTAATAAGTGTTTTCCAGTTATTGAAGTTTAAATATACACAATAGTTATCATGCTGAAGTTTTGAAGAGAAATGTTGAATCGGTTATTATAAATTCTTGATACAGCTTTCAAAAAGAATCGTTCATAAACATCTTGTTCGCTTCAGATTCCAAAAGAAACATAAAAGTTATATTTACCCAAATTCCAAAACCATGTCAAAGGGAAAACGATTCAAAAATATCCTACCTGCTATGAAGAGCCCTTTATCGAGTATGTTGCATCTTCAACAGCACGCGCTAATCTGAGAGGAAACGCCAACTGTTTATATAGATAAGTAATTCAATTTGAAAGTGAAAATGGTAAACCGACTGGAAAAAATATCTCAGAGAAAATCTGAAACACATACTTAAAAAAAATCGGAAAACTTTTTCTTATAAATATTAAATTTTTCTTTTGGGTTTTGATTCCCAAGAACTAAAAACAAAACTTTTCCTAGAAAAATGATGTCTAAACTTTTTCCATAAGTTAACATTGGAAAACAGTTAATTCTTATAATGTCTAATATTGCCTATCTTTATAGACAGTTGGCGTTTCCGTTCAGATCAGCGTGTGCTCTTGAAGATGTAACATCTCCTTCACCTGAATATAATGGATGGTTATTCTATGTATTTTATGGTTCTTTTGGGAAAGGCTAGTGGATTCAATAACGGTTCCGAGCTTGGGCATATAAATTCTATATATTTTGGAAAAAATGCTGCAGAAGTTCACGTCATAGCATCCCCATACTTTTTGATAGGGTCTGTATATTTTAGGACGAGAAAGAAACAAATAGTGTTTCTTCATAGAGGATTTTTCTAAAGGGTGTCGTCAAACCCAAAATGGATATTTGAAAGACCTTTCCTTGTCAAACCAAAATGGAGCATTGTGTTTCCTCGTTCAAGGCCACTAAAGTTTTCCCCCACCTGAAAAATTCTGAATGGGGTTCCGGTATTCAAATACTTTTGTGACCGACTGTACGAGCTACTAATAGCATTTAAGCATTGAGTGTATTTAAACATTGCGTTTATTGTACAGCGTATATTCACAGGTGAGAGTAATACAGATTTTCCGTAATTGAGCTTTGATAACAATAATTTTTTTATAAGCTGTAATTATTAATTCATGCAAATTTGTTATGGTTTTCCAAAGTAAACTGTGTAAAACTGTATTGAATTCTAATTTTACTGTTAAAAGAGCAGCAAAATGCATTTACGAAATGCAAAAATATTTAAAATAAGTGATTCACATTGATCAGCTAATGAAACGAATTATAGGTATACGATTATTTAAATATTCTGAAACTCTGCAGCCTGAGAAGTTTGTTTTAAATTTACAATTTAAACATCGCATAAAATGGTAATTTGTCAATTGAAAAATAGTGAGGAAAGAAAATACACGTTTTATATAACTAAATATAAATTTTCTGCATTTTAGTTTCCGGAACAAAATTTTCGAATCACTGATTTTTATACCCATAAATATTCGTTCAGTATTATTTATTAAGCAACAAACCGCTAATTTGAAAACTAAGATTGCAGTGAAAGATTGTGTTGATTTACAAAAGGTTTTTATTCAAACCGAAACATTTCGTTACATAAGAAAATATTCAAATAGGTAAATATCCTGTAAACATAGTACTTAAGCGGGTTTTCGTTCATCCAGTTGTCAAATCTAATAGTTCCGTTCTTTTTCTGAAAGAAAGAAGGAGAGAAATGGAGAAGAAAAAAAAGTATTAAATGTGTTAAATTAAGAAAGTAGTTAAGTTTTTAATAAGCTATAATAGGAACTCAGATTTTTAATACAATTTAGAAATTTTGAGAAAATATGAAGTGCCTTTAAATATTAAATTCTAAAGAAAGGGAGAAAAAATATGTTGCTTCTGGACAGGCAATACTCAAAGTGTTTGCAGTGTAACATTAGAAAATGACCATATGATCCCTTTAGATGATATATAATAAGTTCTGCATTTGCAGGTGCGCTTTGTTGTATACAGATATGCAATAAATCATAAATGATCGTAGTTATTATTCTCTATAGGATGAGATACAACCTTAGTATGATGAGAAAATTTCATATGATTGTATTGAATATTATCAATAAATTAAAAATTTCGAAAATTGCGGAAATATTTTAATACCTTGAAGAGTATAACTTATTGTTGGATTAATAAAACATTGTTTGTTGTAGTTATCAGTCTTACTGAAAAATCTCTCTAAAATAGGACTACTATGACATTACATTGTCATTTAAAACGTTGTAGGGTTTATATTTATTTTAACTAACATTTATTTTAAGTTCATATTCCTTTCCTGTTTAGCGTTCATTTTTCCCCTAGAAATGCCCGTGCCAGAGTATGTAAATTGTAGTAGCACGCGCAGTTTATTCAAATTTTAGCGGAAGCTAGTTGAGTTAAATAGTAGACGAAACGAGCGTGTAAAAGTCTTGCTTTGAACCTACGCTGGAGATATTCCTTGGTGGAATTTAAATCGGCGCGTATCGGCCTGTGTGCCTAGCCTTGCAGAAGTGCTAGATTTCAACTGTTATCTGAACTGACAACAACAGTAATCTTGCTGAATATCAGCGATAATTAAAAACGCGGTTAGTTAAGATCTCAGAGCCTCGTCGGTAGTGTTTGACATTTTTTCATCTAGTTTCTTATTTTCAGTTTTACCTTACTTTTAGTTCAACCGCCGAGTTGGCGCAGTTTGTGAGAAAAGATAAAAAGAAAGATCTGAAATTTGACTGAAAATTGCGTAGACGCAGTTGTAATTCTAAAAGTACAATAAAGGGGTTTCAACCCCTTCTCACGTTTTTGTGACTCACTATCCCAGTGACTGACAAGTTGGGCCAGAAAGATCTTACAACGTAATGCAATGTTGAGTCATATCCATTCACATCTTTAGTGACATTACATTCATGCACATAATTATGTTACATTTATGTCATTTCACGACGTTATATCAAATATATATGCAATATGACGTTACATCAATGTGGCGGTATGAGTGTGACAGCGTTACAGTGTGACTTCACAGTAACATCGCAGCCTGACTACCCATCAACGTCACAGTGGGGCTTCACATCAACGTGACAATGTGATTTCACATTAATAACACAATACAACGTCACATAAACTTCCCAATGTGATGTCACAAAAAGCGGACATTACGCCATACCTATAGCGTCATTATGGCGTTAAGATCGTCACAGTGTGACATGTTTGCCATGTCACAGCGACGTCGCCGTGCTGTTGGGCGCACCTTGTCACCCCTGAAATAGAATATCATTCCCTCTCCTTTCCAAAACTCGAAAAATGCATACATATGTTTATAGGAATTTAGATAATTTTTTATCGTGTTTTATAAATTAAATACCAAAAGTATAAAAACTGTTGACAAATACCAAAACTTGAATAAAAGTAGCTTTTTATATTCATAAACTAAAACTAAATACTTAACAGATAAATAAAAGGCTGACCGCATTTACCCCTGTAACTATAAAAATTTCCCCAGAGGGGCATTCCATTCTGGATGAGAGCCCCTGCGTGAATTGGGAGATGATTGTATAATGTTCTTGTCGTCTTTTTGTTCCCAGGAACGCAACGTAAATATGAGGAGTTTTAGAAGTTTAAAAGTTTTAGAAGTTCAAAAGAATCCTACACAAAAGCATTTCTTCTTAGGCGAATACACTCGACAGCTTTGCAGCCTCCATTAGTCACCTAACCGGATTGACTTTTACAACTATCCCAAAAAGTTCAAATTTGAAAGCAAGCATTATTAAGCAACATCTGATCACTTTGCTTTATTATTACTGTTATTGCTGATATGCCTGCTTTTAGAAACAAAGGAATTAACCAAAATTTTCAGTCAAATTTCAGATCTTTCTTTTTATACAGCCCCATTCAGACTGGCCTGGCTCTAGTATTTGCTGCGTTCTAGGAAATCAGTGGAGCTGGCATCCTGTCACATATGTAATTATAATTTAGTATTTATGATAACGGTAACTGTAATGCATGATAACTGTAACTGTAGTATAGAACATTAGTGGTAGCTTGTAGCATAATAAATAGTGTGTAGCTGATCTTGTTATATTTACTTTCCACTTATCTAACATATAAATAAATGTTACATGGCGCAGCCGCAGCTAAAAAAAATTATGAAGAACCACACAAGTCATTTATGAATAACCTTGAAAGTATCCTCAGTGTTGCTGTATGATTAGAATTTGTTTACAACAAAATCGAAACTTCGTGGTTGGTAAGTTCGTTATTTATTTTCATTGAAGTGGCTATAAATACGTATATTTAGACTATCTAAAGTCTTAAATTAAATATGGATGGATTAAAGCCACCAAATAACCTAAGTTTTGAAGGTAATATAAGTGAAAACTGGAAGAAATGGAAACAAAAATTTCAGATTTATATGTTAGCGTCCGGTGGTCATACTAAATCGCCTGAAATTAAAGTAGCTATTTTATTGCATGTTATTGGTGAAGAAGCGCTTGAAAAGTTTAATACTTTTGATTTAAATGAGAAAGATAAGAAAGATGTTGACAAAGTAATTGAAGCTTTCGAAAATTACTGCATACCGAAAGCAAACGAAAGTGTTGATAGGCATATATTTTTCTCTCGAACACAACATGTAGGTGAATCGTTTGATGATTTCTTAACAGAGTTAAAGAAATTAAGTAGTAACTGTGGATTTGCAGAATTAAAAGATAGTTTAATTAGGGATAGAATCATAAGTGGAATTTTAAATAAAAATCTTAAAGATAGGCTATTGAGAGAAGATCAGTTAACATTGGAGAAATGCATTAAAATGTGTAAAGCTGCTGAATTAGCAGAAGTTCAGTTGAAAACTTTAACTGAAGAAAATAAAATAGAAGTGATAAAACGGAATAAAGCTTCACCTCCAGAAGAAAGAAGTCAGTCTTGTAAGAGAAAATTTTATTTACCACAAAAGCAACAAAATATTAAATCATCTCCAAATTATCAAGGAATTAAGTCCAATAATTCAAAACCATGTAGAAAATGTGGAACTTTTCATAAGTTATACAACTGTCCTGCTTATAATAAGATTTGCTTTTACTGTAAAAAGAAAAATCACTTTTCTAAAATGTGTACTAATAAAAGTGTTAGTAGTCTACAAAATTATATAGAGAATGAATTGAATTATAATGATAATGAATATATTTTAGGATCAGTAGAAGATAAAAATCCATTTTTTAAAAACAAAACAGAATGGTTTGAAAAACTAAAAGTAAACATATCTAAATACTTATATGTTAAGTTGGATACTGGTGCTCAATGCAATGTGTTGCCATTGCCTAAATTTAAGCAATTAAATTTAAGAGACAAGTGTTTGACTGAATCAAAAGTCACTTTAAATAATTACAATGGTTCTAAAATTGATGTAATTGGAAAATGCAAGTTGTTATGTGAAACATCTAAAGGTGACAAAGATGAAATAGAATTTCAAGTAGTAGCATGTGACAAAACTGTTCCAGCAATTTTAGGTTTACCTACATTACAAAAATTAAATCTGGTGCAAAGGATATGTACAGTAAATCCTGAATCTAGTGAAAAGTTACCAGAGTCATTAAATGGATATCAAGATTTATTTAAAGGAATTGGGAATTTAACTGGTTATACCTACCACATTAAATTAAAACCAGAAGCTGTTGGTAAAATAGAGCCCTGTAGGAAAATTCCACTTAGTTTATTAAATCCATTAAAAAAGGAACTGGCAAGAATGGAAAAAGATGGTATTATAAAGAAAGTTAATAAACCTACAGAATTTGTGAATTCATTAGTTATAGTAAGGAAAAAAGATGGTAATTTAAGAGTGTGCTTAGATCCTCAGTACCTTAACCAAAATATATTGAGAGAACATTATCACATACCAACCTTTGAAGAAATTTCATCTCAAATGTCAAATGCAAAAGTGTTTAGTATTTTAGATGCAAACAAAGCATTTTGGCAAATTAAATTGTCAGATTCAAGTTGTGAACTAACTACATTTAATACGCCATTTGGTAGATATTGTTTTTTAAGATTGCCATATGGACTATGTTCATCACCAGAAGTTTTTCATAGAAGTTTTTCTGAAATTTTTAGTGACATAGAAGGAGTGCAAATATATATAGATGACTTATTAGTTTGGGGAAAAGATAAACAAGAACATGATTTAAGGTTAAAGAAGGTGCTGGAAAGAGCCAGAGAAAAGAATGTTAAATTTAATTTAAATAAATGCAAAATTGGGTTGAATGAAGTTAAATATATGGGACATATATTTTCTAAAGATGGTTTAAAACCAGATGAAGATAAAATTAAGGCTATTATAAATATAAATACACCAAAAAATGTTAAAGAATTAGAAACTTTCCTAGGAATTTTTACTTATGTTTCTAGATTTATACCTAACGTATCAGAATTGACATCATGTTTAAGAGATTTTTTGAAAAAACATGTTGTCTGGAACTGGAATGCAGTACATGAAAAAACATTTAGAAGACTAAAAAATACCTTAGTAAATAAACCAGTTTTGCAGTATTATGACATAAATATGCCTGTAGTTTTATCTGTAGATGCATCTCAAGAAGGACTAGGAGCTGTCTTATTGCAGAATAATTTGCCAGTGGCATACGCATCTAAAGCATTAACAGATACACAGAAGAATTACGCTCAAATTGAAAAGGAAACTTTAGCTATTGTATTTGCATGTGAGAAATTTCACCAATATATATTTGGTAAATGTTTTATAGTTGAAAGTGATCATAAACCATTAGAAACAATTTTCAAGAAGCCATTAAATAAATGTCCAGTAAGATTACAAAGAATGCGTATAAGATTACAGCCATATCAGTTTGAGATAAAATATAAACCAGGAAAAGAACTTTTTATAGCTGATGCATTATCAAGATCATTTACTGATAAAGGATCTGATTTTTTTGAAGGAGACATAGAAGCCCATGTTGGAATGGTTGTAGAAAGTATACCAGTGTCTAAAGACAAAATGGAAAATTTTCAGCAAGAAACAGGTAAAGATGAAGAACTACAAGTTTTAAGAAAATTAATTAAAACTGGATGGCCAGATACAAAATGTATGGTTCCAGAACTTGCAAAACCATATTTTAACTTCAGAGAGGAATTATCGGAAGCAAATGGATTAATATTTAAGAATTCTTGTGTTGTTGTACCTAAAAGTTTACGTAAAGATATGTTAAGTAAAATTCATTATGGTCATTTAGGAGTAGAAAAATGCAAGAACAAAGCAAGAGAAATATTGTATTGGCCAGGAATGTCTAAAGAAATTGAAGATTTGGTTCTTAATTGTCCAATATGTTTGAGTCTACAAAAAGCCAATTGTAAAGAACCAATGATATGTAAAGAGATACCTAATGGTCCATGGGAAGTATTGGGAACGGACCTCTTCTATTTTCAAGGTAGAGATTATTTAATAGTTATAGACTATTTTAGCAAATATGTAGAAATTGGACATTTGGAAGATTTGTCAAGTGTAGCAGTAATAAAACAACTGAAATCATTTTTTGCAAGGCATGGTATCCCGAAAATAGTGTATTCTGATAATGGTCCACAATATAGTAGCAAAAAATTTAAAGAATTTGCAAGAAGATGGAACTTTGAAACCAGAACTTCAAGTCCAAATTACCCACAACCGAATGGAATGATTGAAAGGCATACTCAAACTGTCAAGCGTATGTTAGAAAAAGCTGTAATTGGCAACAAGGATCCATATTTAGTATTACTGGAATATCGTAATTCTCCTATTTCAGCTGAAATTAAATCACCTTCAGAATTGATGTTTGGAAGAAAAGTGTAACTTTTCTAACTAACTTCAGAATTGATGTTTGGAAGAAAAGTGTAATATGATTTTACTTAATTATCTTGGTACCTATAAAAGAGAATTTCATTCAAACATTCAAACTTTCTAACTAACTTCAGAATTGATGTTTGGAAGAAAAGTGTAATATGATTTTACTTAATTATCTTGGTACCTATAAAAGAGAATTTCATTCAAACTAAAGAACATGCAGAGCATAAACAACAATTACTAAAGAGACAAGCCTTACAAAAGAAGTATTATGACAAAAGTGCAAGACCATTAAAACCATTCAAGATAGGAGATAATGTGTACATAAATGAAAAAGGGAAAAATCTAAAGGAAAGTGGAAAAATTATGGGACAAGCAGAAAGACCACGTTCGTACAGGATTATAAGAACTGATGGAAGAATTATAGAAAGGAACAGAAGAGACATTCTTAAAGGAACTAATCGAAAAAATTTCATAGTGCAAAATAATTATGAGAATGAAAGTGACAAAAGTGAAGATGTAAATGAACCTGACATTAGTAGGAGTACTCCAACCTTAGATTTGCCTGTAAATCCAAATTCAGATTTGACTTTAAATCCAAATTTAAACTTGTCTTTAAATTCTCCTGTACATAACAGAAGTATTGTGCCACTAAATTCTGAAAGAAGTGTTGTATCACCTAATTTTATTATAATTTTATTATTTCTGTTAAAAAGGGAGATGTCACATATGTAATTATAATTTAGTATTTATGATAACGGTAACTGTAATGCATGATAACTGTAACTGTAGTATAGAACATTAGTGGTAGCTTGTAGCATAATAAATAATGTGTAGCTGATCTTGTTATATTTACTTTCCACTTATCTAACATATAAATAAATGTTACAGCACCCCAATCAATAATCTAAGCAAAATATGATTTTACTTAATTATCACCTCAGAGAATAACTAAACTTGAGCTCTTCGAAAATGGACTCTAGATGGCTAAATATGTCGTCTGCTCCGGGAACCATTCTCAGATTCAGAAATCCCTGATTCTCATTACGAATATTACTTACTGTAGTAATGGAAAACATCTGCAAATAAAGTTATTTGGGAAAAATAATTAGACCTTCGGTGAAACGTTAGGGCACATTACTTTACACAGTGCCAAACACATCAAGAAAAAGCTAAGAAGAAATGACAGTCAGTGGCAATTAATCTCATTCAAAAACAGAAATTTTTTTTTACCTGTTAGAAATGTATTAGAAAATGAATGATCTGCAAACAACATCCTAAACAGACACGCTTCATATCCTTCTCAGCACTTTGAACAAAGTGCTGAGAAATATGTGCTGCCATGGCGATTTTGTACTTAAGCACGTGGTGTTTATTTCTAGCATTTTCTGTAAAAGATTGTATTTAGTTCATTCTTCTTGCAATTTAATAATCCAATGAGTTAAAATTAACCTGGACAAAATAAAAAAAGCTGTAAAATAGAAATATGATTTTTAACATTAGGTTTAGGAAACATTTGAATTGGACTGCATTTTGATAGAGAAAATGATGAATATTTAGGGCAGTAAAAACCAAAAGCTAACGAAGAACCAACTGTTTTTCATATATGACGGTTTGTGTATTGCTTCCGATTTCCAGGCATAAACACAGAGCAGCTCGCTAACTTGGGTTGTCAACACTCAACACCACAATTTTGTACTAAAAACCCACTTGTTTAACTACTAACTGCAAAGTCAGTATAAATACATAGTTGTTGCTGAACTTTGTTGTATTCCTCTTTACACTGCATCCTAGTGACAAAACGCGTCCAATAAAAACTGTAAAAACGCATTAAGAATTTAAATTTCCACATAACGGATTTAAATGCACAGTTAAAATTAAATTTTAAAGATTATTTTTTATATTTATGACTTACTATTCGGTATTATCTGCTATGCAAATTCAACAGCATTCTCTGAATTTTGAAATTTTGTTAATCTGAATTAAATCATATTACAAACAATCTGGGGGAAAATTGCACTTTTACGTGTATTGACTGGATAATGGCAAAAGCATTTGCCTAATAGCATGCTAGTTGTCTAAGAGAAGGGATGCCTTAGAGGAGGATTTCAGTGGAAACCTGGCTCGTGTTCGCGTAACATATGGAGAAACTCATGAAACTCGTATACAGCCGGCCGCTGGTGTTAATCACTCTCACTCGTCAAAGTCAGACGCTTGCGAGCCAACTTTGGTATCTAATAAAGATGTCAAATAGCCTAAAAAGGTAAAATTTTTTGCAGATCATGACAGAGAGAAAAGATAATTTTCCCTCTTCAAACAGGCCTGTAAAAGATACTGAATTAATCTAAAGAAATAATTACAATTTGTGTATTTCGACTTTTTTATGATTCAGCTTGTTTCCTTAAATTGCTTTTATTTCAGTGTTCTGCTGTGTGTAATTTTTGCCAAATTATTGCAAACATGCCGCTACTAAATTTACAAATAAGAACTGAAACATGCCACTTCAAAACATAAAACTTCTACCAGTTTGGAGAATTTTTTGCTTCTGGAGAAGAGGCACTTATGTCCGATCGCGCTCTCAGTAATTAAAGAACTATTTAAAATCTGCACCAAAATAAGGTAAATTAGGTTTCGCCTAATTTTTAAGTATTCCATAATAGTTATTTATATCACAACCAAGTCTTTAATCTAGTCGGAAAAAATCATCTAAAATTTCTGTAATCATGTGAGATTACACTTTAAAGAACGAAAACCACATAACCTTAATAAGACAACCACATTTCTATTTTTCCATTTTCCTCTGAGTATACAACGGTTATGTAAGACGTTGAGCGAGCTGCAATTTCACGCATGCGTATTTGTATCTTGACGGCTGATCAACTAGCAACATTGTTATGTAGGTATGTTACAGCAGCCGTCATCTTGCTGCCGTCTAAGGGCTGGCGCATAATGAATTTCTATGGCTCTTTCGCCATCTGTAATTGGCGAAAAGTGCATCTGTTATAATGAAGACCGATGTAATTTTGACGAAACAAGGTTGGAAAAATCGGTAATTGAAATCTTCAGAGTAGATGTTTGTTGTTTTCAAACCTTGCAACATATGGCGGTATTTTAAATACATTATTGTGTTGCTTGGCTTCTGTCAAACGCGCCGCCATGATCTGTCATGTATTAAAACCAGAAACGTTGATAACTGGTTTCGGTTTCCCTTTTTCTACGATTCTATGTATATTAAGATTGGTACATGTAGGAAAACCCAATAACAATTCTTGTAAGTTTGTGTAGGGGACCATTAACATAAATTTAAAAATATTTGTGTCATAAATCTATTGAACTGAGGAAGCAGTACATATAAATATGTATAGGGTGTTTTTCAACACGGTTGTACCGCATGGTTTATATATGTGACCTATTATTTAGTCGAATGCATTTATGTTATTTTGAAAGACATCAATAAAATCATTGCTGTACACACGAATCGCAAATAAAAGCATCATCTGTTGATACATTTATGAACATGAAAGGGAGATTTTTTACTTTGTTGTAGTTTATGTATTTTTGTTTTGAACTAGATTTCTTGTTTTCATAGTGAAATGTATTAAGTATATTAAAAAAGTTCTAAAGTTCTTTCTGTTAGCAAAAACTAGGTTTTTATGTGTTACTATTGGTTAAAATTTCCGTCTTGGTGATGAAATTCTGTGTTGAGAATTGATGCATTGAGATGGGACGTGTTAAACCATCCCTAATAATGTGCAGTATTTATTAATATCACATGTTAAATAGACAAATAGTGTTTGCATTTTAGGTTGTTGATTATAATTATGACTTATCTATCATAGGCGTTAGATTAAATCCAAGAACAAACGTCATATCTGTATGTTTCCGGTCTAAACATCATTCTCTAGCTTTACATTGTTTAACTGTAATTTATTTTACAGATAATTGCTAATTTTTTTTAATAATTAACATTGTGATACTTAATTAGAACTTAAAATTAAGGTTGCTGCAACATTTTTGAAAGAGTGGGGTAATGTTATCTATAACACTTTTTTAGTAGCTGTTTTAAACCTTATAAGTGACATTTGTTTCGATTTAACTTATGTTTTGTGTATATTGTTACTTTGAATTTTGGGAATTACTTTTAATTTGAATGTAGAAAATAAGTAATAAATGAAATGTATTGATGTTTATACTGCTGTGAGTTTCATAATATATATTAATCTAATTTTGTTTAGTCGCAGTATGTACTTAATTTATATATAGATACATAAAGAAATTCGAGTGATTTCTCTTTAGGATAGTGATAAGATATTTATCCTATATAAATTAGAATTAGTTTGGTATTGATTTAATTTAAGTGGAAAAAGTGTTACATGTTTTCTATGTATGAGGTTTTTTTTTTTTTTTTTTTTTTTTTTTTTTTTTTTTTTTAGTGTGTATTTTGCAGAATGGTAATTGAGGAGAAAGTATGCTCTCTGAGGACTCTGAAATTCTCTTAGCTGTCAAGTAATTCTTGCCACATAATGTCAAAGTATTAACTTATTACAGTGATTTTATTTACTTATTATTTTCTCCCAGATCTGCACTTAAATGGCTAGAAGTCATTAAATTATCTTTTTTTTATATTTAATTAAATTTAAATTTAAATTTCATTGAAGTAATGATTAAAAAAAGAGTAATTCATGCCAAAGATAAGCATAAACATTCTTAACAAAAACACATAACACAAAAAGAGAAGAAAAAAAAAATCACTCGCATTTAATCATTAATAGCAGTAAAAATGAAGTTAATGATATTTTTAAGGAAAGTTTAGTCTTTTTAATGTGGAAAAGCATAGAAATGATTCAATAGAGTAATGACTTGAAAACTAATACCTTATATATCAAAGTGAGCTTATCCAGGTATTTTAATGATATAATGCAGAACCTTTTGCAATGCATACTGTTGTCCGAAGGAAAAGTTTTCTCCCCTTGCATGGCTAACCTGATTTAAAGTGTAATGTGAACTTACCACTATTTCTGGTTGGTCACTCAAGTTTTCTCCAGTTTTTCTGTTGCTGCTTTACTAGTATCACTGTTTAACGAGCTGTAGTCATAATAATGATCTACTGTTATTGTACTTTTTATGGCATAAGAGTGCTTAGGTTTTCTTTTCTCCTCCGTTTTTTAGTCACCCTTCATAATAATTGTATTCTAAATATAGAAAACACTTTTAAAATCGACAAATGAGACTGGCTTTGACATCTGTTACAGGAAGACAAAAGTGATCTAAAAAAATGGTTGACTGTATAAGGGTTGGAACTAGGTAATTTGTAATAATTAACTCCCAAGGGCTATATGCGTAAAGGATAGGATGCGTTTGTGAAAATTTTTCTAAGGGAAATTCACTCATATTCATGTTACACATAAGAAAACCTCCAAAATACCCATGCAGCTAGCTTTTTTGCTGGACTCAAATAACACTTGTTCAATAATCTAACTTTCAGCCACTTGTTGACAGAAATTTACATAATTTTGTAGCATAATGTAACTAATATTCATCTAATTTGTCTATGTGATTTAATATTCATGAACTGATGAATTATTACAGTTTTGAATTTCTCATAGAAACATTAACTTTGTTGGAAGAGTGGAAACTAGTAGCATACAGTTTTATCATTAATAATTCTTTTGATAATTCCTTCAAATTTACTCTTTTTCAATTTTTTTTTCTAAAGGGGGCCAACGAATTAAGTGTAGTTTCCATGATTCATTGAAAACTTTTATTTCATGTCACTTAATTCTCTTCCCTGCTATCTAAAAATGCTTGCATGCATGAAGTTTGCTTAGTCTCTCATCCTTTTCTGAATAAATAGGCTAAATACTTCTTTACTTATATCAAACTGTGTTAATTTATGTATTTAGATTTGTTATTTCAGAAGAACAGAGATCACATTGGATGCACTGAAATGCATTAAGCCTTTTGGTTCATGATCATTGTTAAACAGAAAGGTGAATTTACTAATTATTAAGTATAGATCTGTTTGGTATCCTCATATGTTGGATTGCACTTTTATAAGCCATTTTGGTAACATAGACTGATTACTATACAGCCTGCTCAGAAGGTTTGATATTTTATTCATTGAAGCATTTACTTTTATTACACTAGCTCTCCATCTTATGCGAAGAAATGAGGAGAAAAAAAAGAAGTTTTTAAAAATAAATAAATAAAAAAAGGTTTCGGATTTTAAATTATGTCCAAAGGGTTTTTTTTTTTAAATTAACATTTTGTGTGTTGCCTTTATTTGTTAAATATCATGTTCTTCACACTTAAACCATAAAATTCAGTTCAAGAGCAATATCACAAAACAATTTTAAAATGAGCATATCTTTAGAATTTCTGATACATAGTCTCGTACACTAGAGATGTTGTTTCTGTACAACATTGCCATTGCTCACTTTGAAATCCTTGAGTTTGTTAATCAAAAATTCATTAAAGTTTTACAAAATATGAAATCGATAATAAAGCGAATTTCAAATTTAGTCTTCCAGATGCCCATATTCGCAGGAGGATTACGTTATTCAAAATTTGATGGCTCTAGGTACCATTGCTTTATCACAATGTGAGAAACATACATACATTTATGCAGATTCTTCATTATTAAATTTCTTTAACTATAATACAGGTCGATAATATTTAGTGGCAACAATCTGAAAAGTGAAACAACACTTGTAGTGAATCAATGCAAAATACTGTATGAAATTAATAGTCCTTGTGGGCAAATTGTCCCATTGGACTAAAAAGAATAATTTTTAAATTAAAGTGCAGAAAATATTTGTTTTAATTGTAAAAAATTTAGTCTTTGAATTAATTTTCTAATAGTGTTATATTTTGCTACACTAAATCGAAATGTTTATGGGCCAAAAGATCCAAATCCTGAACTCAGTATGATTTTTTAGTTTAAAATATTTTAGGCCATCTTTTTTTATCTAGAAAATGTTCTTTTAATTTCTTAGATTCCTTTCAAGTGTATATTTTCTCCTTAATTTTGCTGTTTATTATAGGTTCTGTGTTTCAGTTAGAAGTCTGGATGGTGAAAATGCGCTTTAGCCCACTGCTTGGCGATGTTTTGAAAATCGCCAATTCGGTGCATTTCTGCGAAACGTCTTTGCAATTGCAACCTTCCTGACACACTCCGCGAAAACCTATTGTAAACAAAACATAGAATCCTAAAGCATAAATTAGTATGGAAACTGTTGCCACAAAAAGATAATAAAATAATATGCAAAACAAACATTATGATCATTAAAATATTTGCCAGTTAGGTTTAAATTAATTATTTACATTTTATGTTGTAATACTTACACATTTTATGCCGTTACATAACCTTCCCGACTTGCTCCGCGAAAACGTAACCAAAATGGCATCGAAGAAGTAATTTTTTTTTTAAAGGGCATTAAAATTACAAACGATACCATGTACACACCGTTCCGTTTTAACTTAAAAAAAAATCTTCGAATTGCACAATGTAGGCAACGTACACAAATGAACAAAATAAGCTAAAGTAATGAAAATAAATTACAAGAAAATGCCATGTGCATAGCGTTCCTTTTAAACTTAAAAAAAACTTCAGCGAATTGCACAATGTAGGCAACGTACACAAATCAACAAAATAAGGTTGGCGAATATACAGAGTTACCCATGTTGGCGCGTTTATTGCTCATTCAAAAACAATTGCCGCCAAGCAGTGGGCTAAAGCGCATTCCAACCGTCTGGATAAACTGCTCAACTTACTTAAAATATAAGAGAATGAAATTGCCAGTTACTTCGTTAATGCTCAGTTTAATTTTAATGAAATTATTAATAGTAATGCTTATTCTTAATATTTTACATAATGTATATTTGAGTTTGCTTTAAACATATGGTATAACATTAGAAATATAGAAAGTGATTGTAATTTAATATTCTAGTATTTATGTATTCTCTTAGTAATATAATTTTTTATGTGCAGTTTATCTTGATAACTTAGTTTCGTCATACCTTGAAGTATCTGACAAGCCACTCAGTCAAAATGTTTAAATAATGGGACTGTAAATTTAATAGCCAAAAGTACTGATAAATGTGTTTATGTGTAACAGTGTAACAAGGAAAATATATTAAATTAACCTGAATATTTTTGAGATTTGTAACAAGTATTTTTTTATATATACCTGTTCGTAGTAAGGAATTCACAGCTTGCTAACATTCTTCTCTCTCTTTCGTATTCCTTAAGTTCAAAACTGTTATTCACATATGTGTAGAAACGCTGAGTAGTCGCTAGTCTAATAAAAGCTACTGAATGACATCTGAGTAATTAACTAAGCAAATTCTTTAAAGTCATCTTACATTTATTGCATCCTGTTTAGCCTGGGAGTGGTCACATGTAGTCCAAGTCACATGTGAACAAGCTACGAATACATGTCATTTGTTTATTTTATGATCTTCTGCCAACATTTTGGTAGTTTTTCAACGCCTTCAGCCGAGAAAGTTGACAGCCACAAGTATAAAAACAGATCAACCTCATTTTGAACGACATGTGCAGAATGAAAGATAGCACCAGTAAAATGTAGCTGCAGGTGTGAAAAAATGTAGAAGTCCAAAGGAGCGATGTCAGGGCTATATGGTGGGTGTGGCAGATCTCATTTCAGTCCATATAGAGTCCAGCCCATGAATGCAGACACACATGGTCTTGCATTATTGTGATGAAACTTTACCTTTTTGTGGCAGAACTCAGTTCGATGTTTTACCTTGATAGCAGCATCAACCTAGAATAGCATTGCACTATACACCTTACTGTTAAGGATTTTACCTTTCCCCAGCTACTCTTTATGGATAATACCAAGAGAATCCCACCAGATAAAGCATAATCTTTTTGTTAGTCAAATTGCACTTTGTGATGCTGCCAATGGACCCACCAGGTGCAGGCCAACCCCTTTTTCAGCCTATGCTGATGAAGTAAATCCATTTTTCATCGCAAGTGATGATCCAGTCCAGAATTTTGTCCTTGCGTTGATATTCGAGCAGATTAGTGCAGGCTCAAACACCTCTGTCCTTATCTGCTAGAGTCAGCTCATGCGGCGCCTAGCGATTGAACTTGCACATCAAATTTATGCAATGCATAGCACAACTAATGGACATGGCAGTAACGTTTAACTCCTTTGCAAGCTCTCATGTGGTTGCATACTGATCTTCCACAAGTTCTCGCAGGTGGGCCTCATCAACATCAGCAGGCCTGCCAGAGAGCTCTCTTTCTTGAATGTCATAGTCCTTGTTTTTCAACTTTCAGTACCAAACTTTAATCATATCATACAACATTAGTACCTAAAGCTGTACATATGATTTGATGTCATTCTGTAGCAGACTTTTTGCAACAGAACTGGAAGTAACTGATGGCTCTAATCTGGTAGCATGATAGTTCCATTTCTGGCACTTATAGTGGTGATATTTGTTTACAAATTTCACAACACAGTGTTTCTAAAGCAAATCTCTTTCTTTCAAATGCCAAAAATTGTTTGACAAAATATGATGTAACATTAGCATGAACTGTTTGCTCAGATGATATTTGCAGTGGCGGGAACAATTTTGTTGAAACCCGATATAATATCTTTCTTAATTACGGTATACTGTATTATTTGCCTTCAAAAGGGATCTTCTTCCTTGTTGGTTAATACAATATGATCTTTAGCTGGGGTTCAAATTATTCTGACGAATATCTCTACCAGATGCGAGAAGCTAAAGAACAAGTAAGGTTTAGAGAAATTGTTTTTCTGTATAAGCTTAATCATAGTACGTAGGTTTCTGAAGCATTTTCAACTTTGTCAGATGTCATTACAGGAGCTTGTTGTCAATCCCATCATTAGCTACAGCAAATAATTACTTTTAATAAGTTTGTGGAATGACAATTGCTTTTTATAGAATGATGCGGCTAGAAAAGAGCAGTTGTAACTGTAAAGTTATCATATGTCATTCTAGAGCAGTGCTTCTCAGTCTGTTTTGTACCATACACCCCTTTTTCCATTGGTAGAACGTCATTCCTCCCACCCCTCTCCTTTTCAAAACTTAGCATGGAGACTGTTAAAGGCAGTTGTAATTTTTGCAGTTATAGAGTGGCTAGTCAACTGGGATTTTAGCTTTTCAGCTGTTAAGCCATGCATTTGGACTTGGCTCATCACAGTTTTGATGGAGAATCCCTGGAAGGTGGATCTCATCCCTCTGCTTCTACCACCATCCCATCAAAAGTACAATATACTTGAAGGCATCCATCTTTTCTCTGCGATTCAAACCTAAACCCAAGATTATGGCAGCCAGTTCATATACCACCATGTCAGCAAGGCAGCTAGAAAAGAGCAGTTGTAACTGTAAAGTTATCATATGTCATTCTAGAGGAATGCTTCTCAGTCTGTTTTGCACCATACACCCCTTTTTCCATTGGTAGAACATCATTCCTCCCATCCCCCTCCTTTTCAAAACTTAAAAAATGTATATACATTTATTTAGGTTTAGATTATTTTTTAATGTGCTTTGTAAATTAAACAACAAAAAGTGTAGAAAGTGTTAAAAGTATTTTTTTATATTCATAAACTAAAACTAAATACTTAACAGCCAAATAAAAGGCTGATCGCATTTCTCTTTGAAGTAGCAAAATTCCTCCTTGTTTGAGAACCCATGATCTAGAGGCATTAGTGTTATTACACAAGTATTTTCATTTGCAAATCAAAATATTCATTGCTGTGCCCCAAGCTGCTGCTGAGAATATTTTATGTATGGGCTGTGAACATTGTAGGCAGTTATTAGTTTCCATAAGCATTGTAGTGAGTGTTGTTGATTATATAATTAATTATGCTTACTTCAGTAAAATTTCACAGCAAAATAAACGATACTAAATTTTGACTATTTTCTAATTTTTTGTATGCTGTCATGTTCCGTGATTCTTAAATTTGTGTCTGTTAATGGTGTGGTGATCTTTGTACAAGGTATTTTTTTAACTAAAGAATGCCCAGTCATCTGTATTAAGCATAACATATGTGACACCCTTGTGTTATGTGGATGATAGTATGTACACATAATATGCTGTACTAGCCTGAACGTGTGATAATCTTGCAGATATAAACTCAGTATATTGAAATTGCTATGAAAATTAAGGTGGTCTAACCATACTGTCTGTTAAAGCTAATATATTTTCTTTCAATTTAAAGTAAAATGCAACAGTGGGTGAATGGGTAAGACAATTGAATGCTGGCAGTTTGATCTTGTTTCTAATCTGGTTTGATGTGTGAGCTGCATGGATATGTTAATAGTTTTCTTCTTTAGCTTTCAAATGATAAAATTATCTTAATATATTTTGTAACTTAGACTGCTAACTGAAGAAAAGTGGGTGGATTTCAAAAGTGCATTTTAATGGGAGAGGGAACAATATTGTATTTAGGCTAATGTGGTATATATATGTCTTATTTCTGGATAATACTGTGCTGAAGAGCGTTTTCTTTTATTGTTGTACATCATGCTTTTTATATTGCACTTTATTACATTTCATTGTTATGTGATCTAGTTTCTGGTGATTTTCAGTATATTGTCTCTTTTTACCTCTGGGTAGGACAGTTCTGGTGTTAGTTTCTTTGAAACTTATTAATCTAAGTGCAATTAATAAACATTTTACATTTAAATTATGTTTTCAAGTAACAATGTTGTATGTATGTTTTTTATTATTTATGTATATGTTGTTACCTTTTTCATAATTTTATACGTACTGTTCCATCTTACAAGGTTTCTGAACACCAAAGGAACAACAGTTCAACAGGTCGTCAGCATGGTACTAGCAGTTCTATTACTCAGCCCTCCACAATTAATTTTCTTCCTTCGGCAGAATCATCTCTAAAACACAGAACTTGCAGCAGTAATGAAGATTTTTCTTTTCATTCTCGCAATGTATGTATGAGCAGTCATTTGGTGAAGGAAGATTGTGGTTCTAATCTGGTTCACAATGATCACAACATGCCAGAATGTCTTGCTGCCAGTGAACAAATACAGCCTACTTTAAAATACATAAATAATTCAACTTCTGTGAGCCATGAAAGGAGCACCTGTATATCTTGGGCTCATTCACCATTTAGTCAAAGACTGCCATCTACATACTTTGATAAAGAGGTAAGCGTTAAATATTGTAGCATCTTTTTTTATCTCAGGAATTAATTTTTAAATGAAAGTACTTCAGTGTGTCATAATGATATTCAAAGCTGTTGACTTAGAAAGATGTGGTGTTGCAGTATAGCTGAGCAGATATGCAAGGACTGGAGTAAAATATTGGTGCATTGTCCCCCCCTTGCGAATATCTTTAAGCATAAAAGTTGTGATGCATTTAAAAAGGTGCATCTGTTGATTTCTACTAGTAAGTAATTCATTTTGTGTTTACAGAGGTTTTTAAAACCCTTAAGTTGATTGCTCTATGTGCCGTAAATACCTGCAATGATACCTGCAATTTATACTGCTGTTTAAAAGTTAAGCATGCAAGAGTAAATTTGAAATAACTAGAAAAGTTATGCTTTGATTGGCTCAAAATTTTGCATAAAGTTAAGCAATTCAGTTATATATTTGTGACTAAAAAATTGTAATACATAAAATTTACAATACCTATATTGTAATCATTTACGCATAAGGCTTTATACATTAAAAAAAAGTGTAAACGAATTCAACTTTCTTTAATAAGGGATCTAACCAAAGCTTAAATTGCATCAGAGCCCAGATCTGATACTTCTCAGTTTTTTAGATAAATTATAATTTTAGTTGGAGCACACCAAAGCCCTAAATAAAAGGGTTCGAACATTTTATATAAGTTAATCACAATTTCAGCAGATAAATTTTATTTTAATAATTGCCTTAAAAATCAATTCTAACTTCTGAATATAGGCCTGTCTTTACTTCGAATATAAACCTTGGACAGAGGTTGAGACATATAAGGAAATAAAAGCTGTAATTTAAATTTTATTATTTAATTATTTTTAGTTATTTTATTTGTTTATTTATTTTTTCCTTCCTTCTTGACAGTCTTCCATAGGGCTCAGGTAACTGTAATTTTAGAGATGAAGCCTTGGTTATGACACCTGTGACGCTTTACTCAAGCTTTGCAGCAATGTTCTGTGCATGCAATTTAAGTAGAGCCCCACCAGTGGCCAAGTGGTAAAGTCACTGAACACTGGTAGTGTAATATGGACACAAGCTTGTTTCCCATAGAAAGCCTTCCATGACAACATCCTTCCTCTTAGGTAGATAACTCTCGCATGCTTTGCCATCACCAAATAAACCAAACCAAATGAACCAATTTAAATGGTCAAGCACACCAGAGGGCAATAACTGATATTCCTTTAATATAGCAGTTTCCATCTGTTTTGAGTATGGTTGAAACTAGTGTACAGGCAGTCACAAAATAGAGCATCTTAGTTCCCAATGGGGTTGAAGTTAGATGACTGTGATGGCCACTCTATGCAGGTAAAACTTTCATTCTTGAAGTACTCATTTACTAGCTATATTCTATGTGGCTGTGCATCATCATCTGTAAGAATAAAAACAGGACCATTTGATTTCAGTATACAGTCTGCAGTGGGGTCAAGAACATCCTGTTGATACCTTTGAACCATCACAATATCTCCTGTAAAGATAATCAGGTCAATGTGAGAGCTCTAAGGAATTGCAACCCATTATCATTATACTCCTTAACTTTGCAGAAATGGTGTTCAGTGATCTTAATGAACTTGTATGTTTTTTCATCTGTTCAGATACTCATGTGCTTATTATCAGATTCTACTCAAATCTTGACTTACCTGTGAACAGTACATTAGACTATTTGGCTACTTTTGATTCACATGTTAGTGCTGCCACCTTCGAATATCCTTCTCTGATTTTAACTCTTTTGCGCCGACTGTCATGCATACATGTCAGAGCATTTTCTTGTTCATCCCTGGCTGTCACACGTTTTTGCCAGTATCCTGGAACATTTTAAGGACCACTAGATTGCATCTTGTTCCATTACTTTTGAACTGATTATAGTGTTAGGATCCTGACTTTAAATTTTGTCACATTTCTGTCAATTGTTGGTGTCGGCTCCTGCGGAGAAGAAGGGAAAGCATAATGTAAACAACTCGGCTCTTTAACTTGCCCTGTGATATAAATATTTGCGTTTCTGATATGACTTTGAATCATTTTTTGTTCTTTTTTTGCTACTTTATAGGATATTTTAGAGTTACAGTGGTGGGGTACTATTATGCTTTGCATTGCTTTTATTGCATACTTTCCTTTTTATTTCGGAAAGCCTTGACTTCGGTTCATTTTGGTGAACAAGCGTTATTTATCAACCGAAGGATATACACTCATCGTAAATGAGCCAGTTAGTGACTTGAATGAGAGTGATGATTAATTTTCTAAAGCATTAGATAATGATAATTGTAGTGATTCTCATATGGACATTTTGTCATAGACTGAGCTCACTGAGTATTTTCCTTCCAGTTCATGTGAAAGATTTTGTTACTTCTTCTTGCAAATAGTCGTTCTATTTTTTTTTTATTAATTGAAAAGTTTATTAATGTATTATTTTATCAATTAAAACTTCTGAATAATTGGAATACCACTTCTGAAAATTATTTCTCAAAGTAACCAATTTTTTATGTATTTTCATGTAAAGTAAAGAAAAAGATTATTGAATGCTAATTTTAACACCTAAGTAATAATATAAAATAGTACCAAAAATTGTGTCATTAGGACGTAAATGCTTTTTGTGTGTGTTTTTTTTTTTTTTTTTTTTTCTTTTTTTTTTCTTGTAAAGTTAGGTGTGGATGCAAACCTCCCATCCTGCGGGATTATTCCTTTCGACTCCTATCCATCCTGAGAGAACGTCTTAAACAAAGCCACACCATCTCGAAAGGGTTAATGCTTGAAGGGGACACAAACTCATGATATCCCAGTATATAGCTTTCATGTTTGTCTTCATTGTTAACCCGCGAGCACATGCATTGGACCTGCCAGGTCCGGTCGTTACAAAAACTTAATACAGAAATTACTGCCTTAGGTAAAAGTTTTCGACCTTCTTAGTAGCTGCATTCAAGGTCATGTACGTGTCATTCACAGGCATTTCTGGAGTTTATCCCTCATTCTTTTCTCAGAAACTGGCTACCCAGTCTCAAGGGGCATGCTCACATTGTCATATAGAATTGTGAAAGAGATCAGACAGTTGCAAAAATGTCTCCTTATTTGAGTTATGACAATAAAACGAAAAGATTACAGAGCAAACATTAAAGCTGAAGTATCAACTGTTGAAGATTCAGTTAATGTAGAAGACAAAGAAATAGTTGATGAAGAACAGTTTAGTGATCACCAATCAAATTCTGAAGAGGAGTTAGACTCAAGTCATGAATCTAGTAATGTGTCAAGTATTTCTGAGTCCATGAATTGCTATCTTAGTAAGATAAAGTTACAAAATGGTTAGTTACAAAAAGTTACAGAACTCTTGTTCACAAAATTGGCCAGAAATGTCGGTAAAGCAAAATTTTTGTCTTCCCTTATGAATTCTTGGCAATTGTTTCTGGATGAAATAATAGTAAAACTTCTAGTAGATTGTAGGAACATTCATATCGAATCCATTGCCAACAAATTTGAGAGAGACAGAGAGATGCTCTACTCGTAAATATTACAGAAATCAGAGCATTTATCTGTCTTCCTTATTTTGGAGGGCTCCACAAAGTTTCTCATGTAAATGTTCACGACCTTTGGGCAACTGACAAAACACAGCTCAAAATTTATCATCGAAAAATATAAACATTTTTATTTCTAATGAGATAAGTGAGATTTGGTGACATAAGAGATTGTCCCTCTAGAAAGGAAATGAATAAACTTGCTCTGATGAGAAATGTATTTGAAAAATTCATTGAAAACTGCAAAAAAGTTTACAGTCTTGGCGAATATGTCACAATCGACGAAATATTAGAACCCTTTCGTGGACGATGCTCCTTTCTTCAATACTTTCCAAGTAAATCTGCAAAATATGGAATTAAAGTTTTTGCTCTACTTGATGCAAGGAGTTTTTACATTTCAAATCTATCGGATTTATGCAAGAATGCAACCCACAGGGCCATATAGCTCAGAAGATGGTTCTGATAAAGTTGTCATGAGGTTAGTGGAACCTATTTTGAACTCACAGCGCAACCTTACCATTGACAATTGGTATACCAGTTATACCTTGACAAAGAATCTACTTGAAAAGAAAGTTACACTTGTGGGAACTGTCAGGAAAAATAAAAAAAGAATTGCCAAAAGAATTTACTTGTGACAGAGAAAAAGAAGTATATTCATTATTATTTAGATTTAAAAAAATATAAAATTAGTTTCCTATACACCAAAGAAAAACAAAGGCATTGTCCTGTTGTCCACTATGTGTAATGACAACGACATCGATTTTTCAACTGGAGAAGCGAAAAAACCAGAAATTATAGAATTTTCCAGTTTAACAAAGGGTGCTGTAGATGTAGTGGATGAAACGTCAGCCACTTATACTACTGCTAGAATTAGCAATAATTGGCCAATGACATTTTCTTCAATATGTTGAAGATAATTGCTGTAAATGTTAGAATATTATTGTTATCTGTGAAAATGCCAGCAATGCAATATAGGAAATGAAATTTATGTATGAAAGAACTTGCCTTAGAACTTTTGAAGGATCACATTCAAAAAAGAAGTTCGAAAGCTTCCACGCAAATTGAGTGAAAATTAAACTGCAGATAAAGAAAAGACAGTGAAGGAAAGGTGAATATACCAAGAAAAGGTGCCATATATGTCCCAGTGTAAAGGACCAAAAATCACAAATTTGTTGTGCTAAGTGCAAGGAAAATACATAGCACAATTACTTGCAAAACAGTGAACATAGCACAATTACTTGCAAAAAATGTGAAATGTAAATTTTATTTTGAACCTATTTCTGTAGCAATTTAATATTGCATAAATTAGTACTAAATTTAATTTGCACTCGAACAAAATCAGTTTGATTTTTGCTGTTAATGGTAAATAATTTCAATCTAGAAATTGTTTTAAAATATAATTTTATTAGATTTATTTAACTTAAAGTACTTTTATATTTTATATCCTCCGTTTTTATTACTTTATAATAATTTTTTCTTCAATTGCACAAGCTGTTTTCTTTTTGTTTTGTTAAGAAATAATGCTTTGGGCCTACGGACATCTTTACAGGTTAAGGAGTCACAGATATTGACCTTCCAGATTTTATCCTTAAACTTTGCTCTTAGAGTTGATTTGTAATTAGTTAATTAAAAAAAAACTCAGCTAGTCTGGAAAAATCGCATTTATGGCACACCTGTGGGATGATCCCTTTCAACTCCACTCCATCCCAGGAGAATGTCTTAAACAAAGGCACACCATTTCGAAAGGGTTAATGCTTAAAGGGTCACAAACTCATGATATCCCAGTATACAGTACAAAGTCCAAGATCTGGACATCCAATATTCGGAATGATATAAAATCCGGACCTCAAAGCCACAAACCAATTTTTTTAGGATATTTTTAGAGGAAGGGGATATGCTTTTATGCATGCGCATTTGATTTTTTCCCTCCTCATAATAAAACATGCGGAGAGTCGCGATAACTCAGTTTTGCGCTAAATAAAATACCGAAATAATCAATTTAGCATAAATTTGTGTGATCAATAATTTCACTCCATAGCTGCATATCTGCTTCGCATATTCTCAAGCCGAAACAACCTACATAGAAACATTGTTGATTTTACACCAGCCAATATTTTATACCCTTGACACCAACCTGGCGAATCATTATTTATTGCATTTTTCTTTCATCACTGCATCACTTTATCAACACACGAGAACTTGAGTGATGACTTATGCAGCTTGGATCGTATCTATGCTTCTGGCATCAACTAGAGACAGTTATAACCAGTAAATTAAACATTATACCAAAGACCAATAACGGTTTTTAAAAAATAAAGGTGCATTTTTTAAAATACACCACACCCAAAGCATTCCTGATCGTAATCCTGAGTATACACAGTAGATATCAATTCATTCGTATAGCAATAGGCAATAATACTCATGCAGCGATGCCTAAATATTTTTTTTTATATTAGTAACTGAATAACAGAGAGTATTATCCGATTACAGATTTAAGTTAAATGTGCTAAAATATTGATGAGCAAAAATTTAACAAAAATTTCTTTCCATGTGCTAAAAATAGATTTTGTTAATGATACTCATACACCAAAAGATTATATTTAATGCTATCTGAATTAAGAATAACTGATTTGTTATTCACATAAAGCCAGAACCGGCGCCAGAGCTTGCATGGCCACACCAGGCGGCAGAATTTAGGGAAGGAGAGGAGTTAAACAGAAGTTTTTCATTGCGATGGCAATGCCTCAATCACCAATCAATTAATGGATGGTGGAATCTGTAATTATGGTTCTAGATCCAGAAAATACTGCTACTGATAGTGAAGGTAGTAACAGGGAGGTTATTGAAAAAGGAAAAATTTCAATTTCTCAACATGGCAGTTACAGGACTTGAACAATGGAACATAGTAACTGAACAAGAAATTATATGTCTATAGAATTAAAGTATTAGCACAAAAAACAAAGCAATGTAAACAACTTGCATTAAAAGAAATGTTTAATAAAGTAAACATATAAGTATTAAGCTATTTTTTTCTGTGTGTGTAAATTTTGATATCCTTTAGATCATAAATGCTTCATCATTTTATAAATCACTATTTCATATTTCTAATTTTATAATTTCTACGTGCCATCTTGGTAGATTTAAAATGATCCAATATCTGGAAAAATTCTAAATCCGGAAACGCTGAAGTCCCGACGAGTCCGGATCTATGACTTTGTACTGTATACCTTTCATATGTTGTCTTCATTGTTAAGAAGTCGCATATATTGGCCTTCCAGATTTTATCCTTAAACTTTGCTTTTAGATTTGATTTGTAATTAGTTAATAAAAAAGGTGTTTTAAACTGATGTGCAGAAATCTCAGCTAGTCCAAAGGATAATCTCATTTATGCAGGGTTCGTACGGTCCTTAAGAGTCCTTAAAAGTCCTTAGGTTTTTTGGAATCGATTTTTGGTCCTTAAAAGTCCTTAATTTCGGCCAAAATCGGCAGAAGGTTCTTAATTTCAATTTTAGACACTGCTGCTTGGAAAGTTTAGAAGGATTTGAAGGCAAGATTTATAGACCCACGATTCTAGAAGATTCCAATAATATGTGACAAAATTAAAAATGTCTCCATGATATTAACACATAATGGATGTATTTTACAGAAAGTTTGTGATGAATTTTGTACTTTTTCGAGAACGCCTTGAAGAACAATGAAAACATAATATTTGAATGTTTTACTTCTGATACTAGAATCTTTTTCTTAACATGTTTATCTTCCCTTTATTTTCTCTACTTTTCATTGGACACAAGCATGGAAAATATCAGGAATGCTTCTAATCTCATCACATGGACAGGCGTTATAGAAATGTATTTTTTTAATAAAGAAATTGAAAACTGACAATTTAAAAGATTCATATCATATGCCTTAGTGCATCATACAGAACTGGCGCTAGGCATATTTCCACCTGATGCAATCTCTGTGAATCCTAAATTCTGCTTCCAGTGCCTGCTCTAAATTCTAAAAGTTATGACATTTCTAGATTTTGTTTCTTAGTTTGTCACTAAATTCTAAAATTTATGCCACATCAGCTCTATAACCAGCCCTTACCATATATATTTCATAAATCTTCTCAATTTTGGTATAACTAATGAAATAAAATTAGCAGCTTTTTCTATATGCATTTAGTTTTTTTAGAATAACAGAAATCCTTAATTAAATCCAAAAATTCTAAAATAAAAAGGAAATGTATTGAAGAAAGAGACTGAATAATACATAAAGAAAATTATTCTTCAGAGATATGTACAATTATTATTATATAAATTACTCAGTTGTTTATGATTTCAGCCTTTAGTATAGTTTCCCATTCCTATTTCCTCATATGATAGAGTTACTGAGCCAGCTTAAATTAAAATTAAATTGTATAGTCTTTGACCACTAGTCCACATTTTTAGTTTGAATTTGACTGTTCTTGTTTAATTATATTACCACGAGCTGTAACTAATTTTGTAAGCATCAGAACATGCCTTTATGTTCTAAGTTCTTTTTAAATAAGAGGCTTATTTAAACCTGTGTCTAACACTGTAGTTACTTTCAGACATAGCGATAATTTGCTTCACGTCTGTCGGGAGGTTTTGGACTATTTAACTTTTACCAGATCAAGTAAAGCCTCATAACTATATTGTAGAGAGGTTGACAAGTTAGGAGATAAAGCACGCAGAAACTAGTGAGAACACTGATTTGCGTATTGAGACAATTTCCTGATTGTTAGAAAACATGCTTAAAGAGAAGGAAATTGATTTAAATTAGCCAAAATATCTGGGAAGGCTTCAAATTAAAAAGACGCATAAATGTTTTGTTTTGTTGTTATAAAACATGAATGTTTTGTAGCTTTCAATGTGTAGTTATCCTAATATCGTTTAAGAATCAATGCCATAAATTACATGAACTTTAAACTTTGAAATTTTATTAGATTGTGATTTTAATAGAGTTTTTTAACAAATATTATTAAAATCATAAATAAAATTTCATATTGGCTATGTAAATCCATAATGACTAAGGTTATCTAATTACCTAATTTAATTATTTATAACTAACTGCTTACCCTTAAAAATTACCCCTGCATATTAAAGCGAGTTATTGCCTTTCATTAATCCTTACCGTGGCCATAAGATAAAACACAAAAATGAAAAAAATCATGTAAAACTTATTTTTTGCATCTAGTGAGACTTAAAACAATAGAAAACAACTTACCACCTGTGGTGCTTTAGTGGTTTATTGGACCTACACGAAGCTACGACACTAACTGTGACAGACAGAACCCAGCTAACTTTCAAATCTTGCCAACCGTGCCTACATCAGGCCTTTTAGGTTAGTTGTAATCAGCAGGTCACTCTCTAGGCAAGCAGCAGCGGTGACAGGGTGATCTTTTATGAATCATACTGAGTATGATCTACTTCTAATTTTAATCTATGCCGCTTGACATAAAATCTACTTGCTATTTACTAAACCTTTAGGCTGAGCAAGTATGTGACAAAAATGAAGCATTAAAAAAAATCATAAAACTAACTGTTAGCAAAACATAAATAAAATGTCACTTATTTTCTTTCAAATATGTCCAACTATTATAAATGTAAAATATTTAATGCTGCTTGATACATTTTATAAAGTTGATTTTATTCTCAAACTTATAAATAATTTTGTTAATTAATTCGTGTTTAATAATTATTCATCCTACTTATGGATCTATTTTCTTTTTAGGATGGTATTACAAAAATGAAATTCAGGCATAGATAATATTTTTAATTGAATTTATTCAGTTCCCATTTGTTCATAGGTCCTTAATTTTTTTCATTAATGGTCCTTAAAAGTCCTTAAAAGTACTTAATTTCCATGCTCAGAAATGTGTACGAATCCTGTTTATGGCACTGCTGCCTCCTTTTATTATTATTTTCTCATTTCCTAGACATTTAAGGGGGATTTTTAGCACCAGAAGTGTTATTAGTCTCAAAGCACACTTTTTTGTCCAAATCACTTTTCAAATTTTTGCATCAGATGCAGTTGCCATGTATATTTTTAAAGAAATTTAATAATGAAAAATCTGTATGTATTTATGTTCCTCACATTGGTGAAAAACGATGCCACCAGAGCCACCAGATTTTGATTTCTAATAGTTCCCTACCCAGACATGTGCACTTGGAAGCCTGAATTTTTAATTTGTTTTATTTACTTCATATTTTATAGATATTTAATGAATTTTTGATTAACAAACTCAGCAACTTGACAGTGAACAATGGCAGCATTGTTCAAAATAAAATATTTTTTATCTCAAGAGTGCAAGCCTGTTGCCATTCTCAGAAACATAAGATATTTATCTTTCACTTTTAATTAACAAACTCATCTATTTAAAGCAACATATTGCCACTGCCAGAAATAAAATACTTTTATCTTTCACGTACCAGGTTTTGCCATTCATTAAAGCCTAAGATAGTTAACTTTCAAATTTACTCTGGATGTTTATTGAATAGCAAACTAAGTGATTTAAAAGCAATAAACAAAGCCTTTAAGAATATTTTCTTCTGTTTTTTAATATGATTGATTTAAACAAAAATGCATTAAAATAATAAAATGTCTAATTAGAAGTATTGAATATTTTTGCTGGACTCACTGAAGTCATTATATACTTTTTGCGATAACGGTTTTTGGTGGCTGCCCATGGAAGCAGTTAGTTTTTAAAGAAATAATATAGAGGATATAAAACAATGTTTATGGCAACACTGTATTTGGAATTCTAAAGATATGCTGTTTTTAAACATTTTGTGATTTTGCTGCTGAATTTTATGTGATGTAATTGTGAAGAATGTGATAATTAATAAATAATGTTCAATGCACAAAAAGTTAATAATGAAAAGACAAAAAAAAAGTTTTACTAGTCGTCTTACTAAGAAAACTGAGCATTCATATGAAGACCTGAGAATGTACTGGGGAAAAAAAAGGGAAAATATATGCTAACACTGAACACTGTATACAAAATTCTAGTGTATATGCTGCTGTGCTAGTTTTAAAACTTTTGTGAGCTTCCTGTTGAATTGTATGAAATGTAAGTGTGAAGAAAGCAATGCTTAGTAATAAAACATAAGACAAAATTTGTGTTAGTGGGAGTGAGACCAAGAGCAGGCTGGTAGCATGCAATGCTCACAGGGTTTGTGCAGTCCTTAAGACTCCTTAGTATTTTTAATCGATTTTTGGTCCTTAAAAGTCCTTAATTTTAATCATCTGAAATTTCTATAGACTGCCGTTTTGAATATGAATTAGCATTTTGGAGGAATAGTTTTAGCAATTCACTGACAAATATGGTGTTGAATCATTTGAATGGGTGAATGAGTTCATATGTTGTAATTTGTTCCTATTTCTAATATAAATGGTGGGATACTTGAGTTTCTGAGGAAGAAGTGAAACATAAGCATTTTGAAATTTTATTTTTTTTAATAAAGAGCTCTTAAACAACTTTTTGCATTTAGGGATATGAATTCTTTTATTAAATGGTTCTAAATTTGGCGACTTATCAACATTTTGGCGATTTTAAGATAAGTTTCTTTAGAAAATTTTTAACTCCGAGATCTGAGAATTTTTTGACGATTTTTTTAAAACATTGTAACATTGATAAATTTTATTAAAATAATGGTAATATATTGAAGGTATGCTTAAAAAATAACATTAAAATAAAACATTTTTATTTTTCGCTGTCATATTATAAAGTTCCATCATGGCCACTTATTACACAATATCTGCATCTTAAAAAAATAAACAAGGTATAATGCTTAAAGCACAGTTTATGAAACAGTTCTTAGCAAAAGCAAAATAGCTATGTAATTAATTAAAAATGTCTTCTTTTAAATTTTTTTGTGGTAAGAGTTTTTCCCATGTAATTTTTCCAGAATCTGCTTTGGATTTTCTGTATAAAATTAATTTTACATTTTTTCCTCACTTTTTTTTTTCCAAAATACTTCTGGCTTTTTGATGTTACAAAATTGATAGGGGTAATTTTTCTTTAGGATTTTACTTTGGAGCTTGGAAAATTTAGAATGATTTGAAGGCTAGTTTGTAGACCCACGATTCCGGAAGATTCCAGAAAAATGTGACAAAATGAAAAATGATTTTTGGAGAACATCCAGAAGAACAATGAAAACATAGTATTTGAATGTTTTACTTCTGATACTAGAATCTTTTTATTAATATATTTCTCTTCCCTTTATTTTCCCTATCTTTCACTAGACACAAGCATGGAAAATATCAAAAAGGCTTCTGATCTTATTGCATGGGCAGCCATTATGGAAACTGTAACTATATTTTATACCTGTCTTGCCAAATTAATGGCATTGCAGGGACTGGCAAAAACCAGCCAAAGCCACCTGAAGGATGGTCATAAACACTTCTGCTGAGTTCTGGAGCCCACATCCCTGGAAACATCAACAATTTTTAAAGGTTCCCTCTAGAGACCCACCACTAAACTGGCCAGCCAAGGCCACCGTTCCAGTGAACAGAGACCACGGTGGGGTGGATATGAAACTTGGAGCTTTGGCTGGCCGTTGAAAGATGCTACCTGCCAGTACTACGTGGGCAGCCCTTCCCTTCAAGCTTTTCACAGAGTACTGAGAACAGTGGGGAGTGGTTGCTCAATGGCCCAGGTACTATTCAGCTACTCATACCCTAGTTGCCAAAGACTTATGCCACCATATCTGTGAAAAATCGAGATAGTCCCCCACAGATCATCGGGAACTGTCAGATTCATGAAATATACCCCAGTGGCCGAGACTGCTAGGTACAGATCCTAGCCAGTGCTGCACAGAGCGCTCTGCGCTGACCCCCGGGGTCATTATAGAAAGGATTTTTTTATTAATAAAGAAATTGAAAATTGGCAATTTAAAAAATTCATCTAATATGTCGTAATTTATTATACACAGGGTACTTAAAGTGCACTAGGCATTTTCTCACCTGATGCAATCTCTGTGGATCCTAAATTTTGCTACCTAGTGTCTTTCCAAATTCTGTTTCCAATGCTTGCTCAAAATTCTAAAAAGTTTTGACATTTCTAGATTTTGTTGTTCGTTGTGTCACAAAATTCTAAAAATTCTGCCACACCAGCTCTGTAACCGGCCCTTACCATATATATTTCATATTTCTTTTGAATGTTCATAATACTAAAGAAATAAAATTAGCAGCTTTTTCTATACATTCTAAATGCATTTAGTTTTTTTTTAGAATAACAGAAATCTTTAATTTCAAATCCAAAAATTCTAAAAGGAAAAGGGAATGTGTTGAAGATGCAAATTACCCAGTTGTTTATAATTCAGCCTTTACTATAATTTCCCATTTCATTGCCTCACGAGATTGCAAACCATTTAGACAGTTTTTAAACTGAGGTTTTTGGAATGCAAGACAGGCTGTGTTTCTGACATCTGCTTGCTCACTTGCATTAGTTCTTGCCAACTCCTGATAATTTGTAAGTATTCATCTTTGCATTATCGCTGGCGACATCTGAATTTTTTATGATGATAGGGTTTCTGAACCAGCTTAAATTAAAATTAAATTGTATAGACTTTGACCACTAGTTCACATTTTTAGTTTGAATTTGACTCTTCTTGTTTAATTACATCACCACGAACTGTAATTGATTTTTTTTAGCATAAGAACATGCCTTTATGTTCTAAGTTCTTTTTAAATAAGAGGCTTATTTAAACCTTTGACTTTGTAGTTACCGTAATTTCGCACGTATAGTCCGCACCATCGTATAGTCCGCAGGCACGATTTTATATAAAAAAAATTTCAAAAATCGTCAGATAGTCCGCACCACCGGATAGTCCGCGGACTATACGTCCGAAATTACGTTTTTTTAATACGGCAATATTAATGTATTTTAGAAACAAAGAACTAAGTATACATAGAAAAAAAGTACTTACTTACTAATATACCTTCAGAAATAAAACGCTAAATACAAATAAAAAACAGTGCTTACTAATTAATCATATATTAATTAATCACACATTCTACTACATTCACGAAAACCTTCAAAGTCCGATTCATCGGTATCAGAATTAAACAGTTCTAATATATTTTCGGGAAGAGTGTCCGAAAGTTCATTTTCAACATCACTATCTTCACTGTCAGTGATTTCCTCGCTTTCACTAACAATCCTGGCTTTTATAAATCCCGATCGGATGGTTGACACTTTAACACTTTTCCAGGATTTATCGACCCATTCGGCAACTTCAGTGTATGAAGCGCGTCTCATATTTCCTCCTTTTGTGAAAGTATGTAAACCTTCCGACATCCAGATCTCCCAGCAAGCACGTACGTGGGACTTGAAACTTTTGTTCACGCTAATATCCAGAGGTTGCAGGATTTTTGTTAAACCGCCTGGAATAACGCTAAGTTCAGCACCGATGTTTTTTTTTTTAGCTTCCGCCTTTACACTGTCTTTTATGTGTGCCCTCATGGAATCCATAATTAGTACTCCTTTGGAATTGAAAAAGGCACCTTCTCTCTTCTTCCAAACTTCTTGAAACCAATCGAGCATAATGTCCTCGTTGCACCAACCCTTTTCATTGCACCGTATTACGACGCTTCGAGGAAAATTTTCCTTGGGAATTGTTTTTCTCTTAAAGATTAAGAGCGGCTTCAACTTTGTGCCGTCAGCACAGCAGGCGAGCATCACTGTGAATTGGGTCTTTTCTTGACCAGTTGTTATTATTGATATTGTTTTCACTCCACAAGTATCGACGGTGCGATTCGGTGGGCAATCAAATGTTAATGGAACTTCGTCCATATTTATAACATTTTTTAGGGAATACTTCCCTTCTGCAATAAGTTTCCTTGTAAACTGAAGGAAAGAAGCTTTTTTTTCATCTACGTCGTCCGGAACAGCTTGACACAATGTCGTTCTGCTGCGAACTCTCAAGTTTTTACGACGCATGAAGCGGTAAACCCAATTTATTCCTCCCTTGAAATCCGTTATCTGCATATCTTCTGCCATGGACTTCGCTCGGAGACGGATTTTAACTGTTGAAATGGAGCGTCCGGCATTTCTTTGGTCGAGAACCCATCTCAGTAAATTTTCCTCTAAAGCTGTCCATTTTACTTTTCCGTGCCGATTGGATCGCTTTCTTCCCATGCTTTTTAACACATCCTTTTGTTTGCGCCAATTTCTCACCGCTTTCTCGTCCACTTCAAAATAACGGCCCGCTTCTCTATTTCCATCTTTTTCAGCTTTCTCAACTACCTTGAGTTTAAACTCAGCAGTAAAACTCCGGCGATGTTTCATCAACGTTATCGAAGATGAAAGACAAAATACGAAAACAAAATACTGTGCAACGTGCTATCCTCGTGATAAGTGGTAATGAAATGTGACCTTCGACCCCACTCACTCGGTGTTGCCAAACTACGCTATAAGTAAACGAATCACGCTTTTTTTTCGTACTCCAGGTACTTGCTACTAAGGCTCCTAAAAACCGAGCTGACGCATCAACTACTTTTCCCCCTCCCGGCAGTTGCGCTTAAGCAGTGCGAAGGATACTGGGACACAAGACTCTGGTTGCGCTAAGTGAGTGCTCATATCCCGGCATCGCTTGATGTGCCAGCCTGGACTTTAGGAGCTCTACTTGCTACTACTCATTCGTTCTGCACTATGCTCTATGGTTTACTATCGATACGATACATACGAATTTTTTCTTGGAATCTCGCTCTTTTTTTATATTTGATCATCGGCAGTTCACGACAGCGTGTTTTTTAAATTTCAACGATTTTAACCGTGAACAACCAGCGTATTATCCGCACTGGTGGATAGTCCGCAGCTTCAAAAATTCGCATTTTAAACACAGATAGTCCGCGGACTATACGCGCGAAATTACGGTACTTTCAGACATAGTGATAATTTGTTTCACGTCTGTCAGGAGGTTTTGGATTATTTTACTTTTACTAGATCAAGTAAATAATCATAGGTACATTGTGGAGATGTTGACAAGTTAAGCACACAAAAACTAGTAAGAATGCTGGTTTGCATATTGAGACAAATTTCTAATTGTTAGAAAAGATGCTTAAAGAGAAGGAAATCAATATAAATTACCCAAAATGTTTGGTAAGGCTTCTACTTTGAAACATGCATAAATATTTTGTTAAGTGTTGTTGCTACAAAACATAATGTGTAATTATCCTATCATTTAAGAATAAATGTCATAAATTACATTTATTTTAAACTGTGAAGTTTTATTAGATTGTGATTTTAATAGGTCTTTTTTAACAAATATTTTTTAACATTGTTAAAAAATTAATAAAATTTAATAGTGGCTATGTAAATCCATAAGACTAAGGTTATCTAACTACCTAATTTAATTATTGATAACTAACTGCTTACCCTTAAAAATTTACTGAGTTATTGCCTTTCATTAATCCTTACCGTGGTCACAAGATAAAATACAAAAATGTAAAAATTCATGTAAAACTTATTCTTCTCATCTAGCGAGATTTAATACAATTAATAACAGACAGCATAATTAATACAGAGATAATAATATTAAAATAATACAAAGTAACTTATCACCTCTGGTGCTTTAGTGGCCTATTGGAACCTTAAAGTACATTAACTAGGTTACAGCCCCTGGAACTCTACATGAAGCTCTGACACTAACTGCGTCAGACAAAGCCCAAATAAATTTCAAAACTTGCCAGCCGTGCCTACATCAGACCTTTCAGGTTTGTTCTGATCAGTAGGTCTCTCTCTAGGTAAGCAGCAGTCTTTTGTTTCATGCTGATTATGATTTTACTTCTCATTTTAACCTGTGCCACTTGACATGAAATCTGCCTGCTATTTACTAAACCTCTAGGCTGTGAAAAACAAAAATGAGACATAAAAAAATCAACATAAAGCTGTTAGTAAAATGTAAATATAATGTTACTTATCTTCTTTCAAATATATCCAACTATTATAAGTGTAAGATATTTAATGGTACTTGATAAAATTTATAAAGTTTATTTTATTCTGAAATTTATGAATAAGTACATTAATTAAGTTATGTGTAATAATATTGTATTCTACTTGCAGATATATTTTATTTTTAGGATGGTATTACGAAAGTGAAGTTCAGGCATAGATAATATTTTTAACTGAATTTATTCAGGTCCCATTTGCTCATAGGTTCTCAAGTTTTTTCATTAATGGTCCTTAAAAGTACTTAATTTCCATGTGCAGAAATGTGTACTAACCCTGGTGAGAGCATAAAAGATCTTAACCCCTCTGGTGGGAAGTTAAAATCTGAATTCTATCAGATTTTCTCTCTTTCTGGCTTTATTTATTTACTTACTTTTGGGTGGGGGTCCAATGGTCCAGATATTAGTTCATTTCAGATTGTGGACTTTGTACTGTATTTATCTTTGTAAGTCATAATTGAACTTATTTTTCATTGAATCTTATAATTCACTTTCACTTAAAAAATTCTTCGTCAGCAGTTAAATTCATCTACTCAAAGGCTTTAGAACGGTATTGTCTTCAGCTAAGTATGATTTGCATATTGTAAATTTCATATTTGAAAGTAAATCGTAATTGGGCTCATCATATGATTTAACAGCCACGCTGAGTTTATTCTTACAGAGCTAAAGCATACACTAATTTGCTATGCAAGCTTAATTTTTGAAAAATCATTTAAATATATTTGACAGGAGCTGTAATGCTATTACTTTCTAAGTTGCAATTTTTTTAGGAGCAAAGAATATTTCATCTGAAGTGCTGTAGATCTTTAGGTTAAATTAAATATAATTAATTGTATATGCCACTATGCATTTCATTTCCCAAGAATATTATGCAGGTAGTTTGCAGTACTTTTTATTTGCTTAAAAAATTATTTGTATCAGGTTTATATATATAACTCAGTTATTAACATAATTGACAACATATGTCAAAACCGATATTTGTCTAAAATTTTTTCTGACAAGGAAACGTTTTCCAAGTGATAATCTAAAATTTAGTCAAAATGTACTGCAGCATATGAAATTTTGCATTATGGAAAAATCAGCTGGTGAATTCAAAAATAAGGACTGTAAAAAGTAACAAGAATTTCTCAAAGGTGAAGATGGGAGGTGGAAGAAGAAACAAAAAGGTAAAAACAGAAAGGGGGAATGTTAAATGAGGCATCAGTATAATATTACAAACACAATGACTTTTATTGAAGCTCTGACACTAACTGCGTCTATAGTATCCCATAAAAGTTGAATATTCTTTCCTTTAAGATATATTATTTTTTTGACGTTAAAAGTATTTTAAATTTGAGTGTGAATGAAGTTAATAGCTACAAGTTAAGGAATCTTATTTTTGAAACAAATTGCTTTTAGGGGAAAATGTTACAATACATCAGTATATTTAATGCTGTTTTGATATGCTACCAAAGAATCAGTGCGAGATTTCTGCTTACATGGAATACTGCACAGGTAGAGAAATGCAAAATGGTCATTGAAAGGATCTAAAACATATTTTTGTTTAAAAAAAAAAGTCTGGGAAAATTGAAACATTTTCCATAAAATCCCCATAGTTAAGGGGAGGGGGACTGTTCAAATATTTCAAGCACTGAAAAGAAAGCAGATGGAGAGTTTCTGTATATTTATTTTCTTGCACAAAGTATTTTATCTAGCTTATGCTTGACACGTTTTTATCTATAGCTTTCCTGTAAATCAGTTAGGGAGCTGGTGTTCATTATCCTCTTTAGAAATGTAACTGTATCTTTACTTAGAAAAATAATTGATTTCAAAAGTTAGTAGTGTAATTTAGAGATTCTTTCACTGTATGGTTCTATGTTTACAAGGCATTTCTCCTGCGTTCTTAGCATGCCTTGATGATATAATGGCTAGTACACTCGGCACGTATTCCAAAAGTCCGAGGTTCGAGATCCGGTGAGGGCATTGCTAATTTTTCACGTCTCTCAGCATCAAAAATCCTAATGTCTCTACAGTGGCACCCAAACTAAGAAAGGTGATGGATGATGATTCTCTACCACCAGGATTTGGTGATTGGGTCCCCTAATCCCCAGTCGCCCATTAAAAGTGAGAGTATATAAAGGTATTTCTCCCGCCTTGTTAGCATGCCTTTGTGTTGTAATGGTCAGCACACTCGGCACGTTTTCGAGAGGCCCGAGGTTAGAGTCCCAGCAAGAGCGTTGCGCATTTTTCACGTCATATGCTTCAAAATAAATCTAATGACTCTGTATATTGTAATGCATAAGTATATTAATTAAATACTTTTACAATGCAGTTAATTATCTCCTCTGTTTTATTTTGAAATACCATAGTTGTAATATTCATTATTAATAACATACTATTTTAAAGCTCTTTTGCAGAATGAGCAGGTTTTCCCCAGAGTTTAATTTTTCATTTAAAAAATTCCCTTTTTTTAATGGTTTAGATGCATAGTTTCTATGTGCATTTCTTTCATTTGCTTGATAATAATTTGCTTCATAAGGTAGGTTAACTTTTCATTTGCTTCATTTCATTTGCTTAATAAGGTAGGTTAACTTTTTGCAACTGTCTTAGTTCTTAAGGTAATTAATGCATAAAAATCACTTATTTATACTTAATTTGATAAATAGTTTATTAAGTTTGTTCTCAAATGAAAACAAGTTTTAAAAGCTACTGTAACTTTTTTTTGCAGAAAATACTTTACCAACCTTATATCTGGTAAATTTTATTGATCCATAATTTTTTCCTTCATGTGTTAGTGAGCTGTTATTCATGTATCTCTTTAGAATTATGATTGTTCTATTACCATCTCTTTAGAAGTTCAATTCTTTCAAAAATAAATAGCTAAAAAGCCTCTACTCTGTGTAATTATGTGGTAAGTAATTTTATTAACCCCCTGAGTGGCATGACCGCCTTTATCCGGTCACACAATTTCTTGTAACTTAGTTTGCAGTAGCTTATAATTTTAAATGTTTTGTATCTTACTTTCTTTTACAATGTAAATATTATCTTAATGAATTTAAATTTATGAAAACAAAGACTCAAATAAGTAATTATTCAAATTTAACTACAAATGCCATTTAAAGAAATCTTAATGTGCAGATCTGAAAAGCCGAGCCACTCGTAGAGTAATTAAATCCTTTTTCAATTCAGTGTAATTGTTAGCTCTTCATTTTTCTTTTGAAAAATCATAGGAGTAATATATGTTATGAATAATATACTGATGTAAGTTTTGTTTGCAGAATGTATCTATATTTTTCTTACATTTGCTTCACAATAATGACTAATTAAATATTATATAATTTGCAATGTTTTTGGTAGAAAATGCTTAAAATTCTTCATTCAGATTTAGTTTAATATTTAGTTCACTTTGTTTGATCAAGAAAATTTTTCTGTTTGGTATGGAAAACAAGGAAGAGTCAAGAAAATTAAAAGTTTAATTTTAGTGGGATGCAATGTGTAAGGAATGAAACTGACTGATTTCACACAAGCAAGATGCATTCGGAAACAAGAAACAAAAGGATTGTGTATTGAGGTATATAATACATGGCATTAAGATCTTTTGTGTGTTGCAGTAATGCGAAAATTATTCATGAAAAATACCAGAGTTATATACAAGTTTGCCACGCTACGTCGAAAACCGGGAGAATCGGAAAAAGTCAGAGAATTCAAAAATTGACCAAAAAATTCAGGGTAAAGTCAGGGACATTGGAAGTGTTCCCTTTCTTGACACGCGTTAGTGTCATACGGGCAGCTAGCATAGAGCCAATTTTTGCAGCTCCAATCAGATTGCCTTTTAGAAAGGCAAAGCAAGTTTCCAGTAGCTTTGGTTTCCAGTAACCTCGAGAATCTAGAGACTCGCATGTGCAGTGCATGTTGAACTGAGGAAAATACATATTCTTGTATAAAACAAAATCAGTTTAATCACAGTATACGATACCAAGGAGGTTAGAATAACCTCCATGTATTCGACTATCCTAACCTCCATGTATGATACACACGGGATTTGGTGACATTATGATGAGCAGTAAAAGGGTCATTTTGGTGTTGGCAGCAATTTTCAAAATAGGGCCTAGGCCGTAGCATATAGTAGGATTTTAGCAAAAAATCTTTTAAACATTTTTTAAAAAAATTTTTCCTTTTTAATAAATTCTTTATTTGCATTTTGCAGTAAAATTAAAAAAAGTAATAATCAGTCATCGAGGCTAACCATTTAATATAATTATATTTGCCAAAATATCGTTGATTATTGTAATTCAGTTTTTAATTATTTTAATGTTATTCATATCATTTAATGTTGCTTCTTCCCTCAATTTATTTATTATTAGTAAATAATATTTTCAGATTTCTTCTCTAGCATAATCCTGAAGCGAATTCTAGCAGTATGATGACATAACATCACGAAATTTAATGAACATATTGTTTGCTTATGTGTGCTGCTAAATAAATATACCTAAATTTATTTTAAAAATATTATTAAGTAGATTTCTTTGTTTCATTTAGCTGCAAAATATGTGCAAAAAAAGACATTTTTTAATCCAGATTGGACAGAGTCTAATCTCAATCTTCAGTGAAGAAAACAGCTATTATAGTTAAAATAATAATGCTTTGGGGATTATAAGTCATATGTAATTGGCAAATTTTTGTGTTTTCAAGTGGTACCGTAATTAATTTACCGCTTAGCACAGCTAAAGTGCATTATGTGGATAGACTAGAATTTTCTTAAAACACACTTGGAAAACCTGGAAAAGTCGGGGAATTTCATTCTCCTGTTTGAGTGGCAACCCTGTATATATTACTTTAAAGCAAATGCTTGCGAAATTTATATTGATTTCTATAGTCATTGCTCGAAAATATTCTCTTGTGAGATTGCTTTTGTGGAAAGCAGTTTTATTTATAACAAGCAAAATGCTGACATAACATTAATTAAAAAATTTTGTAAGGAAAACTTTCTAAAGTTTAGAAAATGTGTACTATTTCCATCCTGAAACAAATACTATCTTCTTGAACACTACGTAAGTGTAACACAGGCCTTAAGTTAAGAGAAAACAGAAACAGTGCAAAGCAAATTCAAGTCGCAAGTATTTACAAAATTATTGAAAGAGAAAAAGGCAGTTTTCAGCAATGAAAGATCGAGTTTCACTAGCCAAGATTTAATAAAATTGAAAGTGAAGCATTAAGACTGTAATTCCTATTTTTATTTAGCATTAAAATGTTTTAGTTTAAAAGCATTATAGAACTCAGTATATAGTTCAAACTAAAACAATGCAGATTTTTTACAATTTCTGTTCTTTATCTGAATATTAGGTCGTTGATTCTTGTAAAGACCCTGATATCATGGCTCTTCGTACAAATGCATCATGTGGTGTGACTGAAGGATTCACAACACCTCATGTTGGAAGTGATGGATGTGGACTTGATGACTTGGTGTCAAAAATTGTAGATGATGATCAGCTGAATTCTGCTTTTCTTCAAGAGCATGCAGAGCTTTTAGGTTTAACCTTAAATGGCGGGATGTTTGCCTCAAATGGGTAAGGCTACTTTTAAACATCTCATATGTGAAATTAAAAACACACAGGAGTATAAAATATGCAGAATCTCATATGCAAAATTTAAGACATAGCAACAATATAAAATATGCAGATATGAAATGACTTCTGAAATGAAGTTTGTAGATTTTACTGATTAAATGTTCTTCCTGAATTCATGGAGAAATAGATAACCTAGTGATATGTTTTCAGTCAGAGCTTGTATGTTACTTGTTTTTGTGTGGTATTTATTTGCTATAATGCTTGATAGATGTTGCCATGTAATTTAGCTTCCTGCATAGCTTTATGCTTGCACAATTATCAGTCCTTATTTATTCAATATTTAGTTGGAAAATTTAAATGTAACAAATAATTTGAAAAATTTAAATCAAACAATAATTAAATGCAACATTATAAACAGTTGCATTTAATTTACTTTTACATGAGAAATAAAAGTGGAAAGTGATATTTTAAATACGTTTCTGCACTTTTATGTGTTTTTCAAGTTCTTTGCAATTAATACAATAACTCTTTCCAAATAATTATTATTGATATATTTTATTTACTGTATTATTGATCATGTTAGAATTTATTATTCTATTAAACTATAAACTGAAACACTAAAACTGTTTGTAACAAATAGGTTCCCATCTTCTTTTTAAAAGAATTACATGAATGCTCCATTTATTTAATTTTCATCCCCCCCCTTTTAATAAAATACATGGATTAGGCTTCAGGGATTGTTTTTCTGTTTGAAAGGCATTAATTACTGCATCTGTTGTCAGTACATTTGGTTTAGATACAGGCTTTATTTTTTTTTCATTGAGTAATAGAAAAAATGGGAGTGGGGGCAGTGGCATAGCCAGAACTCTTGCCTCCTATGCCAGTCTCAAATTTGTGGCTCCTCTTCGTGCACTAGCAGACAGCCAAATATGTCGAAATTAAACATGGAGAAATAAATTCAAAGCTTTGACTTTTAAGTAAAACTTCAGTTTCAACATTTTAAAAGTGTATTATTATTTTGCTTGTTTTTCTGTTCATAAGATCATCAATGCCATCGTGGAGATCTATTTTATTGCTCCAGTTGCTGTTGCTCAGACACTATAGAAAAAATTTTTAGTTGCAAAATATGCATGTGTTGGTGTTAAGCGTTTTTTTATTTATAAAATTCTTACAACTAGCAACATGTACAGCAATTGTGAGGAATATTCACTGTAGGATTATATTATTATATTATTCATGTAATATTCACTGTAGTATAAATATGCATGTGTTGGTCTTAAGCATTTTTTATTTATAAAATTCTTACAACTAGCAACATGTACAGCAATTGTGAGGAATATTCACTATAATATTTGAAGCTTTGTTATGGAGTGTGTATTTTAGGAAAAACTGCAAAAGTTCAAAAGGATTGCCCTTCAACATGCATGTTTAATATTCCTTAGTAATAACCAGTGCTTAAATTGCGGCATAGCTCTCTGGTACTATGTTTTTGAGGTAAATTGAAGGTCTAACCAGAGTGCACTGGAATCTAATAAGATGAGTTCCAGTGCATATTTTATGAAACTGAACTAAAGATTCAGCAAAAAATTCTTTTTGCTCTTGTAACATCTTATTTTAATGTTAAGTAAGAATTGGATATGGATACTAACTAATAATATCGAGATTTAACAAAAGTTTTCCTGCTACCACAAGTATCGTCTGTGCAAACAGTTCCCAGTGGCATGTTTAATCATATTTTGTCAAACAATTTTTGGTACTTGAAAGAAAAGACTTGCTTTAGAACACTGTTTTGTGAAATTAGTAAACAAATATCGTTATCATTAAGTACAAGGTGTCTGAAATGAAGCTATCATTCTACTAGATTAGAACCATCAGGAACTTCCAGGTGTGTTGCAAAAAGTCTGCTACGGAATGTCACCAAATCACGCGTACAGTTTTAGGTACTAATGTTGTAACATATGACACTGTGAACATTTGGTACCAAAAGTTCAAAAACAAGGAATATAAAAACAAGGACATTCAAGAAGCAGAGCGCTCTGGCCACCCTACTGATGTTGATAAAGTCCACATGTGAGAACTTGTGGAAGATCAGTATGCAACCATGCAAGAGCTTCCGAAGGAATTAGATATTATTGCCATGTCCATTAGTTATGCTGTGCATTGCATAAATTTGATGTACACTGCACCAAAAAAAATGGGACAGTTCTATATCTCCCGTTCTACAGGGCCAATTAACAAAATTCAAATTGCGTTTGTCATGTCTCAGAAGTGCGGCTTAGGATATGTGTTAGATTTATATATAGTGTTGTTCTAATATTGGTATTTTGACACCAAATCGGACTTTTCTGAAATGGCATGCCAATTTTTTTCCATATTTTGATTCTACAACTCAAATTATGCCAAACTACCGAATTTTGTAAAAATCACACTAGTAGTTTTTAAAAAATTAGCCCTCAAAGTGTTAGATCCTCAATGTTAATTGAATGTGATATGTATTTATTAATACCTCTTTTTTTATTAAACTTACCTGATCCCTTTCTTTTACGTTTCGAAATTAAGGTTCAGTCCAAATAAAATTCGCCGATTTTTTATGATTTATTTTTAAAATTTATGTTTTAAAATAATTTTTATAAGTTTTTCAAAAAAAAAAAATTTGAATTATAATCTGTAAAATTTTTACCATCTTAAAGTAGATGTATTTCTAAGCATACCTGCAAAAAATTAGTTTTTTATTCAGAATTTCCTAAGATATACATGAATTTATATATTTGTGCGCTTTGAAATTTGACATATTTCTTAAAAGCGATAATAACACAAATGTGGTTTATGCACTTTGTTAAAATTATTTAAAAGTATGAACGATAATGTTTCTTCCGCTCATCTGCAATGAAAAAAAGAAAAGGAAAATAGGTTGCTATAAATTAAGAAGTTCGCTAAGTAAATTATTCATGGCGAAAACTCAAAAACTTACACATAGATAAATTTTTAATTTTTCCGTAAATTTTGCACCAAATTTTACAAAATTTAATATTTAGGCATAATTTGAGTTGTAGAATTGAAATATAGGAAAAAAGTTCACATGTCATTTTAAAAAAACTCCCGATTTTGTGTCAAAATACCTATGTTTGAGTGATGCCATATATAAGTCTAATATATATCCTAAGTCGTGCTTTTGAGACAGGAAAAACTCAATTTGAATTTTGTCAATCGGCCCAGTAGAACGAGAGATATAGAACTGTCCACCCTTTTTTTCCTTTTTTTGACTGTAGCAGATAAGGTTAGAGGTGTTCGGGCCTGCATTAATCTGCTCGAATATCAACGCAAGGACAAAATTCTTCACTGGAGCACCACTTGTGAGGAAAAGTGGATTTACTTCAACAACACAGGCTGAAAATGGCATTGGCTTGCACCCAGTGGGCCCATCGGTAGCATTGCAAAGTGCAGTTTGACTAACAAAAAAGATTATGCTTTGTATCTGATGGGACAAAGAGTATCTGGAAGGTAAAGACAGTAAGCCTATGAGATGCAAGTCCACGTTGACACTGCCTTTAAGGAAAAACGTCGAACTGAGTTCCTTCACAAAAAGGTAAAGTTCCATCAAGATAATGCAAGACCATGTGTGTCCTCATTCATCGGCTGGACTCTGTATGGACACAAATGTGATCTTTTGCTACACCCACCATTTAGTCTGACCTCACTGCTTCGAACTTTTTTCCCACTGCAGCTACATCTTGCTGGTGCTATCTTCCATTCTGCGCAAGGCGTCCAAAATGAGGTTGATCTGTTTTTGGACTCATGGCCACCAAATTTCTAGGCTGAAGGGTTTGAAAAACTGCCAAAATGTTTGAGCAAATCATTGATTTGGATAGTGATTACTACCTGCACTAAACGTATTGCTTGCATGTTTTTTTCCCCTATCTTTATTAAGAACGTTTATTGTGTTGTAAACATTTTTGTAGTGAATGTTTTCACAACAAATTTACCACAGTAGAAGGTAGAATAATTTCCCTTACCTTGTATTCAGTGCAGCATCATCATATCTTAGTAAGAGGCGTAATCCAAAAGGAGGTTGTAGACAAAAACTGCATGGTTACAAACACATTTATTTATAGCTAATAGATTAAGATTCATGAGTTTTCATAATACATATCAAGAGAAAGTACCTTAAGAGAGAGTTATATCACTATCCTTTCTTGAAGGAGTGATGTAAAAAAAGGTGAAAAAAAAAGAGTTGCACAATTAACTCCTCTGTAGGGTGCACCGATGACACTGTTTATCATGCTATTGGTGACAGTCCATCACCACAAACCAACACCTCTGCTTGATGGACAGCATCACCATTTGCAGCAATTCTTCAGGCTTGCCTAGAGGTTTGGTGACAAGTCTGCAGTCATGTCAGAGCTTCTGTGGAAGTCTAAGCTTAGGATGCCATTTTATTGAAGTTCATAACAAGTAGTGATATTTGACGTCTATGTATTTTGTTCTGGAACTGTTTTTCCCTGTTTGTGAAAGCTTGATTGATGCGTGACTTGTTATCTTCATAGAGAGTAATTAGTAGATTTTGTCTCAGTCCTAGATCTTTAAGTAAATTCAACAGTCACTTTGTGCTTCTTGAGTTGTATTAGCTGCTGCAATATACTCTGCTTTAGTCGATGGTAATTCAATACTGTTTTGCCTTTTGCTGCTGCATGAAATGCAGTTATTTCATAGTTTGAATATGTATGCACCAATGGATTTTCTAGTTGTTCTGTCATTTCCCCAATCTGCATCTGAATATGCATCTTGAATTTTGTTATAAGACTAACTTCAAGTCTTTAGTTATATTTAAGTATTGAATGACTTTCTTGACAGCATTCCAGTCTATTTTCCAATGGTTTTCATTGCTTCTATTCAGTAGATTGATGGTGCATGCTATATCTGGTCAGCTAAATATTGCAATGTATAATAATGCCCTTAACTTTATATGGCAACAGATAAATGCTCACTGGGTCTGGGTTCCCCTTCCTCCACTGTACTGCTTGCCTATATTCTGTATTATCCTCTAGAAGATCGTCTTCAGTTTCTAGTTTGCTATAGTTTATTTCCATTGGCATATATGTTGGTTTTTCATCTTGAAAACTGAATTTTTGAACTATTTCTTCCATTTTGTTCTTTTGGTTTATGGCAAAGGTTCCATCTTTAGATCTTTCAATGTTGATGCAAAGGTAGTAGGTGGTTTGTCCTAGGTCTTCGATTTCCAGTTTAGCTTTTAGTTGTTGGATTGTTTCCATTAAATCTTCTTCTCTTTTACTTCCTATATCATCTACGTATTCTATTATGTATGTGAATTTTCCATTGTTGTTTTCGAAAAATAAGCATCGGTCTGCTTTATTTTGTTTAAATATGTTTAGAAGTGTTTTTTCCAATTTTCAGATTCCAAGTTCTAATGGCCTGTTTTAGTATCCTTCAGGGTGAGTCATGTAAATTTCTTCTTCTAGTTCTCCATGAAAGAAAGCTGTTTTGACACCAATATGTCTGATAGACGTGTTTTTGCACAAAGCTGCACATAGGAAAGCTTGTAGAGGTCTGTATTTTACTACAGGAGCAAAGTTTTCATCAAAGTCAGATTCAAACTTCTGGCTAAATCCCTTTGCAACTAATCTGACTTTGTATCTTTCAGTGTTTCCTTCTGCATTGAGCTTTGTTTTGAAAGACATTTACAATCTGTTGGTTTTCTTCTTTTTGGTAAATCAATTAATTCCCAAGTACTGTTTTCTACCAGTGAATTAATTTCTTCTCAAACAGCTGTCAGCCATTTCCTTCCAAAGTTTGAATTTCCTTCCAGGTTTTGGGTTGGGGATAGACTAGCTATTGTGCATGATATCCGTAGCGATCAGGAGGTTTACCTATTGTGATTCTATTCGATCTTCTGAGTTCTAAATGTTTTTCTTCGGGTTCTGATATTTCTTCCTTTTCAGGCTCTTCAATTTTTATTTCTTCCTGTTCTGAGCTTTCTTCCTTAGGATTTTTTTAATCCTGTTTTGAAGAGATACTTACAGGCTCATTAGTTCCAGTGTCTTCAATAAATTGTACAGATCAACTTATTATGATTTTGTCTTCAGGAATTAAAATTCTGTAGCCTTTACTTCTGCTGTCAGAGCTGACGATTATTCCTTCTATACCAGTATCGTTCAATTTTACCCATTTTAGATTGATGGATGTAAGCAACGGTACTAGTGGTGATCACCACAGTCATTCCGGAAGATACTAGCGGTCCACTGAATTTGATATCAGTTATTTCAGTTGCAATTTACTGTAGGATAAGGGAAGGGAATCACTTTTTGCATTCCTAATTATGCTCCGAATAACAGCAGGTTTAATATAACAAAATACTAAGATAAATGGCTCAAGCATTCCTAACACCAAAGACTTCCCATGGAAAAGAGTTCCTACATTTTCTTAGGCACACGAGCAGTAATGTCGCTAAACACTGGTAGTTCAGTCTGAAGTTCAAATCCTGCAAACGGGCTGGCTGCATGGCCATTTTCGGGGTTTTCCGCCATGTGTAACGTGTATATGAGTCAGTTTCCCTTAAAAAGTCCACCACGAAGGTGTCCTTTCCCTTAGGCAGATAGCCCTAGCGTGCTTAGCCATGATCTCAATAAACCAACCTGCATTCTTTCAGAATGATGTAACCAAATGTGAAATTGATTAGTTATACAGAATTTGACTTTTGTTCTCAGCTCATTCAGGAGCATATTTTATCTTTGTTACAATTTCTATTTGATAACTATAATTTCATTGGCAGAAGATTATGATTGGAAAATGTTTGAATCATCTTTTTTGGTTTTCTTAATGAAATTTTCTTCCATGCTCTCGAAAGATTTCTAGCATATTCTCTTTTGTCATTAGAGATGCTTTAAACATTTTACCTTCTCTCATTAGTGTGCCGAAAAAAGTATTTTTGTTTTTACCATCCCTTAAAGTAGCACATTATATTATGCATTCAGAACTTCAGAGAGTAAAAAAAAAAAGTGGTTTTTTTATTTGAAATTTTGATGTTTTTTATTTAAATGGTTGAGAAATTTCTTTTACTATTTAAGTAATTTTAAATATTTTATTATAAAGATTTAAGGAATAATATCTTTTTTCAGCTGCAGTAATCCAACTTCAGCTCAGAATAACATGTGGTCTCAGATGCGGTATAACAGCGAGAAAAAGAACAATCAAGAGTATATGTCACATTCCACTATAGTTGATAGTGACAGTATGGGTTTCACAGAGAAAGCGAGCCAGTCTCAACACTTGGGTCCAAACTTTTGTTTTAATTCTTTTGAGCATGAAAATAGTGATATGCCAACATTGAATTATCATAACAAAATTCATCAGGTAGGACTTCTTAAATAAAAATTAATTATTTTCTGTAGAAAGCCTAGCTCTTCTGTATGAGTGGCTAAAAAAATTTTGTGTTTTTGTTTTTCTCATAAGTATAAATCTACTGTTCAATAACTTAACATAGAATATTTTAAATTGTTTGTTTTGTTTGAATGATTGTATACTTATACATTGTTTTCAATGCAACTATTTTAAATGAAAAGTGTTTTTTATTATTAGTTTATTATTAGTTTTATTTAGTTTGTTAGCAAAAAGATTAACAAATGAGAAAAAAATTTTCTGTATTTTTACGTAGAAGAAATAATCATTATGTTTACTATCCAGAAAGGATTTCCTTTTTTCTTTTCTTTTTTGGTAGAGCTGTATGAGATACTCGGTAGCCTGTGGAACAATAGCAGTTTGTTTCAAGCTTCGTTCCTAGTAGTGAAACTGGTTGACTGCATGGTTTTCTCTTTGTCTAACATAAACAGCAGATATTATTTTGAGTGCTTTTTCATAAGTAGCAATTAGCAATTTATGCTGCGAAGCAAATTATCTCTTGTATGTAACAGAAATGTTTGCTATAGATAAGTTAAATGATCTGTTACTGTTTAATTAAATTATGCATTAAAAGATAAGGAAGAATAGATATTATCACTTAATTTTATTTATATTGGAAATACGGAACTTTTTCTTAATTTAAGCAAAAGCATGAACAGTTTGCCATATTGTTACCAGTTGGTATTGGCTATATTGTCATTATGAAAGTGAGGGTACCAGATAATGCAGCTTTATCAGATTGATGCTGCACAAATTATGAAGTAGAAAGCCATTAGTAGGTAGCTAATGTGGGATGCATGTTGTATGTCATTTAAGAGTGAAGTTGAATGCTGAGTTTCATTTACAATCACAAAATTCCCATATAACATTCGCATTTGACTCATTTATGGGTTAGTTCTTTAGATTGTCGTAACACACACTGAAGAGAGAAAGTACACTGAAAAGCCGAAACATTATGATCAACTATTCAATAATGTGTTGCATGACCTTTGGCCTGCATAACAGCTGTAATTCACCTTGGCATGGATGCCACGAGTTCTTGGTAGATGACTGGAGACAGGTTGTACCAAATGTGTAAGCAACGATCACACAAAGTTGAGATATTCTCACATGGTGGTGTTTGAGCTTTTAGTTGGTGCTTCATGACATCCCAAATGTGCTCTATCGGGTTAAGATCCACTGAGTTAGGTTGCCAGGACATTAATTGAAATTATCCTTATGCTCCTCAAACCACTCCTACACAATTCAAGCGTTGTCCTGCTGGACAATTCCATTTCCAATTGGAAAGACGGATGCCATGTAAGGGTGCAACTGTTCCATTGTTATGTTCGAGTAGTCCACAGCTTTCATGGTCTGTTCTACAACAACTAAGGTCTCAGAGCTGCCTTTGAAAACATCCCCCACCACCAGCCCGGTATAAGCAGCTGTACTTCTTAAACGACCAAATTTTATGGAAATACAATGTCAAAAATTGCAAGCAAAGTGTTAGAATGTGGGTCAGAAATTGTTTTGAAGATAGCCATGCCATGTTTACAACTATTTGGTTTATTTGTTGTTGTTTGATGTGCAGTGCCAGAGTTGTGATTGATGTTGAGTTTGTGCAATTTTTTTTTTAAAGCCCAGAAAAAAAAAAGATTTATAGGATTACTCATAAAAGTAGAGTTTTATTATCGATGATTTTTGCTTTTTTGATTTTATTGACTAACTGTTCTCTTATGGAATTCTTAATGAAATTCTTAGTGCGCTGCCATTTTAAAAATGGCTTTTACCTTTCACACATTAGCTTGGCAAAAAATTAGTTACTAAGTTCATAAATTCTGTCCAAAGTTAACAACTGAGTAGCAACATTTTGATGGGGCTGTGGATAATCAGAAAGTATGACATTTTGTCAAAGCCACATTGCCATTTCTTTTGCACATCGTAAAGAATTATGTACAGTTATGTTATAAAATTCCAATTCGGTTCATTATCTTCTCAATTTTGGGCCGGTTTTGTTGTTTAATAATCTCTCTAATATCTTGTGTAGTCATTTCCATGGCTTAAGTTATTGTTTCGCTGTTCGCATTCTTATCACTGTAATATTGGTTCGTAATGAGTCGTGCATCCAAAATGTTTTTGTCTATAAAACTCTTATAGCCTGAATTGTTCTTGTTTGTTTTTATGCGTTTTTCTGCAGACACTCTCTTTTTTTTCCCCTTTTCATTTTGAAACCATCAAACTCAGAAAATGGTTTCAGTGTTCTCTAAAGCTGATATTTTTTAGCAAAGCTTTTATCCTTAGCTCTTAATTTTATTCCAAACTTTAAACTGTGAAATTCAGTGGATCATAATCATGCTTTTCTTTAATAATCAGTCTTTCAAACCTTTTACCCTCTATTTTAAATGGTGTATGGTTAGTTTGCACTGTAGATCATCTGCACAAGGATCTTTGAGATTTCAGTGTGTGATGATTTTTTATTCAATGTCTTTTCAGTTATTGCTGTTATTTTATTGTTCATATGTAATTTAATGCATTTTATGATACAAATACGAATAGTGTGATTACAAATTAGTTTTTGCGTGCATTTTTTGTGTTTAGTATGCATATTTGTGGCATGAGAAATACTTTACACTGTAGCTGCATTAAAGTAGATTGCTAGTGAAACAAGTTTCTCTTATAGAAATTCACAGCCTAAGATTCGTAGTAACTTGATTTCTCAAGAAATATCTATCATGTAAAGAGAATCGTGCTGAAAATTTTTTGTGAAGCAGAGCAGAATTAAATGAAGTGCTTTGCAGTGATAAACTAGTTGCTGCAACATCTGTCATTAATGCAAAAAGAATTTATAAAGAAATTTTGAAAGTACTTTAAACCAGATAAGCGTAGAATTTTTATTTTGGTATACAGGAAGAACTATGTTGCATAAACTGTTCACATAGTAGGTGAAAAACACCTTGACTGATGAATCTGCTTATCATTTTCAGCTCTTTTTGTCATATCTGCAGCAGTAAAAAAGGAGGGATTCTGGAGCCCAGCATTTTTTAAAGATAAGGTACACATACACAGTCACATAGCCAATCAAAGGAATACTGTTCATCATCAATCTCACCATAACGAGATTTATTCATGAAAGGTACTTTGAGTAGTGTAAGAACACCAGTTATATTTTAGGAACTAGGGACTTCTGGTTAGCAGTGGTCTCTAACTTTTATTAAGCATTATGATTTATAAAATTTTATTGTTGGAATAAAGGGGCCTGATTTAGTGTCTGGAGTTGTATTTTTATGCTTCAGAGATATCACCATATTTTTTCCATTACTGGATTGATTTTCCAAAGGTGTTTATTATGTTCTTTTAATTTTATACTTTAGCTAAGTGTTAAATATGCATTTATACACTGTTCGACATTGAAAATGCAACACCAAGAAGGAGTGGTCAGAAAGTGATGACATTTGGAAAAAAGAGACAGCAAGCAGCAATAACTGATCTTTATTTCAAAATGATAGTCAGAATACAGAGTGAGAACAGCGTCGGCTCAGTGGGATGTTGAACCACCGCGGACAGAAACACGTCTAGGCATAGAGTCAGTAAGAGTGCGGATGGTGTCCTGAGGGATGGCTCTCCATTCCCTTTCAACCATTTGCCACAGTTCGCCTTCTGAACGAGGCAGGGGCAGAGTTTGCAAACGGTGTCCTATCACATCCCACACATGTTCGATTGGTGGCAGGTGAGGAGAGTACGGTGGCCAGGGAAGCATCTGTATACCTTGCAGAGCATGTTGCGAGCACTGTGTGGTCGCACGTTATCCTGCTGAAAAATTGCGTTAGGCAGGCCCTGAAGGTAGGGGATTGCCACCATCCGCAGTACATATCCAAGTATCGTTTTGCTGTCATAGTGCCCTGGATACGAACTAGAGTTGACCTGGAATGGTAGGCAATAGCGCCCCAAACCATTATGCCACCTTGTCGTGCGGTGGGGCATTTCACACCGCGCGACAAGGATTAGATCTGTCTCCACGTGGACGCCACACACGTATGCGGTGAATGTCACTGGATAAACTGAAGCGTGACCCATCGGAGAGCATGATGCTTCGCCATTCTGTCGTCCACATCGCTCCAGTCCGGCACCATTCTAAACATTGGCGTCTATGCTGTGGGGTCAATTTCAGTCTTCTTAACGGACGCTGTGAGTGCAGGTCATGTTCAACCAATCGACGAGAAATGGTTCTTGTTGACATGGGAACATCCAGGTTAACTTGCACATGCTGCAGAATTGCGGTACAAGTGACTTGCGGGACCGCCACAGCTTGTTGGCGGATGCGTCGATCAACGCGTGCTGACCTCACTCTGGCTGCATCTGCACACCTCGTTCTTCCCACATTCCCTTGTTCCAACCATGTTTGCCGTAGCCGATGCACTGTGTTTGCATCCATGTGGGTATCAGCTGCGATTTGACGTAAGGACCAACCCGCCCTTCTCTGTCCGATCACCATACCTCTTGTAAAATCGTCTTATCTGCTGGGAGTGCCTTCGATGATGGCAGCCTGGCATTCTCTCTTATTACATGTATCCTCCAGGACAAAAACCAACTTTCTTCGATAATTCGTCTGGCAGAAATAACGGCACGAATATTGCCCATTCTGCACATTCCTTCCCTTATATCTTACTTCACGTGCATCGGAGAGCTGCACATTTCACATCATTCACATAACTCAGTGGCGTGCGTCTACTCTAAAATGTTCATAAATTTCTAACCACTCCTTCTTGGTGCTGCATTTTCAATGTCGAGCAGTGCATTTCCTCTTTAAATAAAACATATTAGCCTCCTCTTACCTTTTTCAAGTTAAAAAATGAGATAAAGTACTATAGGTTGGTACACTGGAACCATGTTTAAACATAAATAAAAGTAGAGGAGCTTTTTCAGAAAACCCATCTGCTTCATCACCTGGAGTCAGAATGGGTAGTTTGATCATGCTTGTCATGTTTTATTGGTTTTCTGAGGGTTACTGTCCTTGGAATCAATACAGGGCCAGCACCAGAGCTGGTGCAACCAGTGTGGTTGTACTGGGTAGTAGGACTTAGGGGCAACAAAATTTACAGATGGTGAAATTTTTAGAATTTAGGAAAGGCACTGTGTAGGGGGGGAAACTTTAGACTTTATGGACATTGGGCTGCAGAACCTATGACCTGCAAAGATTGCACCTTCCAGCAGAAACCTTAGCACCTGCCCTGTAATGATATCCAGATGCATGGAAGTTTGAAGGGAAAGTCTGTGTTGCAACACTATTTGGTGGTGATTGGCATAGTTTGAAGTTCTCTAATTTTGAGGCTGTTTTTATACCCAATGATTTTGACCCTTGTGCCATTCAGTTATGGAGTGGGGATACTTGGCGAAGTATTTGACAAGTGATGTGCTATTTTCATTTATGAGCTGGTTGGCAGAGAGCTTGGAGATATCTTTCTTATCTTCAGCAGCTCTTATAATTTCGTGGATGTTGGGCAGGTATATTGACTTTCTGTGTTGGTATCATTGTTGCTAATTAGGATAATATATACACCAGAAGTATCTATTATAGCAACACTTGATTTATCTGATCTAAACAATTTCTTGATCGATGGGGCTGGGGTAATGGCAAATTTATAACCAAATTTTTAAGCCAATGATCAATTAAACAGTCAACCTTTTATTTAGGTAGTAATTTTATGGTTAAAATTGCTGGAGAAACAGCATTTGCTTGTGCATTTGAACATGCCTGTAAAGTGGTTATTATATTTGGTTTGTATGCTTTCCAACCAAGTATAGTTAGGAAACTTCAGTATTTGCAGTTACTTGAAACAGAGCTTTCAAGAGAATTCCAATGTGCCTGTTTAAAGAACCTTGCTCTTGCCTTATCTGAAACCACTAGTTAAAATGAGTGTGTACAATGCATAATATTGTGGTTGTTGTGATAGCCATTTGTAGTTAATTTGTTCCAGAAATTTCATCAACATTTGTGTTAAACTCACTTCACTCAGAACAAATCATGTAATTGCAACTTTTACATAAAGGTGTAATGATTAATATCCAAATAAGATTGCAATCATTTCATTATATATCTTCTTTAACCCTGAATTCTAAAAGGCAGTCATGAAAAGTCCGACCCTATGATGGTAATTGAAATGGTTTTATGACCCTCCATGAATTTTCATCGACTGTTATTGATCTAAATCATTGTTTTTAGTAATTTCATATAATTTCTGAAGAATTTCATTGTGAATAGATTGAATTCTTAGGAAATGATACACCATGCCACAAAGCTATGAGCAACATGAAAAATATGACCGATGGCTGTTTGATGAAACTGCTGATCTGAAGTGTATTTTGACCTTCTGTTCTGTCTGTTTAGAAACAAATCTTTGCTTATATGAATCTTCTGAATAACAGAATTACCTTTTGCAATGAAACCATTTCTTTTTTAGAGAGCCTGTCTTTTGAAAATGTCTTGAATTGTTATTCCATGTGTTAGGTATTTATTAGTTCAAAGGGGCTTTGTCCCTGAAGGACTGTTGTTTTCGTTTTGGGATTTTGCGTCGAATCACTAAAAGCGTTGTATCATTTTTCAAACTGTTGACACCAGATATTGCAGCTCTGTATTATATTTAAAGAAATTAAATAATGAAGAATCTGCATAAATGTATGTATATTTCTCCAAATAAGATAAACGACAGTACCTAGAGCCATCCGATTTTAAATAACGTACGTTTCCACCCGAATATGGGCATCTGGAAGCCCAGATTTGGAATTTGTTTTATTATTTATTTCATATTTTGTAAAACTTTAACGAATTTTTGATGAACAAACTCAAACAATTTAAAAGTGAGCAATGGCAACACTCTACAAGAAAACCTTTTTATCTCCAGCACGCGGAACTGTGTATCGGAAATTCTGAAGATACTCATTTAAAAATTATTTTGCGATATTGCTGTTGAATTGAATTTTATGGTTTAAGTGTGAAGAACTTGATATTTAATAAATAAAGGTAACACACAAAATGTAAAAAAAAAAAAAAAATGCCCCTTTGAACATAATTTAAAATTTTTTCTAAATTTTTTATTTTTACTTAGCTTTTTTTTTTACATTTTATCTAGTTTTTTTTAATTAGTTATGTATTTTACATAAAACTTTGTTCACTGGATTAGGTTTCAAGGCATCCCCGGCAAGTGTTTTTGCAGCCTGAAGGGAATATTTGCAGTTATGAAGATTTAGAAAATTTCAGCACGTTACAAAAACCTCAAAATCCAGATAATGATTTATTCAATGAACCTGATTTTAGATTTTCAGACTTGGATGCTAATACAATGTGTGATTCTGTGGACCAGCAAGTAAGATTGATTAAAAAAAACTTACCTTTCTATACACATAAGTTTATATTTCTTTTGCCTGTATCTTGAAAATTGCTTCATTGCTGTCAATATTTTATCTTCATTTTCATAAAACGTTTAAAACAATCTAACATGTTACTGTTTTAAAACTTGTTTCTTTCTGAAGTGTTTTTGGACCCAGGACTTTGGGAAACAAGTATCAGAAGCCTTAAATATGGCCACAAGTGTTGCTTCATGGCCCCCATTTTCCATTTCATTGTCATTTCCTCAGCAAACATCTAGTCAAATGAATTCGTGTATTTCTACGCAAGCACATTTTAATGAATTAGCGAGGAAACAGGTAATTAAGAAAATTCTAGTTTTTCTGTTTATTATATTTTAGAACAGGGGTCAGCAACCTTTTGGCCATCGAGGGCACAAAATAAAATTTAAAATGCTTAGCGGGCGTCACCTAATCAAGTTTCATAATCAAATATCAAATGCTATACTGCAAACTACTTTTGTTTGAAAGATAAAACTTTATTTAACTAAATAACAAATATTTTAAATTTATACTCTTTAAATAATTTTGTTTGATATGTCAATGTGAAATTTGTGTTTATGATTCATCTGCTAATTTATTATAATCGACAATATAATTTGAGTTGCATGCTCTTGAACAATTATCTAAGTGCAAATCAGTAAGTTTTGAATGAAACTTTGACCTTCAAATAAGTCCATACTCGAAAATAACATCTCACAATTGTAGGTAGTTGAGCAATAAGAATTAATCTTTACCATATGACTTTAAAATAGGATATTGATTTCTGTTTACCAAGCTCCAAAATATCTTAATAGTTTCATAAGATTTTTAAAATAACCTCATTTTGCAATCTTACTATTTCTAGGTTTTCCGTATTGTTAAAACGAAAGTAGTGATAATTGCTGTAGCCATGTTTTCTACATCAGTAATGTTAAAGGGATTTATAAAGATTTTTAAAATAGGCTGCAAATTCACAAAGTCAGCAAATTTAGAACCAAATTCAGTTTGCAATGCAGACACAATTTGAAAATGTGAGTATATAATAATAATATGCTCTTTCAGTGTTTGTGCCATTTTCTAGGGGAAAATGTGTTGACGATTTTCTTAAGCAATGAGACCTATACAATTCTAACATTGTCTTGAAGATGTTGATAGCTCTGATCATATCAGCAATGTGATTATTCCTGCCCTGTAATTTCAAATTTAACTCATTAAGTTTCAGTGTGAAATTGGTCAAAAAAGCCAGATTTGTAAGTTTTTGTTTTCCCAACTGCTTATAGTTTTTTTCCTTGGAATGTTGGAAACTTTTTTATTTGCGATAATAAATTGATAAATCGCTCAAGCATGTTTCCCTTGCTTAGCCAACGAATCTCAGTGTGCAAAAGAAGATTGGCAAATTGTGTATCTTTGTCATTTTCCAAAAGCAGTTTAAATAGTTTATGTTGCACTGCTCTTGTCTTCATTATTGAATTGATTATTTTTGTAACAACAGTGATTACATCTTGGAATTCTGTGATTTTTGCATGCAGTGATTGCTGGTGTAAAATGCAGTGATATGCAGTAAATTTTGGAAAAAAAGGGTCTTCTTGTCATAAAGCAATGAATCCAGTATTCTTCCCTGTCATGGCTTGTGCATCATCAGTTGTTATTGGAGATAATTTCTCTGTCACTATTGTAGCATCAATCAAAAACGTTTTTATTACACAAAATAAATTCTTTCCTCATGTGTGCTCTTTAAGTGGTAGGATTTTTAGAAGCTTTTCTTTTGTGGTAAAATCATCAAGCCATCTTGACAGTTATTACCTTTTCTGTTGTATCTGTTATATCTATTGATTTGTCCAGTTGCAAGAAAAAAAATTCTCATTTGTTCATACCTTTTATCAGTTTCATTTCTAAGTGACCTGTCATTGTTTCAGTTTTTGTAACAGTTCTAGATAATAATTGTATGGCATTTTTGGGGGAAAAAAAATTCTTTTTTATTTTAAAAATCTGCAAAACATACGTCTGCAGATTCCAACATTGCTTCTTTTATAATTGCTCCATTCATATATGGCTTTAATGATAAAATTTTATTTCTTCGAAGTTCAAGATACTCTGAGTCAAACTTCAGTTGCACCGTTTTATAATTTCTCTCTCAAAGTTGCTTCTCTTTGCAATTGCTACATTTTTGTTACACAATAAGCATATATATTTCTCTCTTTGATTTGTAAAGCAAAGCCGGTGCTTCCATTCTTCATCAAAATTATAAATGTGCGATTGCTTAGTTTTGTTCATCATGCATTGTTACAGTCATCAGTTCGTAAGCAAATCTAACATCCTGGATGATTAGAGAGGGCGTAAACAAATCTAACAAGAAAGCAGCAATTAAGTACATACACACTACATATCTCGTAATTATTGATTTCATTGCCTGTCTAAAAGTCAGAAATTCACAGCATGTTTACACATTAATCAAAATTGTCTCAGACAGACAAAGTAGACAGATGTCGTGTTTTGCACCCACTAAGTCTTTCTGCTTGCACGTATTGGTGATTTCGTCAGACTGGTTATGGTTAAATATATCAACCACACCATGCTGCACTCGACAATGAAACATTTTGAGCAGTGGAAATGCAATAAAGTGATTAATGCATACATGTAATAATAAAAAATTTTGAAATTTTGAGTTTGCAAAATTGCCCACGAAACAGAATAATTTAGCATGGGCACATTGGGTGAGGCGGCTGGCAGTGCGTTGCCATCCCGAGTTTTGGAAGATTCTTAGATCTAAAGGAGACATTCTTGGATTTTACTTGATTGTCAGGTGAAAAATGATTTAAACTAGTATTTCCGTTACTGTAAATTTTCTTGACATGCTGACCTGATTTAAGTAATGACTTCGAATTTTAGATGTTTGTTTGGTTGGTCATAGCAGTTAAAACTGAGGTCTGACAAGTCTGTCTGTTATATTACTAGTTTATTTTCATCTAATTTGAAATTACTTTTATACACTATTATTTGCAAGCGCAAGAAAGACTGCTTGTGCAATACATCATATGCTTAAAAAAGTACTGTTTTTGTGATTAATGTGCATTCAATTGAAAATAACAGCATGCAGCTTCTTACAAAATATCATATGTGTCAGAAAAGATAAAAGAGAGGCACTGTTATCCATCATGTAGCAATAATGTGTATATACCGATTCTGTTTTTGTCTATCCTGCCTTCCACCAGTGGCCAAGTGGTAAAATCACTGAACACTAATAATTCAGCCTGGGTTTCAAATCCTGGCGAACTGGCTGGCTGCATAGGTGACTTTGTGGTTTCTCCCATATGTAACATGTATACAAGCCAGTTTCCCTTAAAAAGTCCTCCATGAAGACATATCTCTCCTTAGGCTTAATAGCCCTTAAGTGTTTTGCCATAATTAACTTCCTCCTCCTGCAAATTTGCCTTTTTTGACATGTAACCAAGCTATATCTGTTATCGGAAAATGAATACATTTATTTCATATCATACCTTTTACCAGCCTGTCAATTGCTGTTTGAATCAGAACTTTTAAACTGTTAATAGAAATTCATTAGTTCAGTATCCTTTAAATTATGGTTTTAGTATTCAAGTCATTAAAAAAATGCTTCTGTTGCTCACACAGAACACAAAAAGTTCACAGCTTCTGTTGCTTGAAAACATGTAAACAAGTTTAAGCAAGAAAGAATTATTGGACTGTTAGAAAAAAACATTTCTTTTCAGAAATTTCCATTCTTGTTCAAAAGAAATGCAAGCAAAATAATGAAGCAGGTATGAAATCTTGGGATTTGGTCTGAAAAACTCATTGAATCCAAAGTTAGAGCCTTTTATCACACTGATTAAAAAAATGTTAAGCCGTTGTAAAAGTAAAGACTAAAGAGCTGTTGTGTGACAAGTTACATCCACAGTCATTGCTGATGTCCATTTGTGTGTGTCAGGTGGAAAACATTAGAATGGGAAATTACATTTCATGTTGTTTTCAAGTAGGTTATGATTTTGTGCAATGTATCTGGTAGATGGATTCACATGTTGAGATGAAGTAGTTAGCAGTTGAAACTCAAGATTTGTATTTGGAGTTGCATATCTTTCTGAATTAGAAACAGTGTAGGATGCTCCAAGTATTCATTTGCATGCTTCTCTTATATATAGGATTCTGGCTATAACTACATTTACTTGATATAACTGCATTTGCAAAATATGGTAAATTAAGATTTTCTTATGGATTGCCACTTTTTTATGACAATAATCAACTTTATGCTCAATGCTTAGTGTCCTCCAGTATGTGTATATTGAAAATCCTGGATTTAATTCAGTAATTTCGTATTTGTAATGAATTTTCGGTGGTTTTTGTGGAGGAACTTATTTTCTGTGTCTGAAAATCAAATGTTTGAAAATTATTTAAAAGAACTCTAAGCATTAGAGTATGTGATTATGAATGCTTAATTGGAAATTAATAGAAGTAGTAATTTAAAAGCTACATGAAGCATTTGTTTCTGGACCAATGCATGATGTTTAGAAAACTGATAAATAAATTAAATTTGCCTAATCTGTACCTGGATGACTATTTTGATTTGAAAATACAGCTCTCATATTTTGCATTATTATTAACCTCTTCGCAACGGGCGAATCATGTATGCATTTTGTACGGACGCATGTGAGGCCCGGGCGGTTCACCCGTGCACTCCTGGAGAATTAGCCTAGTGAACGGGCAGTGCAGATATGCATTTTAAGCTGAAACAATTTTTAATAGCCACTAGATGGCACTCTGTGTCCATTACATTTAAACTGAATGTAGGTTTAGTATTCTGCCCTTCAGATTGTTTATATTCTGTCTGTTTTTTGTATTTTGCTTGTCAGCTGTGGCTGGGGAGGGGGGAAATCGTAATGTAAACAAACGCAGCTCGGCTCTTTAACTTTCCACGTGATATAAGCATTCTCGCTTCTGACAGCTCTCCGAACACTTTTTTTTGTTTGTTTTCGCTACTGTGTGGGGTTTTTTAGGGTTTCAGCATTAGTTTTGTTACAGTTTGTATTGCTTTTGGATATATTTTGCGCACTTCTCTTGTTATTTCGGAAAGCCTTGACTCTAGATTATTATGGCGAGGAAACGTTATTTATCAGAGGATGAATATATTCGTATGGTAAATGAACCAACTAGTGATATAGATGAAAGTGATGATTCATTTGCTATAGAGTTAGAAAGTGATATTTCTAACGATTCTGACACGGACTTTTTGTCAGAGACTGAGTTGGCTGAATGCCTGCCTTCCACATCCCGTAAAAGTTCGACTGAAGATACTTCATCTTGGACTCGAGGAATTGCATCCTCATACATTTACTGGAATACCGGGGACAAATTCTGTAGATCATGCAGAAAAAGAAATTGATTTCTTCAATATTTTCTTTGATAATGATCTTTTAAATTTGATTGTTGAAGAAACAAGCAGTTTAGCAGAAAGCACTCAAAGAAGTGTCCCATCAACTTCTAAATCAGCCAGATTTTCAAATCTAAGTATTGAAAACATAAAAGTGTTTTTTTTTTGCAATGATAATACTGATGGGCATTATCAAGAAGCCTAATTTGAAAATGTATTTTACTACAAAGGAGATATTTGCTACTCCGTTTTTCAACAAAGTTATGCCTAGAGACGTTTTTCTCAACATTTTAAAATTTTTGCAAGGATGCTAAAAAGTTGGAAAAACTCGGATTAATTGTTGAAAACCTGAAAAACAAGTTTAAAAGAACCTACACGCCCGAGGAAAATATTTGTATTGATGAATCGCTTTTTGGTTGGAAAGAACGCTTTGGCTTTCGTCAATATGTTCTATCGAAAAGATCGCGCTACGGCATAAAAATATATAAATTATGCGAATCAGTATGGGGTTATGTGTGGAAGAAATGGCTAAATCTGGCAGAAAAGATAGAGTTACTGGAGAAGACATTTTAAAACCTAGGTGTATTATTGATTATATTATATGGGTGGTGTAGACATAGGAGACGGAGTTATGACACACCATTCAAGTTTTAGAAAATCGGTGAAATGGTACAAAAAATTATTCTTTGGGCTTATGGATATAACCATATTGAATTCCCACATTCTGTATGACAAAAAACACGGGACTAAAATGCCGCTTCCCCAATTTAAGATGAAATTAATTCAGCAAATTTTAGAGAACTATGAAAATTATAGAGACGAAAAGCAGTTTACAGTAAGATCTGTACCAGCGGCTATCCGATTATCTGGTAGGCATTTTCCTACACTTAATCTGAACAAAAAGAGAGAAAAATGCCGCAGAAAGTGCATTGTTTGATCACAAACCGTGCTGAAAGAAAGAAAAACACAACAAACATTTTATTGCAAATCATTGCTTGCAAATCATGCAACGTAGGACTTTGCGTTTCTCCCTACTTCGAGATTTTCCACACTCAGTCTTCATTTTAAATTTTATTATTTCTTTTTGTAAATAGCCCTTGTCATATATTTTTTATTAATGTGAAAGTATATTAATGTGCTTTGTCAATTAAAATTTTGGAATAATTGGAATAGCAATTTCAAAAATTATTTCTCAAGGTAAGCAAACTTTTTTTATATATTTTCTTATAAATTGAAGGAAAAACATAATTAAAGTCTAGTTTTAATGCTATAAGACGGATTACGTAATAATCTAAAATACTACCAAAAATTACGGTGGTATGACTTAAACTTAATTATTTGCGATTTTTTTTCTAACATTAGGCCTAGTGGAGCAAAACCCCCGTCCTGTAGCATAATTCCTTTCACTTCCGCTTCGTCCTGAGCGCGCGTCTTAGACAAAGGCGCCCCGTCGTCAAAAGGTTAATGTTATGTGTTGACATTTTAAAATTATGGTTGTTGTAATGAAGGAAAAAGAAATCTTGGTCTCTGGGTCTGCAAATAATAGGTAAAGAATTGTATGCAATGAATTTAACTTTTGTGCATTTGGAAGAAAGGAAGCCAAAATAAAATGTTTTTCTGAACTTTTTATATTCTTGTATATCTTCATTTTTATCAGAGAAGTGTTTTGCATAAACTTGTTATACACGTGTTTCTCAGATTTAAACTGTAATTTTCATTTCAAATTATTCTCTATGTCAAATTAAAAACCTGAATTTTAGGGTTAATATTTCTACTATTCTAAATTGTATTGCATTATTTAATACTTTTATAGCTTATTTTCGTGCTCTTATCAGAACTGGATTCAGAAATGTATGTATGCATTCATACATGCATGTATATATGTATGTATATATGTATGTATGTATGTTTGTATATATATATACACACACACGTGCACATACATACATACATACACACATGCATATATACCTACATTTCTGAATCTGGTTTCGATACTGGAAGAGTACCCTTATTTTTATGATGATACATGACTAAAACATAACATTTTACAGGAAAGAGAGAAACCTACTAATGGAGAGATATCTATGATGATGCCCAATGGTTCAAATTATAAAGACAGTGGGCGCCAAAGTAACAGAATGTTTCATCCCATATCTTCATCTAGTTCCAGTTTAAGTTCAGAATCTCAAGGAGATGTTATTGCATCAGCTCTTAATCAAAACATTTTAAGCATAGCAAATATTTCCGAAGCTCATGAGTCTTATCCTACATCTTCTCATGTTAATTCTGGAATGAATTCATGTTCTTCCGTTAAAAGTTCAGTACCTACAGTGAACCGAAATGGCCATATAAGCCAAATTGCACAAGCCTATCAAAACTTTCCCAGGAATCTTAGTTCACGCTACCATTCTCTACAAAAGCCCTTGTTATCATCTCAGACAGCATCAGATGGTGATTGCATCTGTCCAATATATGAAAATGTATCCACAAACAATTCTAATTATGATTGTGTATCTCCCGTTCGAAATGGAAATAATTTGAATAAATTACAGTGTCCGAGATCACATCAGTCGCAATCAAACTCTGCTGCTTTCTGCTGTATGAAACAACCAGAGTTTATAAAACATTGTGCGCGTGGGAATGACATGTCATGCTTAGATAAAAATCCGGGTCATTCTGAGTATGAAAAACCTTTGGTAAGTGCAATCAATTCCAGCAGATTGCCAGTATCACCTGAAGTTCTTCAACATTTATCAGCTCGTACTATTGCTGGATTATATGCTTTTGGTTTGTACCATGATATGCTGCATGCTGATTTGAATAGCTGTGATGCAGGATCTGTTGCTTTATCACCTGGAGTGAAATATCCTTCACATTTGTTAAATTCATCATCTGTATCAGATTCCATTTTTGAAGTTTATCATCCATATGATTTTGTTCATCGACGAGGACCATCATCTGTGTATGGAGCAAATGATGTATTTTTTGATCCAACTTCTTCAGCATTTTTTTCTGTACCTCCTACTTTTATTGGAATGCGGCCTCTTCGGTAAGATCTATCATTATTGCTATTTAGTTAGATATTTTTATGTGCATTGTTATTTTGTATTACAAGTAAATTTATTGCCAAAAAGTTTCTTTTGCACTTTGAAACTTCTTAAATGAAATAATTATGTTCTTTTTCAGTCCAGTTAGAGATCTTATACCACATGGTTGCCAGTTCACGTGGCATATTTCTCAGTCTATGACAGTTTGCTGCTTATTATTGTAATAAAGTGATCCTTTAAATATAAAATATTTTTAACAATGTTTAAATATATTTGAAACTAAGATTATTATAGAATATTTGTCTTCCAATATTGCTGTCTAACCTGTCACTTGTTATGTGCTTTTAAGTCAGATACAAACTATTTATCTATTATGTTGTTAATATATTACTTTACATTATCTTGCATTTTCATAAGTTGTGGCATGTCTACACAGTAAAAAGTAGCTTATGTTCTCAAAAAAGTTAGCCAGCTGTGGTTCCTACCATTAATAATTAATAAAAGGTGCTAATGCTATTCCATGTGCAATTTTGTTGTAAATTTTGTTCTAAAAAATGCTATTAATTTTGTGGTAGGAACCAGTGTGTTAGGTTTTTATATGAAGTTTCTTTTGTAATTTGTTTTATGTAACACTTTTTACATAGCATTTCTACCTTTAATCACATATGTATCTATTTTTGTATATGTTACATTTTGTAATTATTTTTCAGGCGTAGTGGTCCATCCAATGAATTGCATCTTCGTCTTGAAGAGTGCTATGAGCAGTTTAGGCATCTTGAAAAAGAAAGGAAAAAGGTTAATTGTATAAATTCTATCATTTTATATCAATTTTATATTGAAAACAAATGTTGTGCAATGAATTTTAGTTTAGACAAATTAATACAGTATTGCATTAAGAATCTGTATGAAATTTTTGATTTTTACAGACTGAAGCTGAGCTTGCTAGACAAAATCCTGGTAAAAAAGTCTCTAGTACGAATACTATACCAATTCCACGCTTGGCAGCTAATCCATCTCGAGTTGATCGTCTCATAATTGATGAATTACGTGAGCATGCCAAGGTATAGATTATTTTATATTTTAAGATGTAAATTTTCCAGAAACCTTTAATATTCTCTTTTATGCAATTTTAATTGTTCTTTTGCATAGTGAAACCTTAATTTTCAATGTGTTCTCATCCATTCGTCAGAGTTATATAAATTTCAAATTTTGGGATGATGAAAATGATTATTAGGGGCTGAAAAATGCTGGTGGCATAATATGACACATAAGGCAAATATGACCAAGTTATTGGTAGTTATGCAAATGGGTAATTTCAGATAAAGTAGGAGTGTGCACAGAATGCACTACAGATACATGAGATCAAAGATTTTTATTTTATATTGTTATGGCAAGTGATGTGATATCATGAATTAAACATCTAAATATTTCACCTGTGGCAGAATTCTGAGTAAAGTAAAGGAAGGTAGCCAGTGCAAGATGTGGCAGATGTATTCGAGTAAATAAAAGAGAAATAGTCTGCCTATGTATAGCAGAACATTGGTTGGCATTCTGCCAATTAAAAGGAGGATCGCCAGTGTTGGATGTAGTGAATATGTTCCAACTTGATAAAATAATATTGATCTGACCCTGAATAGTGTGCTCTTGGCCAGTTACCTGCCCAGATACTTGTGTCTGTTCAGCTGGTGTGACATGTCAAAAAAAAATAGTGGTTCTTGAGGACGGGTAGCCTTAGAATGTACTGGAGGTTAGAACATTTTTGTAACTTTTGCCTATTCATTAAGCAAAGGACTTATCATATGGACTGGATATTGTTGTCTACTTTTTTCAATGTACATAGAAGAAACATAAAAAGTCCCTACTGCATGGTTACATCATCCATCCAGTTTCTTAAATAAATTTGTTTGAATTGCACATGCATATTTTTGCTCATGGTTGCTCTGTAATTTTATTTTCCATTAAAAGCAAAAATGTATGCTTTGTTTTACAGTACATTACAATGAACATGTTTTCTTGTAATTCATACTAAAATGTTTTCTACACAATTATGTCACACAAGCATTTCTTGAGAAAATATGTTTTGTGCTCTATTTGTGTGCGTCTGTATAAATCAGCAGTTTGAATCAATCTGTTTTCTGCAAGGTACATGTACTGGGTCAGAATGCTAGATTTAGCTAATTTCTGTTAAACTTTTATTTAAAATTATCATGTTGTATTTAACTTAGAGCTGAAATATTTAAATTCTTTTAAGATACTTCATAAAAAATGGGCAGTGTGAATTTGTAAATGAGGTTTTGATCACAAGCTGTTTAACTGTTTTAAGACTTTTGTAGCAGAATTCCAAAATCTTTGTTTGCACCTGCATGGTTTTGATTATCTGAATAGAATTAACTGTATTCTTTCATTGTATTTTCAGTAATATATTATATTAGAGATCAACCATATAAAGACAAACATTTTGGTCTGTATTAATCCACAAGTTCAAACTAGGCCAAATACAATGTAGTGCTTGGGAAATCCATTTTCACCAAGTGTCAGTTTATACAAGTACTTCAGAGTTTTTTTTAGGAGCACTGCCACTCAGTTATTTTTCTTTTCATTGTGTTGGTAATCAGTTTTCCTTAGCCGCTTTTGCTGCTCTTTATTACTGTTTATCCTTCTAATGCTCATATTACAGAGTATACTAATTTACTTCTTGCTATTGTTGTAGATGTAGTGATTTAGACGTAATTGGTTTTACTGTAGTTAAGAAAATCTGATGTGCTTATTTTTGTAGTTTTATACATTTTATTATTGCAACACAAAATATTCTATGAAATGGATTTCATAAAGTTTTCAAATGAAACTTCGTAATAAAGTAATTTACTAGCAAAAGGTAGTATAATTGAATAGTGACCAGAAATATTCCACTGTGAATCGAAATGTTCATGTGAATATTTGCATTGCAGTTAATCTTTGAGAGTTGTTAAAAAAGTCTGTTGATAAATTAATTGATTAATGGGTATTTTTTAATTACAAATTAGGAACTAATAATGTGAGGAACGAAATTTATACTCAGCTGTACTTTTCTAATATTAAATTATGTGCTGTCATGACATTTTAAAATAGCAAGCATGGAAATGGTGTAATGCTTTTTATTATTTTAATAAAGGTTTAATTTAAATAGTATGACCTACAAGTTATAATAAGGGAAAAAAACTGATTGCTGGAAATCAAATTCATCAACTAAAGTGATGGAATTTAAAAACTCAGATTGTGTATTTCATGAATATAAATAAAGCAAAATTCTGTTGCTTTTTGTATGCTAATATAAATATTCTTGATAAAATGAGCAAGAGAGAGAGAACAAAGTGGTGCTTAGTTTCTTATTAGCTTTTCTAATTTCTTTGCTTTGTAAAATTTTTGTATTTTAAAATTAATAAGTATAATCTGAATAATTTTCTCATTGTGGAACATTTTTTTAATTGCTTCATAAAATATTTTGTTGAGCGTATTGTACAGTAAATTTTATCATTTGTAACACAATCTTGTTCTTATGATCGCATTGTGTTATATTATATTTAATATGTATTATTCCAGTGTAATAACTATGTCAGAATATTCTGGAAAAAGTAATCGAATGTATTCATCAAATGTGCAGAATATTCTGGAAAAAGTAATCGAATATATTCATCAAATGTGATTCTGTTAAGTGAGACTTTTTATGTCATTTTTTAAATACTTTGACATGTAATTAAAATATTGAAACTTTAGTAAATGCTTAATCAACTGTCCATTCATCTTGAAGAAAGTTTTTAAAACTTTGGTTAGTTGACTGTTAAGTAGTATGATATTCAAAACTGTGATTTATTCAAGAAAATGAATAAGAAATGGCTTTTTCAAGAGTTTTGGAAACTGAACAAATAAACTTTTGTTTGGTATTTTCAAGTTTTATTATGTGCATAGTAAAATTTGTTTTTAATACATTGTGCAGCCTTTAAATTTTCATTTGAATATAATTATATTTTTGCATGATTTATTTTTTATTTAAATTTACAAATCTTTTGTAAAATAGTACTTTTTGTTAACAGAGTGCGATTTAGTGCTGAAAATAAATGCTGGTATGAAATCTAATTAGGATTAGCAAATCTAATGATATATATATCTATATATAGGGAAAACTAATTTGAGAAAATGCAAAATAAGAAGAAAAATGCAAAAATTCTCAAATAAAAGCACATACAGTAAAAGCTCAGGCAGCTCTGAATTCTGGATATGTGAAAATTGCAGATAGTTGAGTACTTAATGTAATTTGTGTTAGAAAAAGCTAAATTAATTTGATAAATCTCCACTTTTGAAATTATAAAAAGAATCATGTAGTATTAGCAACGAATAATCATGTAAATAACAATGTAATATGTTAGATACTTGAATATCAAAAGCCTACATTTAAAATTTTGCAGGATTTTGAAGAAAAATACATTTCAGTCTTATAAAGCCAACATATTTCATAGGTGTTAAACATCTGATCCGATTGTGAAATCTCACCGAACATGACATTTAATGAGCATGTCTCAAATCATTTCAGCAGAAGCTTAAACGAACAGAGCATTCTTTATTTAGTTAGGTAATAATATATACAAATTACAGACATAGCATATGAAAAGCAGGTGGATTCATTTATCATAATTTTTTATATTGCATCACTATTGTTTATCTGTTTTCAAAATTGTGTATCGTAGCTTTTTTATGATGCCTGGATTCTGTGATTTTGAAAATACTCCATTTCATGCAGTCCCAAATATTAATCATTTATTCAAAATGCAACTTATAGAACTTATATCCTTCTTCACAAAAATTAAACTGGCTACCAAAATTAATGAAATTTACATTAAGCCAAAATGAATTTGCAGTTGTGTTATGATGTTGTGCTTATCCATTATTGACACTAAATCACCCAGTTTGGCAATACTGTGTTGCATGTTAATAATAATAAGAGCACTATAATGACATTACAAATCTCTCATTTACTAAATTTTTTGGGGAAATTTTTTTTTTCTAAAATTCTAAATTATTCCAGTTAATTGAGTTTTTCAGTTAGCTGAATGCAGGATAGTGAGACTTTTACTATATAATTATTTTAAAACATTAGGTGCTACATTTTATATGTGAAAATTTAGCAAAATAAAATGTGTAGATGTACCATACCACACACTGGTGCATGCTTGCTTATTAGGTAATTGCACCATGCCATGTGTCTGTGCATGGTCAGCTGTGAAAGCATTCCACAGATTTGCAGCGATTCATTCCTAGTTGCTTTTGACAGAATTTTACCAGTGCAAGCTTTTATACCACAAGTAAATAAACAGAATAGATTTCTGGAAAGGAATGTGCAAATTTTCAAAGCAGTTTTTGTTTCTGTAAAACTTCCTTACACAGCATGACTTTAATTTAATTTACATTTCATTCCTCTGGTAGAAGTGAAATACAATTTCATTTTGTGCCATTTCAAATGAAATCTCTAGTATGGATGATAACTTTGTCGTGGAAGAATTTAATTGTGACTGTTCAACATTTGGCATCTGCCAGATTGTTTAATCCATATTGATTCTTTCTGTTCAGTACTTCAACAAAAATGCAACTGAAAATCATGTAAAGAAAATTATTGGATCGATGTTTATTCTTTCCTTTTGTTCACAATGCTGTCATTACAGATTTACTCTTGAACTTAAATAAACAGGTTATAACGTCTGGCATTTTGGTTCATATCTATGACTGCTTTCCTATTAACTGAAAAGTCCTACAAACAATAACTTATTAGTAATTAATATTTAATTTATAGTTTTGGTAAATAAAAAAAAGTTTGCAGTTTCTGAAGTTCTGTATAGAATAGAGCAAAGAAAATAGTATGAAGATTTATTGCCGATATTAATTTCAAACTCATCACTGAGAAGGTTTCAAAGAGAGGAAGATGATGAATCTTGCTGGAAAATTAGCAACCTTTTTACAGGGAATAAACAATAAATAAATAAATAAAAGTTTCTAAGTGCTGACATGGCAAATAATTGTTAAGAAATTATTGTTATTTAAGTTGTTAAGAAAGCACTAAATATCTGGAATAATTGGATCCACCAACCCGTCTGAAAATTGGATTGTTGTTTCTCTTTTAGACTTGCTTAGAATTGCAGGCCAATCTGCATATCATCTAAATTAATTTTATAGCTTCTAAAAATATGTATAAAGTATAGTATATTCTTTTTATATGATCTAAGAAAAGTTTAAGCATAAAATTAATTGCAGGAAATTAGTGTAGAAAGAAAATTATTTTCAGGTCATAACAGCTGTGGCCATTAAGAATCCACATAGTGGGAATCCACCTTACCTTCCATTTTTTTATGTTGCGAAGTTAATTGTCTTGAACCCTACTGCATGAAACTTCTTCGGTGACTAAATTTTCTTATTGGGAAATCTGAGTTTATTTATTTGCTACTGACACATTTTTTATTTCAGGTGATAACATTAGTGGCAAAAATGGAACAGCTGAGAAAAGTAGGAGTTCATCCTAATATTCATTTGACAATGGAGAAGTGGTTAGAAGCTATTAGGAATGTTCAGGCACGTAGGAGAGATGAAATAATTAATGTTGCAAATCGTCAGAGAAGCTCAGCAACTAGAATTCAGGAAGATAAAGGTGTTTTTATTGATAATAATTTTACTTTCAATGCACAAAGGTTACTTCATATGAAGGATTTTAAAAGTTGTGTGAATCTTTTATTTAAGTATGTTATGTTTATTTTGTTACCTAATTTGTTTTCTTATGAATTTTATTTTCATTTGTTTTGTTACTTCTTTAAACAGTCAGAAAAAAAATTATACACATGATAATCTTAATTATGTATTTATGAATACTATTTATGCATGTGTGAGTGGTGACTGTTTATGCATATTTGAGTAAATAATTAAGTAAAATTTACATTATGAATTGTTTATCTAAATATTATACATTTTTTTATTACCTCATATAATTTGATGTGAGTTTTAGCCTCAGAATTTTTTACATCTCTTGGACAATAATTGAAAAGATAGTTATGCCTGTTTATCTGAGTGATGTGTGTGTTAGTACCTTTCTATTTTGTTCTCCTTGAGAATATGTGCTGAGATCAGTACGATAAAATATGCAAATTGCTTTATGGCAAACTTGATGATAATTATCCTATTTACACCTTCACTGTTCAATGAAAATTCACCTTTTTTTGTTGTAGATAGAAATGTGTTTAATGGAAATTCATCTAACTTCAGTATCTTAACTAGAAATGTAATCTTCAGGGTTGCTTAAATACAAGAATTTTACCTCATGCCTTTACATCCAGTTAATTATATTTCTTATAGTTACTAAAATCACGATGAATCAGTATGAAATCAACTTTTTGCATGTTATTTACCTGACATAATCTTGGAAGAAAGCACTAGTCAAATTCGTTTTAGTTCGTTCCTTCTCTTCTGACCCTTTCATTCACTTCTTGAATCTGGCATATGTATTTTTTTGTGCTGCTGTTGTATATGTATATGGTGCATTGTGGATTATGCTGTATGGAGCCTTATAGTAGCTGTCAGTAGGTAGGTAATTTACAGTGTGCCTGTAAAAGCTTCACACAACCTTTACTTTTGCAAATATTGGTTGCAGACATAAACTTCCAGTTACAGAAATGTTTTAAATAATGCAGGTATTCATGTTACAGTATTCTTTAAGTTAAAAATCAATTTTGTACACATTGCAAAATTTAACCTTTTATGTTGTCCTTAAGTACATATAGTTACATTTAATAAAAGTTTAATATTAAGTTTAGAATTTAGGTTTTTCAGTGTCAAAAAACTATCTCCATTGCTCTCCTAAACGTGTCTGTTAAATATATTAGAATAACTCAACATTAGTTCCCCTCCCCCATTTAATGTAATTCAGTGATATTCCTTTGTGATTACTTCTTTAATTTAAAAATTACGTTTGATATTTTGAAAGCTGTTTTTATGCAAGAAATTTATGAGTTTTCAAGTGATAAAAATGTGTTAATAATATTTACTTGCAGTATATTACTGTAAGATTTCAGTGTAATAATCATACAAAAAAATTCATTGGATTAGAAATATTTTTCATTTTAATGTTAAAATGAGATATTATGAGTTGGCTGTGTGTCATTATTTGGAGACTGTCACTGCTTTTTAAAATACAAATTGTACAAGATTCTGTGAATAACATCTCCTTTTTAAAAAAAAATCTGCACGGATTGAAACTTTTCATGATAGTGTGTATATCAGTGCTCATCTGTTAATCTGTTAATATCCGAATATCTGTTGACTGATATTTCATTTTTAGTTTACAAATTTAAATATTTTCCTCTTCATAATTCCTATAAAACCCATGAATTTTTTGGAAACATGATCTCAAACATTAAAAATATATTAGACATTTTTTGTCATACAGTTCAAACTGTAGGAGTTTGATGTATTGGAGTCATATAACAGTCATTGTTGGCCAGAACCTGTTGCTGGTTTTACACCCTGATCAAGAAAATGGACCAAATGTGGAAGGAAATTTCTAACCTTTAGCCTGTAAGAAGGCCTTGGTTCCAACTCTGAGTATGCCCAAGACGGTTTTAGCTGCAAGCGAAGTAATTTCCTTACCCCCTCATTTTCTCGTCTGCTCGTTGATGAATTGTTAGCATTAAAGGTGTAAAGAGAGAAAAGCCTTTATGTTGCGTTACGTAGAAACCCTTCTTATGACTTTGTTCAGCTGAATTGATGTATACTAAAACCCAGAAATTACTGATCACAATTTCCCCGACTCCTAAAATATTGTTTTCTTATCATCTATTTATGTTTATTACATTTATTATTTTATTCATTCCTGTATTAGATTTGCATTTTTGTTTTATGATTTTTTTATGATCAGATTTATAAATACAAAATGTTTTGTGCAGTAATTGTTGAACAAAATAAAATATCAGTTACATTTTAAAATTGATTTTCTCACTGATATTTACTGAAAGAAAAATATTTGAGAATATTTCCTGCAAATTGAACAGGTAAATGTTATTAAGAAATAAACATAAAAGAAATTCATTTCTCTTAAGGTTAAAAGTTCTGTATTTGTCACTATTATATATCTATTAAATTTATCAAATAAGAAGAAAATACTTCATTTATCGCAAGATCAGTAGCATCTAATAGTGATGTAGACCCCCAGCAGACACAAATAAAATGTTAACAATGATGTTTGAAATAGTTGCATCTAATTTAAACATACTTTTGTTTCATTTCTTAGTTTTGAAAATAACAATGTTTCATTCATCTTAGAATCGTTGATCACTGATTCATGTGTAATTGCTTGAAATGAAATGCATAGTAATGTCATTTAAGTCGAATAATCAGTTCAAATTTGACAAAAATCGAAGTTATTATTATTTCCTTTCAATTTCTAAATTCTATATAACCAGACTATTTTAACTTTCAGAAATGCCGATTTTGCTTATTTACAAATACTTTTATAATTATCTTATTTTTAATCTATGAAACATTAATCTTAATTACAAATTTAATTTTCTTCTGTAAAATTATAATTACTCATTTAAAAGCGGTCGTTTTTGTTGCAGGATAAAATGATTATTTTACAACTCTTAATGTTAATAGGATTTAATAATGTTTTATAAAACAATGTTGAATGAAATAATCTAAATGGTTTTAATGCGTCTGGGTTCTATTGTTCTCCATTCTTACAATCAGTGCAGTAGATGATATTTAGATTTGAAAATCTCATTAAAATCATTAAACACTAACTTTGAATACTTTTCAGAGTAAGTGAATAAGGAAAGCATTCTATACATAGAATGCATAGAGCCCAGTTTATCATGAGTTTAAGGATCTTTTTAATCATACCGGGATTATTTTACATTTTTAATATTGCATGGGGAACCATGCAATATTAAAAATGTAAAATAAAGGGACCCCCCAAAAAAACAAAACTCAAATTCATGTAACTTTTATGTTACATTCTATCGATTTCAACACTGCTGATCAAGGTACATCTTCTAAAAGTAGCAAAACAAATTCTGCAATTTTTGGCAGAATCAAAAAGCAATTGTGCTAACTCTTAGTAAAAGCCTCTGCCTATAGGTAGGGTAAGAAATGTTTATTATGTCCTGTTCCCTGATGTTAGATACTATGACTATTAAGAGACTTACAAATTTTATTTATTTTTCTTTTATTTTGCTCAAAACATAGGACTCTGCTTAAGAGAAAGAATGTCTTTGTGAAGTACTTTCTAAGGGAAAATAACTTGTATTAATATTACACATGGGGAGGAGCCACAAAAAGGTCTGTACAGTCAGCTCGTTCATCAGTATTCGGAGCGAGATTGAACTATCATGTTTCACTGGTCTTAATCGCTCATGCTCTAATGGGCCTTCCATTTTAGTTGATCAGGCTAATTTATGTCGAAATCGCAAGAAATTTACCAAAATTGCTTTCTGATGAAAATATTCCACTAATTTTGATTAACAGAAATTTCAAAATGTGTCAGGTTTCTGGACTTAAAAATTGAGTTCTTGGATGCCCAAACATTCGCTCATGCCTAGGTATCAGCATATAACAGGTAAATTTAGTCATTTTAATATAAACCATACAAAATAACTTTTATCATAGATTGAGTGATCTTCATTGTGATGTAATTACTGCTCTAAATATAAAAGTATGTGGAACTTAAATTAGGAATTATAACAAATCATTCCCTAGAAATGTGCAATGTCTCTATTAATCTAGTAACAATCAGCTATTTGTGAATGTTGTAGTATGCATGTCATGTATCAATTTGTCAGCAGTACAGATGGTATTAATTTAAAGGAGATAATTTCAGTATGTGTGCCTTTTGTGCTAGCATAGTTTTTCTCTTGGTACTTTTAAGCTAAACATATAATTTGAAATAGTTTTTCTTTATCCAACCAATCACGTATTTATTTCTTAAAATATATGCACTTTCAGAGTGAAATTATTAGCATTTTATTATATAAACTCAAAACTTATCCCGTATTATATAAATAATTGAAATGCTTAAATTTGACATTCTAATAAATATTTTGTCGTAAATCTGAAAATTGAACTGGTTTTAAAATGTATGAAAATGCATTAAATCTTGAATTTTTTCCAATGTTATATTAATGAAATTTTAGAATCATCTGTTATATATCTATATTGGTTATAAGAAATTATCTCATTCTTCTTTGAGGGCTCTTGTGGTGTTAAGTGATAGTTGATTGGACTAGCAGTAGGAAGGCCTGCAGCTCAGATCCCGGTGAGAGCATTGTGGATTTTTTGTATTTTCTCCTCTGAAAAACCGAATGTCTCTACAGTGGCACCCGAATGAAAACATGATAGACGATAATTCGTCAAACACATGAGTTAGGCAAACAGGGTCTCATGTTTCTTCTCACTTTCCCTGGAATTATGCAATTCTCTGTATCTTACTACAGATGGATGCCTTCCAGCTAGCATTTGGAAAACCTCATTGTTAGCAGCATAGTGAGGGCACTGCTGAATTTTCACATTTCTTGCTTCGAAAAAATCCAATGTCTGTGCATGGTATCTTCTAAAAAGAGCAGCTTTTAAGATTATTCTGCCTTTTGCAAGTTTTTCAGATGTACTTTTTCTGATATTGCTTTTCTGTTATTGCATGTTGATAGGTGAAACAATGGAGATTTTTGTCTACTTTCTTAAACTTACTTATCAGCAGAAAAACATATTGTTGCATTTAAAGTTACTTTAAATGCTGAAAATATATTTATTGTTTGATTCTGTTTTTCCTTTTTTCTTCTTTAAAAGTTTATTTTTCTTCCATTTATTTATTTATTTGTTGTTTTAATCTAATAGCCTTTCAAAAAAAACTTGTTTGATTTTGAGATAAATGAAACTCTATCATTGTGCTTTGAATTCCTTATTCTTTCACTACTGTAATTTATTTTCTTCTTTTACGTACTAATTATATATGATTATACATATGATTATCTATGTGTGTGTATGTGTTTGAGTATGTATGATGGTTTAATTGATTATACACATATATATACCACATTTTATAATTTCATTGTACAAAAATTTTATACCAACCCTACGTCTGCAGGCACTATAGCGCCTGCTGATCATTTAACTTGTGCCCGCCGCTGTGCGATCGCAATAAAAATGTTTTAATTTTCAATAAAATTATTGTGTGAAAGTTTCTTCATTTTTTACGAAATAGAAATTGCATCCAACACAGATCCAGCACAAGGCAATATGCGACAGATCTCTTTTTTTATGTGCATGTATTTATTAACTCTATTCAGCTATAAATTCACCCAGAAAAAGTAGATGGTTTCTACCATCCAACAGATATTCTAGAATGTTCACTTATAGACAAAAATGTTGGGGACCACTGCTTTAGAGAGTAATATGTTTTATAGTAGATTTTTCTAATACTTGAATTTTGAGGAAAAAGGGAAGTCAAGATTTCTACAAATACACAAATGTACTTTCCCCTGTTCATTACGTCTATCTTTACTGAGGAATTGACACCATAGGAGGGCTATTTTCACCCGAAGGTTCAGGCTTTGTGAATGATTAGGGGGAACCGTCAAAGAAACTTCATTCATGAATCAGCAGTTTCCAAGAAGCATCGACTTCCAGTGAGTAAAAGACGACCATCTGGAAAGATTTATCTTTACATAAAATGATTTGCAAATCCAAATAACATTAATTTAGAGAAATTTATGTATTTAATGAATAATCCTAAGATAAAAGTATAAAAGTAAGTAAAAGGGTGACCGGCCAGGTCAGTGAATGCTTAAATGTGCCCTACTAATAATCAAGATGGTTTGAGACCATCAGTTAGCATCTTTTGCAAAATGTTCTGTGATTTCACGACTTTTGATTTTCCACTAAGGCATCTCTCTCCTTAAAGGCAGATAGTCCTCATGTGTTTTGCTGTATTCAAATAATCCTAACCCTCAAAATATGGCACCTGTCACAATAAATAGAGATGAAAGGGTTTTAAACAAGATTTTAAATTAGTCTGTGCCCCCCCCTGCCCTGCCAGTGGCCAAGTACTAAAACTGCTGAGCACTGGTAGTTCGACATGAGTTCAAATCGTGGCAAACACGTTTGTTCCTTGAAAATTTTCTTGGCCTTTTTCTACGTTCAATGTAAATGCGATCTAGTTTCCCTTAGAATATCCTCTGCATTAGCTTCCATCCTCTTGCACAGATTCCAAATCCATTAAATTTTTGTCATTGAATACAACTATAATTCTTTCTTTTTAAGGTAATCTGAGGGAAAAAAATCTGTAAACATCAAATTGAGTGCAATTACAAATATTTTTAATTAATATTTTAAGTGGGAAACTTTTTTTAGTACACTCATAAGCACCTGAAAATGAGACAAAAGAACAACTTTAAATTGACATAAAGCTGTGTCAATTTCTAGAGCAATCTATATAAATATGTTTCCTTCAGGGGCTAAAAAATTCTGTTAAAATATTGAAAGTTTTATAGCATTTATTAGTTAGATCTGTCATTACCTACTCAGCTTTTGGTTTTTATAATCTTCCATTCACCAGAATAGTGATAAAGTCGTTAAGTGGGAGGGGGATGAAAATAAATTTTAAAAAAGGTAATTTTAACAAAATGACTCAAAATTTCTTGAGCTAGTATAAGTAATTATATAACTCAAATAATTAAACATTTGCCGAACTTTTGTTAACCTCTCTCAGTGTTACCAATATTTCTGTTTAGAAATAGAGCATAATTAAATATTGATAATGAATATCATAGATAGTGGAGCATATAAAATAAGCATCACAATATTTTCAAAGGCAGCCAGTTTGACAAATGAACAGAAATGTCGGGAATGACATATGAATGTCACATAAATGCTTCACAATGCCAATAATGTCATAAAAATAACAGTTATGCAATATCAGCAATTTGCTGATCTTTCTAAAGCATTTAAAAATATAATATTTAAGAGTTTGCAAGTTTGTTTAAAAAATTTTATTCAGTTCACTCATAGTGTTTGTTGCTATAATCAGAAGATCGTCATCGATTTTTAAACTACTACTCGATAAGCTATTGAATTTCAAATTTTGTACGCACACTGTTTATGGATGATAATACAGCATGGTCAAGCAAGTTTTATAAAATTCGATTTAGATTTTTTTAAAATTTAATGTTGAAATGATTTTTTGTGCATATTTCCATTTAAAGAACAAACTAAAAAATTTAAAGTTTGCACCATTTTACAGAGCATAAACTAACCTTTTTAAATAAAATTTGCATGAAATTTTTAACATAATTTCTGATTTTTTGGTGAATTTTTGAAAATTTATAGATTTTTTGAGGTAACATTCTTGGAAGTAAAATTGTATATTAATGCGAATAAGAGATTACTTAAGCCCATTTTCAAAATTCCTAATTCCTGTATAATTTATAACACAAAAAATAGAAATGTAGGTTCTTAAGTGACAAAATCAAATAATCAAATCACATTGTCAAAAGTATAAGATATGTAAATTTATCAAGAGTGACTCACATGTTTATTATTTGTGATATAAATTTCTAGATGAATTTTGCAAGGAGAATTTTTTAACCTCCTCTTCCCATTAAATTATATGATACGTTATTTTTCTCATTTTACTTCATTAATGATTTTATGAGATACAAACACAAATTTTATTTTATAAAACCTTTTTTATGCAATAAACTGCTATAAAACAGAAATTCTTGTCTTCCTTCATACACAGATTCTCTCTGTAACTGGTAATAAATTTGTTTCTTTAGATTCAGTGTAAGGCCTGTATCTCAAAACAATAAGAAGATTTCTCTTCGTACTAATGGCAATCATTACCCATCGCCATCAAGTTTGCCTGGACCCTTGTTCACTTAGGCATTGGGGGTTAGAAGAAATACAGAAATCTGGGCCAGTTGTTCTTGTTGTAGCTTTTCATTGTGACAAAAACATGGGCAGGTCCGTTTTCAAGGCTCCATTTAAAATAACAATTTTCCTTAACAAACCCTTAAGGAGCCTGCATAAAAGAACGAGGTAATCTGGGTCAAACCATTAAAGAACTAATACCATCTCATTTGGTTCTTTAAAGACTTCTTGCATGTACACACACAGGATAAATCTGAAACCATTTACATTTTTCATTAGTGAGGTTCTGAGCCTTCGCGTTTTGTTAAAACTTAGAATCTGTGCAACCATTTTCTTTCATCCAGCTAATCTTTTTGGAAAAAAACCATAGTCACATGTCTGATACTCACAATTTAAAAATGCATAGCTACTTGGTGTCTCTTTTTTCTCAGAAAAGAGAAGCTTTTTTCAAAAATAGGTCTAATATGTCTGCTCTCTTCACATATCATCGTTGCATCAATGGTTGTTGTTTCCATTGCACTCAAGAATCAGATTAAGTTTAAGGAATTGAAAAATTGACTTAAAAGTCACTAGAGTATCTCATTGATTAGAGATAGGAGACATTGATAAGGGGGAGAAGAGAAATGTTTTATTGCGTAAGTCAGTTGAGAATAGTGTTCTATAAGTATGTGGGCTTTTAAAATTTTATGTTAGTACAGTTTTGTTACTGCTGATCTAATGCAACCTGTTATGAGACCAATATGGACTCTTCATAAGTTCAACCAGTTTGAGGGCCTTTTTAACTGTTTATATTAAGAAAGAATGCAGATTTTAGGCTTTTTTATTGGAAGGTAATCTGATTTACATTTTATGAAAATGGGTCATTGTTCAAGAAGTATTAGTATATTTGTTGTATATTCTTTCAATAATTTGAGACGTGATTATCATTTTTATTATTTCAATGTCGTTTATATGTTTTATGTTCATGTTTAGATGTTGTGGCTTTGGCTGCAAGTATCATGGAGCTGACAAAGGCTTCTCGACAGGCACGGACATCAATGTGGTGTGCATTAATCACAACTGTGCTTTTTGATGTTGATCCTGATGTTGCTACTGCTCAGTTATTGCCTCCAGATATCCAAGAAAATGAAGAAAATGGTGCTTCAGCAACTGGTGATGATCCAGTTTCAAACTCTGATTTGGCAGGTACTAAAGTTGACTGTTATGTCAGCAAAGGAAGTGGAGAATCTAATTCAGATCAGCCGCATACAGCAACGATTGCAAGTCCTGCAAAAGAAAACAGAACCACTCCCAGTGTTGTTGTTGTTAATAAGATATGTCAGCCTTCTTTGGTGTTAGAGGGTACGCCAAATTCTCCTGTCGATAATGTGGAAAATGCTGCATCATAATTAGCTGTATTTTCCAACAAGTGTTAAAATTAACTGCTGTTATAGAATAAGAAATGTATGTTGTTTTAGCTCTTGGAATAATATAGAATTTTGATGTGATTTACACCTGCTTTGCAAGTATTTCGTAATAGAGTGAGAATTATGATGCAATATCTTTAATATTGCCTTGTTCCATTAAATACCCCCTTCCATGTTTTAAGAACAGAAATTTTAAGAATCATAGTACAAGTGTTATGTGTGAATGCTTCATACGTGAAGATAGTGGCAGCTATATAGCAAATAGTTGTCAACCCTCAGAAAATGTGTTTAATGAAAATTTTTTCATTGCAGTTAGAGTAGTTTGATAATTTTTAACTATTCATGTTGCTTAACACGAATGATGTACAGTTTTGCCTTTTAAAGATGTTATTATTCCTCCCTTTTGATGTAGTATTTTCTAAATATCTAATGGCAATGTTGCATTTTAAGTGATTTACTGAATTGTAAATTTTTAAATTCTTAATTTTATCTAAATCTTAAGATGTGTTGAATATCTGTGACCAATATTACTATCTTTAAATTGGTTTAATTGGTTTTCTGTATGTAAATTACAGTTTTCACTTGTGTACAAAATAAATCATAGCATTTCCTCCAAATTTTTAAAGAACTTTTAAAATTTTTTTTTATTATCTATATTAAAAATTAAACTTCCTTTTCAATTATAAATTCATATCAAAGTGCTGCAAACTTCGCAGTAATAATGTGCATTTCAGTTTTTATAATTATTATTTGCCCATTTATTTTATAATTATTATTTGCCCATAATATTTATTTCATAATTATGTTTTTAATTTGGGTAAAAATGTTTTAGTATAATTTAAACATATCTGAATGATAAAAATGATTTAACTTCAGTTATTATGAATGATTTTTTCCCTCTGTAATTATTTTAAATGAAGCATATTCCCCCCCCCCCGA
>KK119061.1:1085601-1105607 GCA_000611955.2 Stegodyphus mimosarum | reverse complement strand
CCCCCCCCGAGGAATGCTATTTAATCATCATCATGTAATGAAACTTTTATTTACGAAATAAAAATGTAGTATGTATTTTAAGGTTTAGAAACCACAGTATTATAATCAATGTTTGTATCTTGTTATAAGAACAAGATGAGCTTTCAACATGAAATTTGACTAAAAGATGCTATTCTCACTATGGAAATTAGAATAGATTTTTAAGTATGAATCAAGGCATATGCTTACATACTTGCATATTACTTTTCAAACTGAAGTTAAAAATAAAAGCTCTCTGCATAATACTGTGCCTGTGTATAAGAAGAAATCTGGAGAAATCAAACCTCCTGTTAAATCTCTGTGAAGGTTTCATTAACCTAGAATGCATGAAATAGCTATTTTTAAGAAAATAAAAACATGGGGCATATAGTGTCCCAAGTGCCATTAAGTACAAAATGTGAGATTTTGAGCAATAAATACAGAAGATCTTTTGTCACTGAATTTTTATCATAAAAAGATCTTTTTTCTGCTGATGTAACCGACTAGTCATATTTTACTATGTGTCTTAGCATAAAAAATTGGACTGTGTTGGCATAAACTAAAAGATTGCTCTATTAATGTTCCATTGGTACTATGCATCTGTCTTGAGTGATACCAATGAATTATTTTACATTTATTTCAGTAAAACATAGGGCACAAAAGTAAAGGATTATCTTTAGAATTTACTGATCAGCCCATATTAAATATCTCAAGCTATTTATTTTTATTTAAACGAAATTCTGCTTTTTTAATGTTTAATATGATATTCTGTTTTCATTCACTGTCAGTAGTATAAAAGAAAAAAAAACAATAAGACAGGTACCCTTTTATAAGATGCAGTTTTTAAAATTCAGTTCTTACCATAACATTGCTTTCTAAGCTACTGAATACTCTACTTGCAAAATTTGGAGATAAATGTTTTTATGTGAAGTTTTCACTGCCTCATAAAGTTTTCTGAATATTTTATAATTAGGCAGTCTAACTTCATTATTTTATGCAGAGGTGTTTATTTACAAGCTTAATTCATTGATACTGATTACTACACATTAAAGTAGCTGCAGCTTTCCAAATAAATGCGAGTCTTTAGTGAAATTTATAGTTTGTGGCATCTTCTTTCATTACTGTAAACTAACCAATACTTTTGCTATTATTACTTCAGGCAGGCAATTGAATAAGCTTAAAGTGATTGTAAAATAATGTTATTTTTCCAGACATCGAAATTACTATATGAGTTAATTTATTGTTCAAAATATAGTAACTGTATGTGTATGTAAAATTTTCATATTCCTCATATAACGCACAGATTTCTGCATATTTTAAGAAATAATTTTGGAAAGGTTACATTAAACTGTGATTAATTTATGAATTTTCTTTTTGTCTGCACCCTAAAAAAAAAGAGGAGGAAAAGGAAAACACATTTGTTTTTATGCATATCAAAATGTCCATATTACCTATTTTAATTTGCTTACATAGTTTTGTTTATGTTTTGATTCAAATTAATTTTGTTTCCAAAAATATCGTGTTAAAGTATGTTTTTGTGAACTAAATTATGTTGAGGTTATGCATATTTTTTATGTAGGTAGTTCTTTTTCAATACATATTAAATTAAAGCATATTTTCTTAAATTGCTTCAATGTTATTGTTAAGTGACTGATGTAAATCAAAGTCACTTAATAATATTTATACAATACTTAACAATAATACTTTAGCAATACTTAACAATAGTAATTTTGGTTTAGTCAGCTGAACCTGAAATAATTTTCCTGGAATTTTTGCTGTAAAAATTTGATATCAACTGAATTTCTGGAATTTTTTTTAATCGCATGTTAATTCCAAAACAATCTCTTCTTGAATTATCTGATATCTGCTCTTTTATTAGTATTCAACATGTTTTAAAATTTTGTTTAATCACAATGCATTTTTCTTCAGGGTATACGTGCACTAATATTGATTTTATTCGGTATTTGAATGCATTCATTCATTAATAGGATGAATATTGATGTTGATTATTTTTATTTGATTCTGTTTTAAAATATCTGCATTTTATTTATGGGCAAAGCAACTAAAAACATGTTTGATATCCTTTACTGGAGTGTCCACTATGTATTGTTGTTTGTTATTTATGTGTAATGAAAAATAATGCTAATGCTAAATTATGCAATCCTTCTAACAAGTAATTTAAAGCAATGGATGATTCTCTTAGCACAGATATTTCCTATTATTAATTACCATTTGAAATAGTTAAAAAATGTATATAGCTTAGTAGCCTTTAAAATTTTAAGTAAATTGTTAAGAATTTCTTGATGACATGACACTTTATTAGACATATGTTGTTCTACTTGCCTTTGAAGTTCCTGTATATTGATATCATGAACACATTTTCAATATCTCCCTTTTTCTTGGCCGTTAGCCTCTGTCATATGGCAGGGTGGGAGAACTGCATGTTTGGCAACAATTGAATATGGCATTTGACTTCTTGCAATAATGAATGGAAGTCTTGTGATAAGTAGAAATTAGCCTTAAATAATTATACTTGTTTATGTGATGGAATTTTAATTTCACTTGGATTGAAGTATTGTCATATTATATATATATATATTCCTTTTTTTCGTTTAAAGAAGATATCTTAATTTTGGTGTACTTAAGTGCCTAATTAATTAGTGAGGTCATGAAAAGTCAGTTGATTCACATTTCAAGACTTAACGAATGTATATGCAAATTTTTATTCTTTTGAACTGGAAGGGGATGTGAATTGCAAAGATAAGCTGTTTCCTTTTAATATCAAGATAATGAAAGGCACAGCTGTTTTGTGAAGTTTTATCAATCATAATGCTGTGATTGTATTTGTAAACTTTCAATTTTATTATCATTTGAAACTTATTCTCTTCATTGGAAAAGTGTTACAATAACATTTCTAAAATGTTTTAAAAATATTCCTGCATTTACTGTGCTAATGTATGACATGCAGTCTTCTTCCCCAGCATTTTAATGTTTCTTTTTTTTATAGTCTTATAATTCGACATTTATTTTTCATAATTTTCTGTTAATTTGTGAATGATTGTATTCTTTGTTATTCCTATAATTGTAAGCATAGTAACCAAAAATACTTGTTTAAAAAGGGCATATTATTGGTATTGGTAAATCAAGAATTTTACCCTCTGCCCAAAATGTAATGGATAAAAGAATTTTCAGCATGTGTAATTTTTTTTGTGGGGGGAATACTTAAAATACTTATTAATTTTGTATTTCAGGGAACACAGTGTGGTATTTCATTCAGCAAACTTTATATTATTATTGTTCTTTCTGTGATGATTTAGGGGAAATCATAACTATTTAAAAATATAGTTTTTAAATTTTTTATCTTAGTCTTTATATCTTAGTATAATAATTATGGCAAAACACTCTAGGGCTATCTGCCTGTCTTAATAGATAAAATATTCAACAAAATATCATCTGTATTTTTTAGTCGCAAATTGTTATTTGTCGCCACTTTGTCAGTAAAGAGAGAAACAGTATCTGTGCACTTTAGCAGTTTCCCAATTTGGCGGGTTTCTATGCTTTCAAATTCATTAAGAAAAAGTACAATATAAGAGAATATGAATGTATGTGTATATATGTACCATACATGATTTTAAATTTAAACTGAGCATAATGTATATCTTTTTGTGCTGCTTTTAAGAATTTGTTTTCATCCTTTTCTTAATTTAACTTTTTATATTATGTTTCGCAAAGTGAATAGCTTGTTGAGATTTTTATTTTGTAAGTAAATCTGCGTCATACATTTTTGGAGAAGGCAGCAAGGATTTATGAGTTCTCTATTTCTGGGACCACCAGTGCAATTTTTATTTAATATTTGTATTTCTTTTTTTATATTTTTATTTTGTCTGTGATATTTATTGTGAAGAAGTGATTAACTGATATATTGCTACTAATTAAGTCATTTTAAGTTACCTTTTTTTATTTTCTTAAAAATATATGAGCCTCAAGGTGCAAATGCAGTTTGCTTTTGCATTTGAATTAGTTGAACTTCTTTCATGGAAAATGTAAATTTATTTTTTCTGTAGAGAAGTGTATAAATATTTATTTTCATTTTTAACTATACTGTAGTTTTAAAAATTTTAATCATGATAAAAGGCTGTATCATCTTTCAGTCATTTAAGAATGGGTTAATTTTTCCAGTTTTTATGAAAAAGAATATCTTAGTTTGTATATAATTATGATAAGGCCATGAAATCAATACTGAAAAATTTTCATGCATGCTCATATATTTTTAGGCCTTTTTTTTTACTTTATTATGTGCTCAAATCTTTTATGTTTGTTGGTGATACTGCTTTACTTTCTTTAGTATAATAATGTGCAATGCCTCTAGCACACATTCCCATATCATTATTTCATAATGCATAATTTTTATTACATTTTCGGTGTTCATTGCTCAAAGATGCACATAAACTGTAATGGTTGTAGTTGCAAATAGGCACGATATAAAATTATCATAATAGTATAATTCTGAGCACAAAATTTATAAAACTTATCTGTACTATGTAAAACAATCTACTGCTAATAGTTACTTTTATCAGATACAATTGTTTGTGATCTTATTTTTCTTTATAAATGCTTTGATGTTTTAATGACAGTACTTTTTCTGCATGTTGATATAACATTTTAGATTTCCTGTTAATCTTGCATGTGAGAAATATAGTGTCACATGTAGGAATTAAGCTGTGATGAAGAGCAAAACTAGAATGGGGTTTTCCTATTAACAGTTATTTAATCAGTGTTTAAAAATATGCTCTTCATATTTATTAGTATCTTCGTTCTCTGCTTTGCCAGGAACAATATAATATCTCTATTCTGTGCTTTCTAGCTAAAAGTTATATCTTAATGATATACAGATCTTTGATTTTTTTTTAATTCAGTGTGTGACTCTTAGGTGCATTGAAAATAATGCGTTCTTTATTTATTGTTCTTATTGTGAATGAATACTGATTCATGCAATTTCTTAGTCATAAATAGTGCTTCATGTTTTATAAAAAGTGTGACTAACTGATAGAGCTTTCACATTTATCTTTGCAGTAAAGTAAAACACCATGTGTACATTTTGCTGTTCTTCTCCATTGAAATTTATTTTGTAATTTGTGTTTTTTCTAGTCATTCGCACAAAAAATATAGAACAAAGTCTGTGCTTATCGTGAAGTGTATTTTTACATGTATATTAGTGTACATGAAAATGTTGGGGATTTAATTTTAAAAAATGAAATGTATTAATTGTTTAGATAGGAATAGTTATTTACCTAAATAGCACTATAATCACTAATCTGTTTTATATTATCAGCTGATGCAAGCTTATTGGAGTGTTTATATTTAAATTATCTTCCCAACTTTTACTTGTACACTTTATAATGCATCCACAGTGTTCTTGCTGAATACTAACACTAGTCTGTCCATTTCATAGTGATGGTTAGATAGTACAAAACAATTAGCAGGTGCCCTTTAAACTCAAATGTTTGTTGTATTCGATATTGTATACGTGAGCTTATGATTCCTATTGTGTATTACTCCATGTTAATGGAGCTGTTGTGTAATGATTAGTGATAATAGGGTGTTGTACATCTTTATATGCATACCACTGACATACTTCTGAAAAGAAGAATAGGTGGATTCACAAGTGCTCATCCAAATGTGAATTGCATTATTACGAATGTGGTTATAATGTATGCATGTATATTTTTAAATATATTTAATGATGCAATACAATTCTATGCACTTTTCATATCCTTGATGTTATTTTTATGTTCTTTAATTATACTTGATGTTATGGAATTAATTAGTGTACTGTTCTTTATATTATGTATGTGAAAGTTTTAATGTTATTTTAATTAACACTATTAATTGTTTGTAAAGAGTTTTTATTTACTTATTTTAGTTATTTTTCAGTTGTATTTTGTTTTATGGTGTATGTGGGAAGTGACACTTGTTTCACATTAAAATTCCATGTACATATTGTACCTTCATAATATTTTCTAGTCTCACTGCATTTCTACAGTATTTGCTGAAAGCATGTATGTTGCTGTGCTTTTAGGGAACTGTTTTTTGAGCATTGGTATTAGCATGACAGCATAATTAAATGCTTTAGATTATTGTACTCTAGAAATGTTCTAGCATTATATATCAAATGCCTAAATGATTAAACCCTAAACTGACAAAAGAGATTTTATAGTTCTTAGTGAAAGGTGTTAAAAGCCAATGGTATAAAACAATTGAATATGCTATATTCACCCTTTTCAGATAGAGATATCATATAAAGAAAGGCATATAGATTAAATTGAAATCAAACTAAAGCTGATGTTGACTACATTAAAAGCACTATCTTTCTGTGAAGCTATTTGTAAAATGGTATGAAATTTTCTTATTTCATTGGACTTTGCACCTTTTACCTAAGATTTAATGTTTTATTATCTGTAGATGCTGAATACATTACTGGAAAGAGCCTTTACAACTCTGGCATAGATTTCTTTTTTTTCATTGCAGTTGTTCTCAGGTGACTGAATTGAACCTTTTTGCTATGGTAAATATTTTATTAATATCTCTGACTTCAATTGTGAATGGTAGTATGAAGTACTTACCATTTTTATGGTGTCTCTAGTGTAAGTGGTAGGTGAATGCCATCCATGTTTTACATGTGTATGTAGCACAGTTCCATTTTCCTCACACCTGCCAAGTTCCCTTAATAATATAAATTAGTCTGGTAAAATCTATTTTCGTACCTCTAAATGGACTAGTTTAGTATGTAAGGGTGCAGCTTTGGATGTTCACTTCCCAAAGGTCATAAAGAGCGAAAACTTAATGCACAAAGTGAACCTATTTTTTACTGCAGTACTTATTGAAGTTCAGGTAGATGCTAGAATGATTCCATAAACATTTCAACTATACATATGTAATGATGTGTTATGCTGTGAAACAATTTTTAGGAAGCTTTGTAATACATGTATGTAGGTATACTTGGTACTATAAATCTGGTGTATGTTAGGCTATTACCTTTCTCTTTCTATTCCGAAGACTGGTTTTCTTCCCTTTTTTTATAAAAAAAGAATTTTCTTCCCCTCCTTTTTTTAAAAAAAAAAAAGCAGTTTTCAACTGTGTGATCTATTTATTTGTATATTTTCCCCCTTATCCTTTTTCACATGTTTTACAGTAATGTGAATGTCATTTTGATAAAAATTATAGCTCAACATATCTTAACTGTGTAGCTGTTCATAGGCGTCCCTTCATTTACTTAATGAACTTTTCTCTTTCTTAAATGATTCTATGCAATTTAAACTCATTATATGAAAAGGATTCTACTTCGAAAATGTTTTACTGTATTTACATTTTTTCAATAGAGTTTATCTACTTAAAAAAATGAAAACAAACAGTTGTAGGTAATTTCTGTAGTTTATTCTCTAGTTTACTTGGAAATAATACATTTTATACCTCTACATATATGTATGTATGCATACTACTTGCATATATACATGTGTGTTGATTTGACTAACTTCTGAGTGTTTTTAATTAGCTGATGTAGAACTTTGGTGGTAGTTTAAAAAAAAAAAAAAACATCATTGCTTGTTCTTGTAAAACTGTTGTCTTTCTTGTTCAGCTCTAAAAATACAGTTAATATACAATATGTTTGTGTATACTCATTAGTATTTTTTTCAAATACTTTGAAAATAGTATAGCTTATAATTTATGCACACAATGATTTCAGCTAAAAATGGCATTATTCCTGTTATGAGAAGTTTATTGTTATCTGTTTCATATTAATAATATGCATATTTATAATAATTTTTATTAATTTCTCCCATTTCTGTTTGGTCATGAATTTTTCATTTGTTTAAGAAAGGGTGGTATTTTATTATATTTAATACTAATAAAACTTTCATGTCTATGGGAATGTCGTAATATGATTAAAATAACAATTTTTTAGACTGCTAGCATCTCTCTCTATGCATCTATAAAATCAAACTGCATTTAAGATTATTTAATTTTGCATGAGATTTGGTGATGAAAAGCATTGATTTTCTTATTTGTACTTAAATGTTAATTTCTAAGTAGGATTATATTTTGGGAGTAGTATTTTGTTCTTTTAATCAATTATTAAATGATAATTGTGTTGGTTACTATTATGTTATCATTTTCAATAACATCTGAAAAATTGTATTGGCTACATTATGAGCAAACTGCGGAATTTCATTGAAACACATCTTTTAACAGTATTATGGTTTTTCTAATGAGCTGTGTTTCCTTTTACTTTTTTGAATGAGATGGAATTTATGACCTTGAATATTGTATTGCAACCATATTTATCTTTGAACTGCTTTGCTTCAAAAACATGGGACCAATTCCAGTCATTTTTAATGTCCAACCATGTTGAAATAGTTTTGAATAAAGGATTTTCATAACGATATTAATAAGTTGATAAAGTGCATAATACTCAGAGATATTTTTTAAATTGGAATACAGAAGCAAAACTATGTATTTCCTCCACCTTTTTCTATGCAATTATGTGAATACAAAGCTAGTTGTACGAGTCTTATTTTATTCCTAAAATAATGTGAAGCATTTTATTAATCGTGAAATAAAAGTAACTCATGCCTCTGGTTTATGGAAGTGTTGAATTCCTATAAAAAGCAATAATTGCACATTACATACTTAATACTATATGGTGTAGTAATTACTCTCTTCACTTTTTTGTGCTGTTTTATAAATTAGCTTACTAACAATTGTTTAGAATGTGAACAAGGTTTTGATAGCATAAGGTTGCGTATGCTTTTGTTCATAAATCTGTATTGTATCATACAGAGCTAATAATATGTAATTTTATAGAAATTTATATTGGTTTTATAGTGCTAATATTTACTTCTATTAATGTGCAGTTTCTTGAGCAGCTAAATTGTGATTTCTTCTATCACAATATTTCAAAAATTTGTATAATATATTTGTACTTATTGGTTCAAAAATCCTTATTACAAAGTTTCTAAAATAAAAGTTGCTATGTTATTTTTATTTCGTTTTAAAAAAGAAATGAAAATTTTAATTATTTCATGTTGCATGAAGCATCAATTTGGAACATGTTTTCTGTTTCATTAAGATTTATTGCCATTATAGCTCTTTTTGGGGGGGAGAGAAATCACTGTCTGTTATTTAAATTATGGTTTAGGAAAGTGGCTGCAGGCTTTATTTCCTTTTTGATCATGATCATATACTTCCAGTTAGAAAATTTCTTAAAATGAGGTATAGGTGTTTTATGAAAATAATTTAAATACTTTGGATGGTAAAGTTCTGAAAGCATAAAATCTGATTTTTTATGTTGTTCCCTAGAGCAAAAAGTCCTGTTGTAAAATATTCATTATGCTTCCAAATTACAACATGTTTCACACTGTTTTTTATTGCCCATTGCCTAGTGATTGCAAGCAGATTTTCATCATATTTGAGGAGAACTAGGAAACGAAAGTTGGATTCCTGTGTATTTCTGAGTGAAAAATTATTATTCCCAATTGTGGCTGGAGCTGTAAAACAACAAATACTTGCTTTGTCAGTTAATCTCTCTCCACTATGTTAACATTTGTATCAAATTTATAGTTACTTAGTTGAAAATATAAATTTTACATGTGAAGCTATGGAACTTTTTGTAAGAAATAACAAAAACTAGCATAACGAATACTTTACTAAGTGGAATTTTTGCTTTACGGAGACTCTAATGAAAAACCAGATTTTATATTTTCAGAAAGCTTCCAATCACGTTTATGTTTATTTCATAAGTTTTTTTTTTTTTTTTTGTATTTAAGAAAGCTTAGCTGTTGGATATGTATGTTTGGTTTATCAGTATTTCAGGAAATAAAAGTCTGTAATTATCTTTTAGTACACTATGTATGATTACTTCATTTGTGCCAAAAACAAAGTAGTAATTATAATTTGAATTGTATGGCATTTAACTTAATGCAGCAGAAAAAAATTACATATATGCACTTTTTTAAAGCAGTTGCATCTTATGAAAAGTTTCTAAACAGCATTTTGAATTACTAGTCATTTTATACTTCATTAGTATGTAATATATTTACTTAATTTTAACATTTTTATTGTGTTATTTACGCAATTTCATAATATTAATTTATTTTACATTGTGTATCATTATGCTATGTTATACATTTGTCTTTATATATTATATATTTATTAATTTTACTCATAACTTACACAATTCTGAAATTGGTATTTAAATGTTAATTTAATGTAAAAATTATTATTAAGCAATAAATTTTTCATTTGTGTTTTTAAATATATATGTATAAAGATTTTTTTTAAGTGTTTAAAAATTATTTTTTAAAATGAGAATAATGTAATGTTTTACTCTAACTTGACTCTCTTTTCGTGATTTATTTTATCAGACGTAGTTAATATTTCAAGAATTGTACCAAAAACAAAGTAGTGAAACAATTAAGTGATGCATCTGTGAATTCAAAACGGGGGGGATGCATCTGAAATGTACAGTTTTAAAGGTATTTGTATTTCTTTGCTTCATTTTGGGTTTCTAATGTATCAACTTATTTATTTTGATACTTCATTTTTTTTATTTATGTATTTATATTTCCTTTCAAACCATTAGAAGGTAGCACTCATAAATAAACACTTTAATTATCGTCAAATACAAAGGTAATTTCACTTTATGTTGTAATTTGCATCCATCTTGATAAGCCAGTGAGTGTGCTTAAGTGTAATATTAATAAGTATGATGAAGAGTGTTATTTATTTTGTGTATTATAGTAGTTCTTGTAGTTACTTTTTTATACAAATGCTTTGTATAAGCAGTGTCTGGATATGTATACTGTGATAAATATTTAAAAATTATCTGCACAAAAGATACAATTCTGTAGAAAATATGTCAGTTGAGTATGCTGATGATGTTATACAGTTTTTATTTTGCAGGCACATTTTTGTTTTGATTGTGGTAATTCATTTAATATTCTGATACTGTATTGCTAATTCACTACGAGTTATTTCTTTTTGTCAAACATTAAATGCGGCGCATAGTTTAAAAGTGAACTGTTTTCAGCACAAGGACACACAAAAATGTTTTTTATTTCAAAATCTTAGCTTTGCCAAAAGTTTTATAAGTTGCAAGAAGGAAGTACAAAAAGCAAGGGATATGGCTCTTTTTTCCTTGGTGTTATTTGTAAATTATTATGCATTAAATTGTATACAGTTTTGGAAATTGATACATTCATATTTTAGCTATTTTAATAGTTAATTTATCAGGCTTTCAACCAGGATCTATATTTCTGATGTTAATTGTTTTTGCAGAATCTTTTTGGTACGCTTAAAACCATTACTTTATTAAAATTCCAGTCAAGCAGAAGCATATTATGTCATGAGAGATTATTTTTCAAAATCATCGAAGCATGATACACTGCAGACAAAAATTCAAGTAAGTTATGCTGCAATCTTTACATTTACCATCTTTTTTAAGAATTTCCAATCAAATATGTATATAATATATAAATATGGTGAAACTGCTGATTGTTTCCTCGCAAATTTTGAGCAAAATGATAGGAAAATGCTTTGTATTTTTTCACAATAATTGTTGGAGATTTGATTGTTTTTCCAAGTATCATTAGAAGGAAATCTGTTAAAGGTGTTTGAATTCATGTGCTGTAATATGCACATTTATTGGACAGTCCATTTACACAGCAGTCATATTTGGTTTGCTTGATTCTGGCAAAGCACGCTAGAGCTATCTGCGTATCTGCCTTTGGAGAGGACTTTCTAAGGAAAACTGGCTCATATGCACATTACACATAGGGAAAACCACAAAAATGCCCATGCAATCTGCCCGTTCACCTGGAGTTGAGCCTAGGTCAAACTACCAGTGTTAGAGACTTTACCGCTTGACCACTGGTGGGCCGTCAGCAAATCATATAATAAATGTAATATCAGTTTAATCAGTAAACGACTCAATGTAAAAATTTTATGCTGTTAGATATGCAATTAAATGCAAAATCCCCTGGGTGACTGCTGAGGTTTTTTTTTAAGATTTTTATTAAGTTAATTGAAGATATATCGTTTTTGTGATGTTCTGTAATTTTTATCGGCAATCACGATTGAACTGCTCTCCATAAAGTGTCATTATATACATTTTTATAGTTTCAGGACAAACTTATTCATTTTCACAATATCATTTGATTAAGATGTTGGTACTTTTCCACTAGCAAACGTTCCTAACAGCAGAATTTTTCCTTTTTGGCGATGGCACACTATGCCATCCTGGGTTAAGAATTAAAATGCCTTTCAGTTAGGCAAATACAAAAATAGTCAAAAAGCAAATAAAATCAATTTTCACTCATTTAACTTTAAAAGTGGTTATTTTAATGAGAAATAATATCATAAACTGAAAATATTTAATTTAAACAGCAAAGCAACATTAGCAATGCACGCATGAGCAGAAATAATAATAATAAAAAGTTATTTTTACTTTCTTCAACCGGGAGTAAAAAAAAAATGAATATCAATTAAGAGTTTTTTTTTAATGATTTTGAATCTGTTTCCCTTCACATGAATTCAGCCAAGTAAGATTCCATGTAGTACTATTGTTGAGTCGTGTTACTATCCAAAATTTGTTTCTTTTGAAACAATTATGTGGCTTGTTCCTTCATTGTAGTCAAGCCCCAGTTTTTCTTCATAATTTAATATATTAGAATCCTGGTAAAATAGTCAAGTTAGGTTGGTTGTTAGAAATCTGTTTGAAGAATGATGGGAAATGATTGCAGTGTCAATAATGGTGACGTGATTTATCATTAGAGTCTGTCTGAAGTGCCAGATTATTTGTCTTCTTAACATAATAAAATGGGCTGTTAAACAATGCTAAGCAAGTGTCTCCTTTATGCTTTAAAAAATGTAAAATCTCAGAAGGTCTCTTCCTGAATCATAGCTTAAGATTAATGTGGTAATATAATGCCGCATTTTCAACCAAAGTTTTTAGCATTATTGAAATACTGCATTTACATGTGTATTCCTCCCTTTTTATTGCTAGTTTTACAGTACAAAATTATGCAAAGGATTTCATTTCTGAAGGACAGAATTCCAGTAAGAACTTAACTAAGAAAAAGAAAACTACTGGTAAATATCACAACATTATTTGTTTGAAAGAAACCTACACTGTAACAAGAATACATAGTAATATTAAAATTACGTTATCTAATAAATTATCTTCATTTCTTTTTCTCTGCATCTGGAATCTTGCTGGCTCTTATTGTTCACCACTGTTATTTCCAAGGCCTCCATTCATTTAGACATGTTGGAACTGCTTGTATGCCATCTGCTACAGCTCACAAGTCATTGTCATCATCGCCATCATTCAGTCTGTCTTTTCACATGTGATGATCTTCAGAACCATCAAGGACATTAGATATCCCCGTTTTCTTGAAGCTTTTCATTATTATTGATCAATTAATCGTAGCCTATACACCCCAAATCCATGAGCAAATCAATTAGTAAGACAAAGCCAATCACTATATAGATAAGTCTACTTTAAAATTTAGGGGAGCTTCCTTTCTGAATGCCCTGTGGAAGGGCAAAATTACATGACTATTAAAACATTTTCAGAACTGTTTTCTAAAATGCTAGGGGGTGAATAAACGAGTAAATAACGGTTTTTTTTCTTTTATTTTCCTGATATTTCTGAAACAATGTGGACATTTTGGCGAAACCAAGTCTGCAGTTATCAAAAGTTCGTGGGATGTACATGTAATGTGCTTCTAGTAATGAAAAGAAAATGGAATTAATCTGTTATTTTCTTTTGGCATGTACTTGTTCAGAGCTTATAGTTGAAGTATTTGGCACAGAGGCATAATAGTTGTAGAGATCTAACACATTGTTGATGGAAAGGCTGTATTTCTGAATGTGGAAGTGCTGGAGTCATATCAAAGGTTGCAAGAAATGTGAGCCAAAATAAATTTTTAAAAAAATCTGAAATTACATCCAAAGGGGCTTTTTTAATGTTTTGTGCGTTAACTTTATTTATTAAATGTCATGTTGTTCTCACTTAAACCATAAAATTCAATTCAACAGCAATATTGCAAAATAATTTTAAAATGAGCATATCTTTAGAATTTCCTATACACAGTTATGCATGCTGGAGATAAAAAGGTTCCCACTCCATAGAGTGTTGCCATTGCTCGCTTTTAAATCCTGGAGTTTGTTAATCAAAAATTCGTCAAGTTTTACAAAATATGAAATAGGTAATAAAAAAAATTACAAATTTGGGCTTCCAGATGCCCATATTCGGGTGGAAATGTACATTATTCAAAATTGGATGGCTCTGGTACCGTTGTTTTCTCACAGTGCGAGGAACATACATTTATACAGATTCTTCATTATTTTTCTTTAAATAGAATACACAGTGATAATGTTTGGTGGCAACAATTTGAAAAGGAAATCGTACATTTACTGTGAATCAACGCAAAATGCCAAAATGAAAACAGTAGTCCTTCAGGGACAAAGCCCCTTTGGACTAATAATAATTAGTTAAGCAAAATGAAAAAAAAGATAAGTGAAATTAATTAAATTAATGGCAAATAGTTAAATAATAAATTAAAATACTAGAGCTTATTTTATTTGGTTTTAAATTCGAAAGACAATTTTCAGCGAAAAGCAAGAAATACTAGAGGAATTGACATTGAAGAGTAAAAGTAAATATCTCAATCAGAACTATTATTAGTCATTATTATCAAGAGTCTCAACATCACGTGGCACACTTGAAAACAAATGTGCAAAAAAAAATCTCTAAAGCTATTGCATTAGAAACACAAATTCAATTACGTGTAGTGATTCTTAAACAAAATAGTTTTGCAAGCACAAGATTTGATTTGTTATGTCGCTTGTGCTGTGAGTTAGTTTAAGCTTTTATGGTAATTTCTGATTATCCACAAGCTCCGTTTCAATATTTGATAGAACTACCGAGTAACTAGAATTAATAGTAGAGTCTTGCAGTGTGGGGGCTTTGGATATGCATGGTACTTTTTTTTTCCTGAATGATGAAATTTTGTATAGTAAAAACTGCAGAATTATATTAAATAAATCAGTTGATCATATTGTGACACTAATTTTAATTTCTGTTTAGCATGGAACAATAGTTTTTTTTATTTACTCTCCCCCCACCAATCATCAAAATCTCTTATTAAAATATGAACTTAAATTAAGGCTAGGGCTTTTCTGCTATCATTTGCTTGAAAAAATTCATTTTTATCAAGTTAAAAATATGAGTTTCATGATTTGGTCAAAACTGTTTGAAAAAACTTTCTAATAGAAAATTTCATATGTGGTATGTGTTAATTGTTAAGCTTAGTATTAAATAGTATTCATTCCTGAATTTAAAAGAAAGACCTATAATAAATATCATCATAATCTATATAAAAGTTCTAAATTTGATTTTTATGAATGTGGTATAACATACAAATTGAAGAAAAATATGTAATTCCTTTAGAAGTTGTTCAATAAGATACCGGGTTAGATTGTTTTGCATCTTTGCTGCTAATGTAACTCATTCATTTGATATTAACTGAATAACACCAATTTGCATTTGCTATCTTTTGCACTTGAGAAATGAAAAGAGCATATTTATGTACCCCGTCTTTAGTATTTGGCAAATGAAAAATGCTTATTAGTGTCTTCCATCAGTAATTGTTAGGCATGGCATAACTAGCAGGATAACAAAACTTTAGTTTTATCTATGAAAACTCTTGTTTCTCTTACTCTTCCAATCTAAGGTAAAAATAAATAAATAAATAAAAATAGTTGCAATAAAAAAAATTCAGCATGTTGAATTGCGAACACATTTTTCATAGATTCATGATTAATTCTACCTCGAGGAAAGTATGAATTAGATGATTCAGTCACAAAATGATACGATTGCCGATTCAGTTTTCGTTTCATCCAGTTTTGAGCATAATGTTGGAAAAATTCTTTTTAAATTCTTCATAATAGTCACTCAGAGTGGAATTATTTTTATCCTTAAACCTGAGACGAAGGTTTTAAAAGAGTCTTAATTCTTATATGTTAAATTTGGCTTCATTATTTTCTTTGTTTACAGGTCTATCATCATCAGCGAAAATAGTCGGCACTTTTTTTTTTAAATTTATTATTGAGCTCTTATAAAATTTAAAGTGTTTAAATTCAGTTTAATATGTGCAGTATATTTTTGAATAATATTTCTTCTCATTTGTAATTAGTTAAATCCATTGACTTATTTTGATTTTTTTTTTACTTTTTATTGTCTTAAAGATTAAAAATTTTTTGATATCCGCAGGCCTGATTTCAGCATTCAAGAGAACTATTGAATAACTAAAAGAGGGGTTTCCAACCTGGGTGGGATTTCGTAGTTGTAGGAGGGAATGCTGTCAGCGTTTTATTTAGCTGTGAAGTATATAGTTTATGAACATTAAACACTACTTTTTATTCAGGTTTTGATATTTGCCAACATTTTCTATACATTTTGTTATGTAAATTATAAAGCACAGTAGAAAGTAATCTAAATATAAATAAATGTATATATATATATATGTATCTTTTTTACGTTTTAGAAACGAGAGGGGGAATGATTTTCGTGCAGTGGTGAAAGGGGTGCTTTAACCAAAAAAAGGTTGTAAACCACTGAACTTGAATTAATAATGGATTGCTAAATCCTTTAATCTAGATGCTTTGCATACACATAGCACTTTTTTTTTAAAAAAAGATTAAATTTATTGTAATAAATAACTGCAGAGTTATATTAAAACTTCATCATACTGGGACATGATTTTTACCTAAGATGAAACAATTTCTCTTTTCACCTATTTGCTAATCAAAAAGCTTGTATTAAAATGTAAATTTAAATTAGAGCTAGGGCTTTTCAACTATCTGTTACTTCAGAAGTTCATTAGTTAATCAAAAACTGTTTGAAAAAACGAAGCATTTAGAGAATTTCATTATGAACTCTTATGTTTGAGTAATGAATTAGCAAATAATAGTTATTTGCTGCTGCATTGTAATTCATCCATTTAATGTCAACTATGTATAAACATGCTCAAATATATTGTATTCATTTTAGCATATGTTATGTGTGTCAACTACCATCATTGTTTGAAATTAGTTTTGGGAAGTAAAAAATTTCATATGGACAGATAAAATTTACATTGTCATAAAACAATTAATGGAAAACATTATTTAGTGAATATTTATATAACATCTTTAATCTTTTGATTTATTTGCTGATGTTTCTATTTTATTTTGGTGCATTAAAAGGTTATAAACTTTTTAAATTTCAATTGTTAAATTTGATTAGTTTTTCTAATTATTTTTTGGAGTCTGGTATTCGAATAGGATAAATATTTTATGGAGGGGCCTATTAACATGCCACTTTAAGAATAATTTTAAATATTCCTTTATTTCATACTGTTTATGTTGCCTATATTTAATATGATCCCACACTGTGTCAAATACATTTGGAAGAAAGGAGGTTGATTGTTTCCTTACGACGCACAAAATTTTATATTTAGAACTATATTTCTGAGAAAAGTTACTTTCTTTTATTTCAGTCATGGAACTATTTTCTTTACATTTTAAGTTGTTTATGTACGTAGTGTTATGTTGTAGCGACGTGTTGTCACACACAACATCCTGTGTTGTTTGTGTATATTTTATTATTGATGAAACGATTCTTGTTATGAGATCTTGAACTGCATTAACTACAAGCAGATTTCAATACTGTTTGGACTTTGCTATATGATTATTTAAATTTTGGCAAGTCTTTACCTAAAAATAAATATTAAAAATATTTACTGATAGATGCTTAAATCAATCTCTCAAACTTTTTTTTGTCTCTTAATGTGGAAATAAGATCTCTGTTGTTATTAATGAGTTTTAATATTAGAATCTTAGTCTAATTTTATAACCCTTTTTGTTGATATTCATCAATAAAGTTTAAATTCTTAATCCTATTATAAAAGACCAGGAAATATGGAGAATGATTTCTTATGATTAATGTATAAGCAGTCTAGTAAAATTTCTATCATTTAATTTATTTTTTGTTTGTCTTGTTACAATTCTTAATCTTAGAAAACATACTGGTTTCCAAAAGCTGAGCAACAAACTGAAAACTGACGATAACTCAAAAAGTGTGCAAGCAAATTGGACGAAACTTTGCAATATTTTTTATACCGCTTATAACTTAAAAATATACTAAAATTTGATACAGAATATTTACATTTTGTAATATCAACAGCTACATGAAATCTGTTAAATTTGGACACACAAATGAAATAAAATTTAAATCTGAAAGGTCAGCATGATCATCATCAACAGCAGTACAGGCCTGACAGCAATATCTTATGCTGTTTATGATGTTATTATTGAACTGCATAGGTAGCAATGCCCATTGATGATGTAAAGCAGTTCTAAGCTCACCTAAGGTTTTGGAGAAGGGTTGAAGACCAGCAACACACCACCAGAGAGCGTCCCACACATGCTCAATGGGATTTAAGTCAGAAGATTGTGATGGCCATTCCATTTGAACTATAAGTTCTTCAAGCAATTGGAGCATGATATGAGCAGTGTGAGATTGGGCATTATCTGCTTTCAGAATGGAGGTATCGCCAATTGCGGCAACATGCTGGCAAACAGTAGGATCCATTATGTTGTCTCTATACCTCTGAGCATTGAGAGTTTCATGTGCCAACACATATAGCTCTGTGCACCCACATAAAAATGCATGTCCTCAATATGAGAATGCTACCTCCTGCAGAGGTAGCCTTTCCTATACATTAGGCAGAAAGTATCGAGTTTTTGCTATATCTAAACACTTCGAGAATCGTTTTGTAAAGCAAAGTGAGACTCATAAGCAGGATGTATAATACTGGTTGCCTAGCATACAGACCTCTCTCATGCAGCTTTCTGCATATTCTCCTTTTAACAGGGACAGGGAAAAGTGGACGGAGTACCAGAACTTTGTCAGTGTCTTTTATTGATATTGTTCTGCCGCACTACTGTACCCGCTGAGTGTTCAGTTGGCCACATCAGAAGCCAGTCTAACAAGACATTTACAGAGACACTTTATATTAATTATAGACTTTCATATTGAATGTACAATTACAATAACATTATGCAATTATTACAATTAACTTAATGGATTAACAAAAGTTGGATTATGACAGATTAATATAACATAATTACTTTGTCCTTGTAACAGGTATAAATGCTGATCTAACCTGAGATGGAGTTGCAGGCCTGTTGCGTCGCAAATATCAGTAATCTGCAGAAGTGGTAATTCTTAGCTTAACTTTGGCAGGTCTTTGAGAGGCTCTACGAGTACTTAGAAATTAGTTCCACAACCATCTGACCCCGCCATCTTGCAACATCAGACTAACCTACTTCTAATCAGCCTATGGCTCTGTAATGTGATTCTGGGAAATATCGCTTCGAATTCATTTTTACACTTTGGCCATCTTGAAATTATTTGATATACTGTTATTATTTGAATAGTGAGTCCCTTCTAAAAAGCTGGTTTTAAGCTGTATCGTATTTACACAAAGTGATGGCAGCACCACTCTTCTGCATTATGCTACTGGATGCAGGTTTCTTTTATTTGTAACATGTCCAAATTTCAAGAATCTTGAACTACTTTTAGTCGATTTTTCAGTTTATTGCTTAACATTTGGAAACACCTATATTTTGCGTATGCATTTCTTTGTGTGTAGTTTAGATTTGGTTAAAACATTTGGAGCTTTTTACATTTTGCTGTATTTCACGTTCTGTATTGTAATTAAAAATTAATTTTTTATACTGAATGAATTTACGAGTTTTATTATATGAATATTCCATTGTTACCTAGTAAAATATTGTTTTATAATTGCTTTTCTTCATAATACCTGTATTCTTTTAGCATCAGATGTGAGCTGATTATTTATTTGAAAAGTTTTAAATTCTGT
>KK119061.1:1048628-1085399 GCA_000611955.2 Stegodyphus mimosarum | reverse complement strand
TATAAGATCATTGTCATTAATCATGCATTAAATTTATAAAACCAGTACAGTATTCATAGTTTATTAATAAATCCTAAGTAAAAAATTATTGGTCTTTAATCGTAATCCTTTTTATTTCTGATAAAAGTAAAAGTAATCCGACCTTAGTTATTATGCTGTGTATTTTTTAACCTCCTTTCTATGTCTCTATGGGTATTATGACTGATTTTATACTAAAATAAAGAAGTCAATTTCTGATACCACCCTTCTTTTATTTTTTCTTTTCTTTTAATGATTTTGAACATTGAAGTGGGTGAGGAAACGATTTAAACTCATCTCTTGAAGATTCTAACTGAAACTAAATGTTAGGATTTACGTTTAATGATACCTGATGTATTTTTCTCTTAATAATGCTTGTTCAATTTTATGTAATGATGATAAATGCATCATGCTTGTATTTAATGTATAATGTATGCACAAACTGTTGCTATGTGCCTAATTTGTGATTCATGGTTGCTCATCTTTCCATGTTTTATTATAAAATATTCTATATTTGTTGGTATTTATTATTTTTCATATTATTTTATAATGTTTTTCTTTTTCACATCTCTCTAAAGATAAAACCTTACTTGCTTTATAGATGTTATGTATTTTGATGTTGAATACTGTAATTTAATTACTAGCTGTGAACAGCTGTGGTTTAAAACAAATAACATATCATGCAAATACGTGGTAGAAACACCTGTTTCTTTCATTCAGCTTTAGTTGCTAAACTTTGTATGTATATTTATTGCACGTATGCATGTAGATATACAGTTGTGTGTATTATTCAAATATGATACAAATTCTATTTTCTGTATCTGTAGTTACAGTTACCAAAACATATTTGTTATTAGCAATTTATGTTAGAATTCACAAGTGTCTATAGGAGCATTTCTGGTTTTAATTTTTATTAAATCTATGTTATCTAAAGTTTTATTAATTTTTCCCCTCCATTCACTTCTACCAAATTCCTTTCTGAATTGTTATTTTAGTATAAAATAACAAAATAGGATATAACTGCATTTTGTTCTTATATTTTTATAACAAACTAACTGCCTGTTAATTCCTTCCTAAAGTGTATAATGCTCTGGTACTGTTGGTACTGTGGATAATATTGTTTAAAATCTTGAAAAAAGAAGAAATTTGCCTTATCATATGTATTATAACCGTGTAAGTAGTAGTAGTAGAAGCTGCTAGTTCCTAATAATTAGAATGCTAGAGCCATGTGAAGCGATTCAGTATTCTATTTCATCATATAAATTGGGCTATTTTAAATAGTCATGATGTTAGTTGCTTCATTTTGTGCCATAATACCTATGAAGCCTCAGATTCATGAAGACTGATTATTAAATTTTGTAGGGCATATTAAACAAATGTAAAATATTTAGTTAGATAATGCAATGAAGTTAGTAAAAAGTGTAAATGCATAATTGGTGGAATGGCAGGAAGTATTTCTAATGTATTACTTTTAAAATGAGACTTCATAGATAAATGCCATCATTAAATTTTTTACTGTTAGAGGTATGGTTACAGTTATTGGTTGGTGAAAAGTAATTAAGATTTAGTTTTTGATGCAACTGATAAAATCAAATGCATTTTTCCATTCGTTAAAATTTAAGTAAATTTAAATGTCTTGTACCTTGCAATAGTTCAGAATTGTGTTTTAGGTATGTTTTTGAAGATATGTAAAATTTAGAAAAGAGTCAAACTATACAACGTTTTAGTTAATGTAGAGTAATTTCCCCTTAATATATAACTATTTTCGTGAATTTCGTTACCATCTTAGATTGTATGTTCATCATACGGAATTGTGATAAGAGAAATTTTTTATGTAACTGTATAGTGTTATATTAATTATGGTGAAATGTAAGTAATGTGTTCTGAAATGAATTTGAATAACATGCAGTTTTAAAATCTCAGAATTTTAAACGAGAGTAATAATCTTTAAGAGATTTTTTCTAGTTGTGTTGGATTTCTGTCAGTTGTAGACTAAAAATTAAGTAATCTTAGTCTTCCTTAATAAATTTTACTGAAGTCCCATTTCCATTAGTGCGTCCGAATGTATTGCGTATGTCTCTGCGTATATATGGTTCTCCAGTCAGCTAATGAAATGATTTGATCAATTGAATGTAATTAAAAGAAGATAACTGCATTTACAGTGCCAGTTTATATAGAGCAGTGAATACGTTAAGAAATAGAGGTATAAAAAATTAAATTCAAGTCCAGAAATTAGGCAAATTTTTGACTGACAGTTCCAGTCCTAATTTTGCATTGTAATAATACACAGTCCAGTCACATTAATGTGACCATCTGTCAAAAGCCAGAATAACCACCTTTCGCAGAGCGGACTGCTGCGAGACGTGCAGGAAGAGAGTCACATAGGTCCCTGAAGGTGTTCTCTGGGATGTTGAGCCATGCCGACTCTAATGCCGTGGCCAGCTGCGCTAGATTACGCGGTTGAGGATCCATGGCGCGAACAACTCGATCGAGATGGTCCCACAGATGCTCGATTGGGTTTAAGTCAGGTGAGTTTGCTGGCCAGGGGAGGACGGTAAACTCATCCTGGTGCTCTTCGAACCACGCACGTACACTGGCAGCTGTATGGCACCTCGCATTGTCCTGCTGGAAGATGCCATCATCCTGAGGAAAAACAATGCGCATGTAGGGGTGAACATGGTCCGCAAGGACAGATGCGTACTTGTATTGATCCATTGTGCCTTCCACAATGATCAGTGAACCTAGAGAATGCCAGGAAAACATTCCCCAGACCATAATGCTCCCGCCTCCAGCTTGGACCGTTCCGGCAATGGTTGCAGGGTGGTTCCTTTCAGAGGTTTCACGCCTTATACGCCAACGTCCATCTGTCCGATGGAGCATAAAACGCGATTCATCCGAAAACGCAACCTGTCGCCACTCAGTGGACGTCCAGCTGCTGTACTGGCGTGCAAATTCTAGCCTTCGCCGTCGATGAACAGCAGTCAGCATAGGTGCACGAACCAGGCGTCTGCTTCGGAGGCCCAGACGCAGCAATGTTCGCTGAATAGTACTTTGGGAGACACTTTTGGTAGCCCCTTGGTTCATTTTGGTGGTCAGTTGCTCAACGGTAGCCCGTCTATCTGCCCGAACGCATCTCCGCAACCGTCGTTCGCCTCTGTCATCTATGGCCCGTGGTGCACCACATTTGCCACGTCGCTGATTTTGGACAGTCCCATTTTGCCATGCACGGTACACTTTTACCACGGCGGCACGCGAACAGTTCACAAACTCAGCCGTTTCGGAAATGCTTCCACCCTTGGCCCGAAAGCCAATGATCATGCCCTTTTGGAAGTCGGATAAATCGCTTCGTTTCTGCATTACGCCAACGATTGAAATGTTTTCCGAAGCCCTCACACACCCTTTATATACGCTCAACTGCACTGTGCTGCCACCTGCCTTCTGTGATTGGTTATTTAACTCTGACATGGAAAGTACGTGGTGGTCACATTAATGTGACTGGACTGTGTATCATTTATTTCAAAAGAAGTGGGACTTCTGACAATTTCAAACTGCTTTAGCACAAGAGATAAAAAATTAGCATATTTTTCAAACAAGTAAAAAGCTAATAACGTGCTTTAGAAATTGTATAGCTTTTTAAATATTTTCTAACAGTAATTTAAAGTATGCTGTCTGTATATATGTTTTCATTTCACTTTTATATGAATATGCATGTATGTGCTGTGGGATGTTTTATTTATATCCTAGAGAAGGGAATCTTAAATCACATCAAAAGCACTAGAAAAAATTTCTTAGGCACAAATGTTCCCTCTCTCTTCTTCTTTTTTTTTTTTATATATATATAACCTTTTTCTGTAATGGGGGTTATAAAATTTGTAAATTAAAAATAAAATTTTATGGATTATGGATAAAAAAATGACTGTGCATAGTTTATTTTAAAATATAAAAGAAACTTCTATAAATTATCCACCTATGGCACTGAACAAAATTTATGCTAAAATTTTACATTATTCTCCTTTTTATTAATGGCAAAAATTTGAGACTTAACAAATTAACTCTCAATTCTGATATTACATCTTTTTTTTATTCCAAAATTTTAGTATATTTTTTTAATATACAATCTTGCTGTCAGTCAGTTATATTTATTGAAAAACATAGCAAATATTGTGCAAGTATTGCAAGTCTTTCATTACAGTTAACCTGTATTTTTAAAGTACCTGCCGTTTTTAAACTATTGGTATGATTAACTTTTTTTTTTTTTGCTTGTATTGTATTAGCAGTATATGCTAGTTTTAATCATATGTTATTTCGAAAATATCTAAGGGTTCTAGAAATGCATATAATTATTTAAAAGTTAATTTTATTGATAAAAAATGTTCATTTTGAACTTACTAATTTAAAATTACTTAACATGTTTTACTTTCACAATTCGTAAGTGGGATAAAAATTTTCAAAAAATCGAATTTAAATATCTCAAGAATATCCCATTTGTCTGCTATCTACATCTGTTTGTTTTGGACAAACAACTGTTTCAAAGAATTTTTCTACCTGCTTTACCACTGAAACAAAGGCAAAAGGTTTTTTTCCTTCCTTTTGCAGAAATACTGTAAATTCTTCACTTTCATCCAATCAGCTATCAGCATCAAGTCTCTCATCATCATTAAAAACCGGCATTCCCTTTACATGATAACCCCGAAGTAATCTGCAGTGATTGATGGTTTTATATCATTTTTGGTTTGGTTTATTAGATTATGGCAAAGCATGTTAGGCCTGTCTGCCTAAGACAAGGGATACTCTTGGGGAGGTCTTTCTAAGGGAAACAAGCTCGTATACACATTGCAAATGGGGAAAACCACGAAAATGTGTATGCAGCCAGCCCGTTCGCTGAGATTCACCTCAGGCATAACTGCCAGTATTTAAGGACTTTACCTCTTGGCCGCTGGTGGGCCCGTTTGGTATCAGGTGATAAAGCAAAACAATTGTGCTAAACAGTTATTCTGAAATGTTTTGAATGTGTGATATACCCCGTTAAGTTATTTGAATTACATAAGTTAAATACAGAGACATCTAATAGCAGTAAATGCACATGATCACCAATCATCCGTAAATGCAGATCCAATGGAATAATGTGAACAAGGGTTTCTCCCAACGATGCAACCTATACAGATTGCACTAGTGGAAACAGGCTAATTTCATGATTATGAAATCAGATTTTAATGACTCATGATTCTAAAACCTGTGATGTGTGTTTATTATTTTGCACTTAATTCTGATACATATTAAGTTATTACAAATGTGCCACATTTAATTATTTAGCCACACTTTATTTCACAGATTTAATTACTTTTTATTCAGTTCTGCTTTATTGAATATGTACAAGTATTTAGCTTATTAAAACTGCAAGTTTATTTTATTTCATTTTTTATTATTTTGTTCTCCCTTTTATTTCAGCGAGATTTTTTCATTTGGTCAATTCACAAGTAATGTATTTACATATATGTGTAAATCTAATAATAATTAATGTTGCTTCTTAGTATACTGTATGCTGCTTATTGTGATTATATACATATATATTGTTATTTTGAACAGATGCCTGGTTTGAAAAAATAGAAACGAAAAAAGATGTTATCTTATTTATGTGTTAATGTGCCAGATGTTGAAATTTAGAGTTATTAATTTTTGCAGTTATTAAACTGTGGCAAAATGTGTATCATTAATAAGGATTAATATGAAAATAATTAAAATTTCAGAGCTGTCAACCCCATCGTTGTAACTGGGAATTTTCTTAACAGCTTGCGGTAGATCTCCAGATTTTTCTGTTACGTTCTGCAAATTTTAACCCACTCCCCAAATGATTTTCATCGTAGTTTTTCTAACAAAGTTTATTTTATCTGAATTATTTTGGTCCATTACTGAAATCTTAACTATTGTCTGTAGTCTTAACTAATGTTTAAAAGGTTAAAATTTGTATTTAATTTTGGTTTGAATTTGTAAATATTACATTATTAAGTTTAATTACACGATTGTGTGCACATTAATTATTACATTAATTTTCATCAGTTTGAAAGTGCTTAGTAAATAAATAAGATGATTTCATATTATTTATTTACTAAGCATCAGTATTATCATCAGTATTAAAATTATAGAATAGTTGCAGAATCGACTGAAATTAGCTGTAAAACATTACTGAATATTTATTTTGTTATTCTAAATTTTAATTGAACATATTTTACCTCAAAATCATGTTATAACTACTGTAATAACCAGAATTTGGAGTGGGTTTCGCTAAGTAGAGCGAAAACCTCTGAGTTTTTCATACTCTTCAAATCTTTCTTCAGGTTGGCAGCTGTGATGTATATGGATTAAACTGTCTCTGAAACAAATTGGATTGAATAAGTTTTTTTGGGGGGGGATTGGATTAAATTAATATTGCGGTGCAAAATTAATTTATTTCTGTCTTTTCTATAAACTGTATCGTGACGAAAATTCGATGGATTGTTTTATACGACTTTCCTGGTCATTTTGAACTTATCTGTTGAACAAAGGAGGTAGAAGTTTCCCTTACTTTGCAAAAGTATATCGTTTCTGCGATATGTTTTCGTAAAATGAAATGGTATAAAGCGAAAAGGTAATTGGCCGTTAGTTTATATGAAAAAAAGTTTTGAAACTTCCCAGTCCTCTATATATATACTAAAAAAAAAAAGAACAAGTGACAATTTTTAAACTTAATATAACATTGAAAGAAATAGTGATATGATAAATGCGCAGATTATGTAAAAAGAAAACACATTTAACATGTAATTTCTCTTTCAAAACTGAGAAGAGAGTGGACATTCTGGAAAGCATAAAGATGTTGATAATGCTGATGAGCCGTCGGAGATTTGATATTGGAATGTAAAGAGTCTTAAGAGACAGAAAATAATGATCTTTTACTATCTTAGTGTCATTTTCTTCCATCAGATCACTATGTCTACAATTTTTATGCCTGCCTGACCCAGTCGAAGTTCCTGTGATGGGGTTAGTGAGAAAATCCTGAAATAAGATACTATAGGCAATCAAAACTCCTTTTAAACTATGTGCTATATGCTAACTCAAATCACTTGCATAAAACAAACGCTGGGCTGTACTTAAGTCTGTATCATGCCTTTTCTTATTAAAGCAGAAACCGAAAGGTATTTTTAAGTCTTTTCTAGAAAACTGTATATTTAAGTCTTTCGTAAATGCAAAAGGACGTAAAATGGATGTTCGTAGAGCAAGGCAAACGTGTATTTTGTTAGTAAACTTTCATGCTGAGCTATAATCATCAAGGAATTTATTCAGAAGTAAATTCCCTGGGTACTTATTATATAATATAAGTAAGGTATAGTATTTAGTAAAAGATTAAGGGCGAGAAATTGGTGAAGGACTGTAAAGCAAGAAGGCAGTTAAGTTTTAACATCTAAATTTGAAGTTTACTATTTTAATTCTTTTGAAGTAATTTAATCAGTGATTTACATAAGGCATATTACTAGCATCTTAAAAGATGTAAAAAAATATTAGTATTCATGAAAATTTAATCGTAATCATCCAAAAACGTGTGTTAGTTTCATCTGCATTGAGTTTTAAGTTTTAATTTTAAATCTGACACATATCCAGTTATCAAAATAAGCAGCACTCTAAACGATTTTACCTTAAGTATTATTTTTAAACTTTTGTTTTGATTTAGGCAATTGTGATATTTTTCCTTTTTGACTAAGATTTATATTACTGATTAAAAATTTTAAACTATCGAATTATGTGTTAAAGAAGTGATATATTTGTATGGTTTCTGATTGTGAATTATATTGTAAAACCAGGAATGCTCTGAAAAAGATATTAGCATTTTTGCATCAAGTAATTGTAAAGTAGTATGACCTGAAGCTCTGTATGCTGGAAATAATAAAAGTAGTATTTACCGTTGTCAACGTCAGTGGCCTTGTGACAATATCTTTTTCAGTAAGATTTTCACATGCAAGGAATGTTTCGAAACTTAGTGCACTGATTTTTTTAAATGATACATCTGAAAATACCATCTATGTTAAAGAAAAAGACGTGTTGTGCATAAAAATGTAACGCGGTTTTGTTGACCATTGTATCAACTTACCATCGTTGAAATTTGACGCCAGTATATCAACTAAAAGAAAAATGTTCACGTGGAAAAGAGTTCCACACCTAAAGGTATTCATTGCTAATTTCTGTATGTTACTGCTGTGATTATCTTGTTCAGCTATTTGAAAATTTTATTAATAAATTGATGTTTTATGAAGTGAAATGTGTAGTAGTTATTTCATTATAGCCCATTGTTATGACAGAATGATGTATTTAATTTTATGATTTATCAATTTGATCATTACAATGTGCGTTTCTTACTAAAAAGTCATAAGCAAATTGTGAGCTACTACTAAACATATCTGATTTTCTCATATTTGAGAAGGACGATATGAGAATAACTTATTAGAGTTCATGGTAATTAGTTTTCTTTATTTCTTTAAATTTCGCTCTTTTAGCCGAGATCATTTAGGAGTCACAAATTACTTGAAGGTTTTTTAAATGACATGCGAGTGAGCTTAAGTAAGCTGATACGTTTTGTTTCTGATCTAAGGCAGTTCGATTCTCGAAATCTGCCTAGCTGAATTAAGATTGTTTGAAAGCTGAATATTAAGTAAATTGAATTCAGTGCTACACCAGTAAGATTCGATTCAGATTTAAGTGAGATATAGCTATTAAGTTTGTAGATTCCTTGACTTGTTTGATCTTCAGTCAAGCAAATAATTTGTTAGGTAATTTAATTTACTCTTTTCTCTGCAAGAAGCGGTCATTAAATATTTGGTTTTGTAATCTCCATTAGCAAAATTTTAATAAATAAATTTTTAATAAATAAAATTTTAATAAATTAAAATAATTAAGATTTAAATCTAATAAAATTTGTTTTACGCCCTCGCAGTTATTTCTCTCGCTAATATCACTACTTAGAAGAAAGGAACCAGGCCGCTATAGTCATTTGGGTTGCCAGAAGATACAAATTTTAATGTAGGGAATTCAAGGTTTCTTATTTGCGCAGAGTTAAAAAGTTTGTGAGCGGTCTTTCTTTCTGATGTGCTTTTCCACAGTGGCTATGCTAAGATACCCTCCCCCTTATAGCAGTTTGTCTAGTTTAACTCTTTCACTGCCCCCCTTTTTTTAGCATATGCCCTTAATGTTTTGTTGTAAAGTGTGTTTTAATATGTTCCAGTTTTCATAAGACTTTATTTTTTTAATTTAAGGTTAATGAAGCAAGTGTGTTTCAGTTAAAGTGGATAAATGATGAAATAAATATATAAAGTGTATTTTTTAATGACATATATAAAGTGGAGAAATTTCAAATTAAGGTAATATATGTTATAAAATTCGCGCAGTTTTGCTGCGGAATCATTTAATAGATCAAGAGCTAATAATTAGATCTTGAAAGGTGGGCAACCTTCTAACAAGAAATACACATATCGAAATTAAAAGCATAAAAATTTCAAAATTGAAAAGAAGGCAATAAAATTAATAAAACTTGATATAAAATGTAAAAAATTGTTGAAAATTCCTTGTCCTTTTTCTTTCACTGCTCCTTGAAACAGACCAAGGAATTTTCAAAATTTTTCTATATTTTGTATCAGTTTTATTAATTTTATTGAATTTTGTTTCAGTTTTAAGGTGTTTATGTTTTTGTTTTAATTTCGATTTGTGTATTTCCTGTTAGAGGGTTGTCCACCTTTCAAGATCTAATTTTGATTAAATTATTATCTCTTGATTTTCTATATATCTAGATCTATATGTAAGATATAAGAAAATACGATAACTGCTTTTAAAACTAATTGGCGATATCAAAATAAACATTCTAAATTTGGTGAACTCCCCCTAAATTCATCTGTTCTCCCGAATTCGAGATTTTTCTACGTTATATTACGCTGCTTGAAAAGTACAAACCAAAAATAATACTAACCAATCATAGCTTGTCTCTAAAATCAACCTACTCTGGTATAAACACTCTGGCGAGCTAGTTAAGTCACCCTTCTGCTAGCTTCCGCCTTGCCATAATACAATTCCTATACATGAAACATAAAAATACGTAATACGTACATAACAATATATGTTACTTATTGCCTATATAATATTATTACTTACTGCCTATATACTATTATTATTACTTACTGCCTATATTCTATTATTATTACTTATTGCCTAAATTCTAGTATTACGTAACTTGATTATACATAAGCATGGTATATTATTCTCATGCACTATACACCTTATATGTTACACGAGCACCCTCGCGTAACACATAAAGTGTCAATAGTTAGGGCGATGCTAATACTTAGGGGTTATGCTATCCTTCGCCAATATACCCGCTTCCTGCATTTGTAGATGCATCTAAAGAAGGTGTTCGCGCAGTTTTAAAACAAGAGCACCCGAATGACAATCTTCATCATCCAATTGCTCTTCATTCTAGAAAATTAAGGTCTTATGAGCAAAATTATGCAGTTACTGAATTAGAGTGTTTAGTCATTATTTTGATGCTATAGATAAATTTTATTATTATTTACATGGCAATCATTTTACTGCACATGCTGATCATGCTGCTTTAGTCTGGCTTAAGAACATTTAACATCTACAGATAGGTTATTGAGATGGTCTTTAAAATTATCTATGTATGAGTTTGATGTAAAATATAAAAAAGTTTCTACTAATGTTGAAGCTGATATGATAACTAGAAATCCTATTTGTCAACATTTGAGATTGCAAGTTAATTTATTATTATTAGAAGAAATTAAAGAAAATCAAAATTTAGATAATGCATGTAATCCGAAGTATAAGAAAATTAATGATGTGTTAACTATTAAAAAGCAAGGATTATACAAAATCCAACTAGTAATACCAATATCTCTTCATACTAAATTACTTGAAAAAGCTCATCTTAAGTTTGGGCATATTGGTGCGTCCTTCAGTGCTAAATTTATTATGTCCTCAATAATATTGGTCAGGAATCGTTAGAAATTATTTTACACATTGTGAAGTGTGTCAGCTTCATAAGAAAAACAAAAGATATTTGGTTTAACGCAAGGCTTACCGTCTGTTAGTGAACCTTTTGAATTATTACCTATTGATAATGTTGGTGGTTTAAACTATTATAATTCTTCTAAAAAGTATATTCACATAGTTATTGATCGTGCTACTCGTTATATATAGATTTTTGCTTCTAAAAGTGTAATACAGATACTTACATAAGTTGTGCTGCTGCTTTAAAATTGAAGCACTTTAAGAAAACATAATGCAAAACAATTATTAATTACTGCTAATAGACCTCAAACTAATGGTAAAGTTGAATGACTTAATCAAAATATAAATTAAATTCTTATCAGGGTAATATTGCATGGACAAGATTGTCACCCCAGGTTACTGAAGAATATAATAATACACTACATTCTGTAATAAAATTCTCACCATCTTATTTAATGTACGGAAAATTGTCTTATGATCCCTCACTTGAAAATAAAGAAGTCTATCCACCAATTGAAGAAGCTAGAAAAATTGCCCCCCAAAAGATCTGACGATTATTATAATACAAACGAAGAAAGCTATGATACCTATTATAAACCCAATAATTTTAAAATAAGTAATTTAGTACTGGATGAAGAATTTTAATATCCTTTTACCCCCTAAACTTTCTCCTTCTTCAGGTCCTTACAAAATTTTAAAATAATATTCTGAAATTTCTTTTGAAATAGATAAGCCTAATCCTCTAACTTAAAAGAAATCAGAAATTGTTCATTCAACCAGAGTCTGACCTTTTAATCCAGCTGGTGAATTAAAATTAATTGCTAGGCATAATAGAATTCCTGTTTCTGTCCAAAATTAATTTATTTTAGTTTTCCAAATTCTGCATCAATATTTTTCCCGATTATGACATTTTAAAACGTTTAACATTTTTTCTAGATTTTGTGTTCTCCTTCTAAATTCATCTGTTCTCCCAAGTTCGAGATCTTTCCATGTTACATGATACTGCTTGAAAAATGGAACTAAAACCTAAAATTAACCAATCATAGTTTAGCTGTACGTATGCACTTAGTATAAATATTGCTTCGCAAGCAACGACGTCACTCCTTTTCTTAATTTCTGTTCTGCCAACATCTCCACGCTGCTATGCTTACTTGCCTAAAATGACGTTGTATCTTTTTCCTGTGTATATAAAAATTATTGCAATTGCTTATGATAAAAAAGTATATTATCTATAAAGAATTGATTCTGATGTGCCTAAAAATACGGATGGTGATTCGCCAAAATTAGTTTTATCAACGTCTTCTTCCTGCCGTTTCCCTCAGCCATCACGACTACACAGTAAAATACGACACACACATAAGTGTTTTAGAAGCAAAACAAATTTGACTTATTTGTAAAGCTGATTTATTAAACAAAAGGTAAAGAGCAAGAAAAGGTGCTATATGTTTGATATTATTAAAGAAATTAGCGATTTTTTCTACCTGGAGCAAATTACAAAAAAAAAAAAAACCTATTTACAAAAAACCAATATTACATGGTTGGTATGATTGTTAATACATTGTATGTCTCCCAGACGATGCAATACAGTCCGTACAACGCCTAGGCATGCTGAGTATCAAATTATCGATCTGATCTTGGATATTACACCACTCAAAAAGCAATGCTCTCCGAAGTTCCGGTAGACATGTAGGAGAAGGTTGACGGGCTGCAACTCGTCGGCCAAGCATGTCCCACACTTGCTCTACTAGATTCAAGTTCGATGAGAATGCTGGCCAGTCCATACGGGTGATATCCTCCGATTGAAGGCATTCGCTTACGATGCTTGCACGGTGAGGACGGGCGTTGTCATCCATAAACACAAATTGTGCGCCCATGGCGCCCGGAAACAAACGTACATGTTGTTCCAGAATGACGTCCCGATAGAGTTGGTTTGTCATAGTTCCAATTTGAACATGCAGGTCAGTTCTGGAAACCAGAATAATTCCACCCCAAACGAGCACTCCTGCACCACCGTTAACGGTGTCGTTCAATGATGTTTTCTTGGTGGTAACGGGTATCTGGAGCTCTCCATATGAAAGTCCGGCGAGATTCAGACTGCAAGCTAAACCTGGACTCGTCGGAAAATATCACACAAGCCCACTGTTGCGGTGTCCACAATACATGCTCTGTACTCCAGGCTAACCGCAGGCGACAGTGAGTTGCAGTAAGTGGAACGCATCTGACAGGTCTAAGAGCATATAGACCAATCTGACCTAAGCGTCTGTACACGGTCTGCCTTGAAATTGTCGTACCAGTGGCTGCTCCACTCGGGGGTCGAGTATTCTGCGAAGCTACTGGCTAGGATCTGTACCTAGGCAGTCTCGGCCACGGAGGTATAAAAGTTATGAGCTTGGCAGTTCCCGATGGTCCATGGGGTAGGTTTATACTTGCCTTTCTTGGGCCGGGAGGTGTAAGACCTCTCCACCAGGGTATTGGTAGCCAAATAGCAAACTGGACCATTGAGCATCTGGTCACTGCTGTCCTTGGTATTCCATGTGAAGCCTAAGGAGAGGGGCATCCCGTGTAGTGCTGGCAGGTAGCCTCAATCAACGGCCAGTCATCGCTCCAAGTTTCCATCTCCCACCCAACTGCGGTCTCTGACCTCTGAGACGGTGGTCTTGAGGGGCCAGTTTAGCGGTGGGTAATGTGTCATCATAGTAGGATAGAGTTGTTAATGAGGCGGTGGTTATCGGAGGTGTGGACTCCTGAACCCGCCAAGTGAATTTGTCGGCCACCCTTGAGGGTAGAGGTCAAGCCCGTTATGTCCTTCATTCGACCAGGCGGGGGCTTACAATAAGTTAAGTACCAGTGGCTGAAGAGAGCTGACGAGACAGGTCTGAGGCTGGGCTCGGCCTGTTTCTTTTGACAGTAACTGCCAAATACCGGTCCTCATTCGGCGTTGTAACTCTGGGGCGACCTGTGCTGTAACGTCTACTCGCATTACCATCATCTTGGAATCGTTGCCACAGCCTGGAGATGACACTGGGCAATTCCAAGTTCGTCTGATACTTTCAGTTGGGTACGGCCACATTCCAGACGGCCGATAATTCTACCACGTAAAAAATCATCCAAATGCGTCCTTTGTATCATAACTATTCGGTTATTGCACTGAAATGCTTATAAAGCGCCTGCGAACAATTTTACTTCTTTGCCTGTATTCCTTATATATCACTCTCTTACACTCTCGTCATTATGACGTACCATCGGTGTCATCTGATTACTTCCTGAAAATTGCATATGATTCTTGAAGATGTGTGTAGTGATTTTACAGGTGATATATTTATTTTAGAGTTCGATTTCCGCGTGACTCCGAATTATCCTTCATTTATGGACATGAGTGTATATAAACGTCTCATATTCACTGGTTATCATAAATTAAATTAAGGAAAAATCACAAAAATCACGATTACTGAAAAAGTTACACGTAGAATTTTATGGAACTTACCCAGAATATACAACACATAGTAAGGTATCAAATAACATAAAAAGAAATTACCAGACAATTATGGTAGTATAAAAATTAGCACATGTATAAAACAAACAAATCAAAGGTGTCAGTTTGCTATAGGAAAAGTACCTTCAACATGGAATATGATCACCTCTAGAAGCAGTACAGTACATACAGCGATGTGTAATGCTTTCAAGTATGCGGTCTATCAGTTCCATAGGAAGCGACAGCCATTGCTCTTGCAAAGCAGTTGCAAGCGCGGCAAAGGTCTGAGGGGGCGGATTGAGAGCAGCTAGACGTCTCCTTAAAGCATTTCAAACGCGCTCGATAGGATTCAAGTCTGGGTATCGAGCTGGCCACTCGATGCGCATAATTGTTTCCTGTTGAAGATAATCATCTACGATGCAAGCCCTGTGTGGTTTTGTGTTGTCGTCCTTTAACAGAAAAGCAACACCTATTGCCCCTGCATATGGGCGCACATAAGCATCTCAAGGATGTCATCTTTATAAACCTGAGCATTCATGGTTCCCCTTGGAAAGACATGGAGGTCTGTGCGTCCACCCAAAGAGATGCCACCCCAAACACAGACATTGGCCCTTCCGTATGCATCACTTTCACGGATGTTTGACGGATGATAACGGGTTCCAGGTTCTTTCCATATCAAATAACGCCTACTATCGCTTTCTAGACTAAACCTGGACTCATCCGTAAAGAGAACAGCCCTCCATTGGTCAGGCTTCCATTGGACATGTTGTTGTGCCCATTGCAAACGGTCCCTCCTATGGCGGGACGTAAGCGGCACGCAAATGACTGGTCGCCTCGCATACAGACCACCTTCGTGAAGCTTTCTACGCACTGTTGACGTTGACACCAACCTTCCGGTGGCTGCAGCAAGGGAGGATATAAGAAGAGTCGGAGAAGAGGTTCTGTTCCTGCGTGCACATAATGTCAAATATCGGCCATCGGCGCTCGTTTAGCAGTTGGCCGTCCTTGGCTGAACCTCCTAGATGCCGAATCTGTGGTTTGAAATTGCCTCCAAAGTCTATGAACCACAGAAGGACTCACATTTAGCCATCTGGCCACTTCTGTTTGACTTTGTCCTGCCTCTAGTCTCCCAATCGCTCTCCACCGTAGTTCAGCAGAGAAATTATGCCTGAAGGTCATTGTTACGAATTGGCTATCTCAGATTTCTGATGTCACTACCACTGTGAAATGCGTGGGCTTGCTCTCAAACATGGACTTTTATGCTCCTTGCAGATGACGTATTCCGAGTGCAGCGCTACTAATTTGCATATTGCAATTTTACTCAGCTACCCTTACTTGGCAACATATCCAAATTTTACACGGTTTGGTTTATTTTTGAGGGAGTTATCGCTATTTTTGTGATTTTTCCTTAAGTTATGCTAACAAGTGTATATATAAACACATGCACGCATACATACATCCCAGTCGTCCATGAATTGGCCAAGAGAGGTATGGCGCTTTGGTAGTAAAAAAGTTCAGAGGGTAATTCATTCCTTTGTCTATTAGAACTAGTAGTGGTAAGCATTTTGATATTTTAGCTTTAGATTTTATTGGGAGTATTATTTCTACAATTTAGCAATCTTTTAGTAAGTATACGTCACAGGTTCTTGTTTTCTGTTCAAGATCAAACCATTGTTAAGGTTTGCTATTTGCTATCGTTTTACGAATCCTTGTGAAGCTTTGAAGCAAATCTGAGAAAATGGGCCTGAGCATTGCCACTAGGGCATATTACCTTTTTTATTATGAAAAATACTGCGGGGGAATTTTGATTGCTAAATTGTAGGCGTTCAATAGCTTCTAGTGCCGTTTATAATCGCAGTGCTAACAAAGAAAGCTATTTTACTTCCCGATCGTCAAGAAACTTGAGGAGTGTTTAAGCATGTGAACAAAGTGACAGATGAAAAATGTGGTATTTCACAGTCTCCAGCGCAATGCGTATAAAATGGCGCGCGCGCCTTTGCAGCCATGGACTGGCAAACATAAAGAATCCATGAGGTTTGAAGCATTCTACAGTCAACGAGTTCTATATTATGCGTCTTCTGGAATTTATTATACCTACGCTGGTAAATTCGTGTCATTTTGTCTTCCATTGTACCTTCGGTCTCATGAGCCAGGGCTGTGTGCAGCACTTTATTTGATGTCGTCCTATACTTTCGAGTAACTGCTGCTCCGACTGGATAAGCAACTTCCGTGTAAAGACCTTTTTAATGTAGGTTGGAATCGTGTCTGGATACTTCTATGTCACTTCCATGAGAAATATTTAAATCATAGCATGAAGATTGCAAATCATTTGGTTAATTGTACCAAGTTACTTAAATCTCCCAAATACTACACTGGTGTGCAAAACTTAAGCAACAGCAGGGTTTTTTTGCCATAACTCCACAAGAAATCAACTGAGAGACATGAAATGCAGAAATGAAGGAGAGTATTATGTACGTAAAGGATGACGAAAGCATCGGAGCTGAAAAAGGAATACAATGCATACGGTATGGAATCAAACAAAAACAAGCTTTATTGAACGCATAGTATCGTGATTCATGATTGTCTATCCAAAAGGAAGAACAACAAGCACATATCCCTTAATATGGGATATGCCCTCCCCTCACTGCAATGGTTGCTTCGCACCGTCTCCGCATACTCAGAACCAGTTGGTGCAACATTTCTTGCGGTAGGAGTGCCCATTCCTCAATCAGCATCTGTTTGAGTTGTTGGGTGTTCTCCGGAGGATGTAAGTGTGCTGCAATGCATCTCCCCAAAGCATCCCACACATGTTCGGTGGGATTGAAATCTGGGAAGTACGCTGGCCAATCCATTCGAGTGATATCTTCACTTTCCAGTAGCTCCTCAACAGCAAGAGTTCGATGAGGCCGTGCATTGTCATCCATAAAAATTAAGTCTGGGCCAATGGCACCTCGGAACAGACGCACATGGGGAAGGAGTACCTCCTCACAATAGCGATCCCCGGTTACAGACCCTCTGTCGAAAACGTGGAGCTCAGTTAGCCCGTTCAGCATAATGCCTCCCCAGACAAGAACTCCAGAACCACCGTTATGGTGTCTTTCCCTGATGTTACTGGGATAAAACCGGGTCCCGACCTCTCTCTAAATCAAAACGCATTGAGAATCGCTTCTGGTACTGAACCGATTCTCATCCGTAAAGAGGACACGATTCCATTGATCAGTTGTCCAGTTTTTGTGCTCTCTGCACCCACTGTAAACGGTGGCCAACTTTCAACGGGAGGCAGTGTTCACGACGGCGGGCGAATAGGCCCCCTTTCTGAAAGCGTCTGGCCACAGTAAACCGCGACACTTGTCGTCCCGTTGCTGTACAGAGTTGCTGAGCAATGGCGCTTGCTGACTGCTGTCGGCCTGTTTTCGCCTGTAGGACGATATATAGGTCATCCCCTGCAGATGTCGTCCTCGGGCGGCCACCGCCAACCTGTCTAACAGCTGTACCGGTGGTTTGAAACGCTTTCCAAGCACGCGAAACGGCACTTTTGTTGATTCCGAACTCTGCAGCTACACTGGTGACAGTACGCCCCTCCTCCAGCTTTCCGATCATTCTTCCACGTGTGAAATCGTCCAGGTGATTTCTTCTAGCCATATTTCACGAACTGACTCACTGGCACTTGCAGCGAATATGTGGAATTGCGTCTCCATCCTTCCTTTTATTCTGCTGTTGAGCTGCGCGGGCCAACATCACGCGTTTTGTGTACGCTCACGTCGCCTCTGATGTTTCGTTCCTGATATTTGCATACGTATGACGTTTCTACTGACGTACGTGTTCATTGTACTAATCTTCAGATCTCCTTTCTGCAATTTCATGGCTATCTGCTAAATTTTTACTTTGTTGCTTAAGTTTTGCACACCAGTGTACTTGTTAGAGGTTGAACATGCCCGTCGTACTTATTCTCAAATATAAGTATTCTCAAAAATACCACTTGTTAATAATCGAATATGCTCATGCTCTATTTTACTACTCAACCAACAGACTGCCATACGGCACTCATTCACTTGCATAGCGATGTTGTATCTCACAGATACAGTATTTTTGCCAATCCATGGTTGCAAATATTGAAAATGCGCGCTGCTTTACACGACCTATTTTGGGGGTTGTGGGCGACTGCGAAATGATACCGTTCGCGCCTGTTGTTTTATTCACAAGCTAGATAACTCTTGGAAGTTTGTAGCGACTATCATCGATTAGTCCGACAGCCATCACTATGACTCTCTCGCAGTTGCTACAAAAACGCGAGACAAAAATTAGTAGTTTGTTGTCAGTACTTTCAGTTTTCGTGTCCTTATGACGCGTAGAACCGCACACGAATCAAAAAAGTTTTGCAGTTTTTCCTCTTTATGGAAGATGACCATACTCGGGCTGCGTCAGTTATAGTTATTTTAATTATTGAAATGTAAAGATGCGTTCAGTGCACAATGAACTTTGATTTTCCAATAAGCGCATTAAGTGTTGTGCAGAGTTTTATTAGCTTTGCCATATATATAATAAAAGACAATTTCTCATCTGAAATCACGCAGAGATATTTTGCGGTGTAATTGTGTAGAATTCTTATTACATTAATCTCTATATCTTCAACTTCTCCAGTTACATAGAAGCAATACAGCTTTTAATTTTTCTGTAAGTGGATCTTACGCATGCAGCGGTGGTTAAGTTATAGAGACATTAGGATATTTTTTATGCTGGAAACGTCAAAAATGAGTAATACCCTGGCCGGGACTCGAATCTCGGACCTCTCGAATACGCGCCGAATTTGCTGACCACTACACCACGAAGGCATGCTGAGGAGGCGGAAGAAATACCTTATATAATCTCTCTTTTAAAGGGCGACTGGGGTTAGGGGATCCAATCGCCAAATGCAGGGGGTGGATAATGATCATCCACCACCTTTTTTTTACATCGGGTACTTACCTTACTTTTACTGTAGAGACATGAAAAATGAGCAATTCCCTCACTGGGATTCGATCCTCGGACCTCTCGAATACGCGCCGAGTATACTGACCACTACACCACGAAGGCATGCTAAGAAAGGGGGAGAAATACCTTATAAAGTTTTATAATTTTTATGTATAACTAACAAGCTAGAAGTTTTAAGTATACATTTTATTTTATTGTTAAACTTTAAGTAATTATTTTCAGTTTCATAAACATAAGTTAGTCGAAGGCCAAAACTCACCAAGAACCTTTATGCTATACGTTTTACTGTCAGCAAGTATGAATTAAACTGACACCTGAACTTTATATTTGGCACTTCGATTACAATATTATGAATTTTAAGTTATTGATTAGAAATCTAAATAGGAAGGGAAATGAGTCTACCAGTTTATGAAGATTGCAATGCGCGCAAAGTTTCATTTAATACTTTTACGTTGCCTTTTTTTTTTTTTTCTAAGAAGAAACCAAAAAGCTACTATGCACACAAAAGGACTTGGAATGGTACTCGATTGTTTTAGAGTTCGTAAGTTAGTATAAAGCGAATGGTAAAGTTTGATTCAGGCTCAGCTTTAAATTTTTTAGAAGCAGCAGGTAGTCACTTCGCATTATATTTAGTCCCAAGAGCATATAAACATTCTGTACTACTCCACGGGCATAGGGAAAAATCTATCCTCGTCATTGGATATAGCTTCCGATGGCATCATTTCCTGTACGCTTAAGGAACGCTTTGACACTGCCTGGGCTCGAGAGTACACCTCCACACCGTTTGTTTACATTTTGACAGCAATAACGAAAAGATTATTACTGTTAATGACGTACGTCGTATATGTGTTGCCGTGAAATTACTCTTCTTACGGCACTGTAGTGTGGTGAATTTATGTAAAAAATGCTGCGATTTCTTTTCCCTAGAGAGGAAGATTATTATTTCTTTTAGTGTGCCAACTCTGTAAATGTATACTATTAGTGCATGTGCAGAGGTTTTTAATAAATGTTTCCTTGATTTAAAACTGTTCACGTTAAAGGTGTTGTGATTATTAATTCATTATTTCATATTTATTAAATATCCATTCTCTGCAGATGCAATCTCCGAAGGTATAAGACAAGTCAGTTTCGCAAATAGAAAAAACGTTAGGAGCTAATATAATACACAGTAAATTCACAATATTTGTAGTCAGTCTGAAAAAGTAAAATTTATTTTTGAAGTTAGACTACTGTAGATTTGAAACAGAGAAATAGAGATGCGTATGTTTAAATTGAATAATATTACTTTATGAATATTGACCATTTTTAATGTGCAACATCTTTCGTGCCTTTGTATAAAAATAGTGTTTTCCAGAGAAGGAAGTTTCTTTTCTTATACACATGCTTTAAATTCAGCGACAATACTGAATTCACTTTTTTCTTCCGTTTTAGGCAGCGGGATGTTAGAAATGTGAAAGACATAAACATTAATATGGAAATAACATATAGAGTTGCAAAGGAAGCATTTTCTGCAATGTGAAAGGAACAGAATACAACAAAGTTGCAATAATAATATTTTTACTAGCGCATAGTGCCTTTACAGGTGAGTCCAGATCGTCGTGTAATCCAAGGGGTTTTGGTTTTTGCACTAAATTCATGAACTCAGCTATTTACATAATCTAAGCGCTTACGTTTCCTTCGGATATTAACAACATATTTGAAGGATTTTATAAAACAGTAACCCATCTTCAGAACGCTGCATGTAAATGTTTTCGTCTGGCATTGCTATTCAAAGAAAGCAAATGATAATTTTCACCCTTTCGTGTCACTCATGCGCGTCATTAAACGAAAACAAAGGCGTAAGAATCTCACCTAAACGTCATTACACTAAGAGAAAATGATGTCATCGAAAAGTATGGCTAATCACAAGTACGGATTTTTCTCTATGCGCGTGGCGCAGTAGGAGAAGCTTATATTATAAGATATTTCTTCTGCCTTCTTAGCACGCTTTAGTGATGTAATGGCCAGAACACTCGGCGCGTATTCCAGAGGTCTGAAGTTCGAGTTCCGGCGAAGGCATTGCACATTTCTTCCTGTCCCCTGCTTCAAAATAATCCTAATGTCTCTACAGTGTGCGTCCCGGAACAACAAAAGATTGTAATGTTTGTCTTGAGTAATAAAACGTAAACATGATTTAAATGCATTGAGAAGTCAGTATTAGAAGCTGTTAGAGAGGAAAAATTTGATATTGGAGAAGGTTTGATATATTATGCTCTCAGGGAGGCGACCACTTTTATCCGGTTATAAGATTTGTCGATAATTGTGCATATATAACCTAATTATTTAAAATGTTTTTCTTTTCTTTATTTTTTTCACGTTAAGAATCTAGTTATAATCCTAAGTCCCCCCCTCCACACACAGACACACATTGGCGGGCACTAGCCATTATAGGCGTCTACCATTCATAAGGGCGGAAGCGGTGGTCACCTTATAATGGAGGCACCTAACTGGCGGCCCACCATTCCTCCTATGGAGGGACAAACAATTTACATCCATACCTTCTAAAAGATTCTAGCTCGAGTCCGTGGGTACTGTAATCAGAGTCACTAACCACTTTCCTATTTGAGCCGCGTTATCATCCTAAATAAGCAATTTCATAAATTTGGCTAATAAACGCTGCGCAAATACAGCTCTTCCAGAACAGACTCAGAATGGTCTTGCCGCAAATTACCAAGTATTTAAATTGTCAGACCATGAGATCTTCTGTGTACATTTCCGCTTTGGAATATATTATGCGAATTTGCTCTGATTCATTTAAAATCTCTTTTGGGCAGAGTGTGTAAGTGCAATGCTTCGAACAATCAATATTACTTAAACATTTAGACTTGCCAATTAAGAAAAAATTTTAAATTCTAGAAATACATTGATACCCCATAAATTTGGACGCACTTTTAGAAGTCATATAAATTGTCTTATTTGAGTTTAGGTTTGCGTATAAAGACTTGCTATAGAAATGGATTTTTTTATGGTACGTAATGATATTTTTTTTTCATTTTCTCAGGTAGAGGGCGCTGTTAGTAATTCGTTAAGAATAGACTGAAAAAAATTAAAACTATACTGCATTTAGTCATCTGTACTAGTGAGCATATTACAATACTGTTAACAACATAATAATCAATCACGATTTCTCTTTTGCATATCTTGTTTCAAAGGAATGAAAATTGCCCTTTCCCAGTTTTTACAGATCAACACCATTCACACGAAAAAATTTGAATTAAAGCGCATCTTATGTCTGCTCCCCCCCAAAACTTCACTTACATTATAAGGTATTTCTCTCACCTTCTTCACATGCCTTCATGGTGTAGTAGTCAGCACGCTCGACGCGTAACTGAGAGGTCCGTGGTTCGATTCTCGGTGAAGGCGTTGCTCATTTTTTCATCTCTCCTGCTTTTAAAAAAACCTAATGACTCTACAACATCATAAATCTTTGCGTGGAAACCTCCCTGAGATACGGCAGTGTGTTGATTGTAGATGACTTTTTCAAAAAGCGTCCAGATTTATAGTACACCCTGTGTAATTTATGTACATGTATAAAAAAAGTTTGAAACATTATGGAAAATTTATTTAGCTCATGATATTTTAATATTTAGTCACTATTCACATATAAGTACGCTATCTAGCTACTCTAGTTTCTAAATATACTATAATAATAATTGACATAATTAAAAAAAAGTTTCAAGTGTGATTGCCGAAAAATCAGATAAATTATATACCGATTAGTTGGTGAGTGTCTGAAGTTCATAGCATCCTCCTGATATTTTCGTCCTGGGCTCAATTCCGGCGAAATCATGAAAGTTTCCCCGGATATCACCATTTAAAAGTAAAGGATTTTTCGTTTAAATCCTTCATGAATCACAAAGTCATCCTTCATGAATTCTACTCAAAGCCGTCGAATATTTTGCCGTAAATTAACCTCAATTTAGAGCAACTGTAATTAACACTAGTGATAGCAAATACAGTTAAAGTATTTCAGCATAAAACGACATGTGAAGGGTTGATATGCTATGAAATCGTATTGTTTTTGAAGTTTAATTAAAGTAACAAAATCGTATCCACAATTATTTCACATACAGAGGTGTATCACATTTTGCTTTTATTTTATGAATATAATTGATAGCGGATTATCGGTCAGGCGTATGAAATATATAGGGTGTTCAACTAATACAGATACAAACGGAGAATGGTGGCACTAGGCATCAATAGAAACAACAAATTCTATGGAGAGCGCTGTCGCAAATCACATTTACTGAATGAAAATCACGAAAATAAGGCAGGGTCTGGCGTCGAAAGGAGATGGAAGGTAGCAGTCACTGTTTGCTTATAATTTCTGACGTAAGCTGCATTGCGAAACCTATGCACTGGGGTAGGAGATCGGGTTTCTAACGACGCAAGTTTGCGGTGGTATAGTTCAACCGCCACTTTCGCGACCACGAGCGCAAACACGCATGCGCCATTCGGACCGAATTATTCTAAAAATAGGGTGGAAGGATGGGGACTTTTTTCCCCTCCAGCTTATCTCTTTCCGGAGAAGAGAAGACTTTCATGTGACCTTTCACGTCGCAGCAAGTAATAACGCCCCTTTTGAAAGAGTCTATGTGTTTTGGCAGAATGCCAGCCAGGGTTGCGTTTGAGACAGTCGAACTATAGTCACTTGTTTCTTTTATTGAGAAACGCCATGGTTGACAATACGAATAAGGAATACGCTGATATGCATTTAATTTTACTGCCGAGCAGATGGAAGTGGATGCTTATCACAGCTAATGTACGAAGACCAATATACGAGAACGCGTTGTCCACACCCCCCGTCTCGTAGAAATCGTGCATTATACACTGGATCCCACCAGGAATAATCCACAGTCTCTCGCCACTGTTTTATTTTCTGTTGAGACCAGCTTTATACGAGAAGGCGTTATCAACACCTCGCAATACACGCATTTTTTGATTGAAAATCCTTACACAAGTGTTGAGTGCAAAGCTCAACTCAGGTTCAAAGCGGACATGTGGGCAGGAAAGCTTACAAGGGCCCCCTACCATGGAGCTAGCTAACAAGACTGTCGAGCATGCCGGAGTATTTTCGCGTGACCACATGTGAGAATAATGCCAAAAATAAAGCATTTATGCTCAGATTTAAAGAGGTAGCGTTGAATGTAAGAAAATATATGTGGCCTTGAAAAGTATATACAAGGCAATCAAAATACACAAACACGAAATAATAATAGCAATAACAACAATGACAGATAATAATATTTTTAATACAAGTAATTAAATACTGAAGTAAGGCACTACTAGCACTAACATGACACCCTGGTTGAGTAAAATAAGATAATTTAAGTAGAGAAATTACTTAAATGGAAAGCAAAAGCTTACAAATACACTTGGAATTAATTTAGATTTGCATTTCACGATGTCCCTGTAAAGTTGGCTACTAGCTGTGTGAGTAAATATGCGGGGAAGTAGTTAAGTCAAAGATTTTAAATCAGCAGTTCTCAACCTTTTTTCTTTCGCGTGCCTCTTAATGATCGTTTGTAATTACAGGTACCCCTAACGTCTTCCATCAGAACCTATGGCCCACTTACCTGCCTCCAATATTCTCGCCATATATCTTATAATGGTATTATTTTGGTACCATAAGGAACTGCAATCAATAAAGTCATGAAAATATCACTTTCTCCCACAGAATTATAAATTTGATGCTGCTTAAAAGAGATCTTTATTGAAAGGATCTAAAATCCAAATGCTCTTCTCATTTCGTTGTGCAACTACTGTTTGAACAGCCCTTGAAGATCTTTTGAATATGATATTATGTTCTCCTTCGCACTGTTTTGTTACTCTAAGTTAATGTTTCTTATTGCAATTTGTAAAGTGTATGAAATTTTCGATCTGGTTTTTCTCAGCCTCAGTGCAAGATTAACTTTAAATCTACTTGTTGACCATAGAATCAGTTTCTGTCAGACGTTTTCAAAACAGTAATTAAAATATTTGATAATCCAAAACTGAACTTATTTGTTTTTGAAAACCATTGGATAGTTATTTAGAACAAAACTCCACAGACTGGATTGAATACCACAGTTTAAGGGAATGGAACTATATAACTGACTTTACGATTCACCCAGTACTGAAATTAAGCTTCTAAACCCTATGTAAGGTATGCTGTGACAAAGCAGGGAGTCAATAGCTACATATGATGCGTAACATGCTCGGTGGCCTCAAACCACGGGAAAAATTTCCTGGGCAAAACCTTTCCTTGAGTATAAAAATATAAGTTCATATCATATGAAGTTCACGTCCAGATGAAGATGTATCACCAAAGCAGAAAATGGAGAAAGATCGGAAACCTTTAAACTAGGCAGAGGTGTTGAAATAAAAAGAGTACGGTCACAACGGAGAGAAAAAAAAATCCCTCTCATATTCAATTAAATAAGATGTTGCTCAAAAATTTGTTTCCTCCAGTGATTCAAATTCTGTAATAGCGTACCAGCAGATGCTTTGCTGGATATGAGGACGCAAAGTTGTATTTTGGCAGAAAAAGTATTTTAAGAAAAAGTTTAAACAGTAGAGGGTTTGGCGTGAGGACAACAAGGGTGACAGCGCTCCAAGGCAGGTAGTGTGAATGCGTAGAGAAAGTAACCTTGAATGTGCAGGTGAAAAATGAGCACCATAAGGTGCTTTTTTTCTTTCTAGTGAGAAATTTACATGCTGATGTGGATGGACGTTTTTGCTAATGGAATTTTTGAAGACTTCTCGCGAGATAGCTAATTTTTAGGAAGCTACAGTGCCATTGGAGACGAACAAGCTGTTGGAAAAAAAGTCCAGCAGCCGGCTTTTGAATTGAACGCAAAACTAGAGAGCGAAGTTGGAGCAGTTGGTAAGAAAATTATCAGATTTATCTGTGGTTGCCCCAGGGTGGATTCAGGTGCTAAATTAGGCGACAGAAACTGGAAATTACCCTCCCTGCTGAGGAAACCCTGTCGCTATGATAAAGTCAAGGAAGAAGTAATTAAAAACATGCTGCAGCAATGCTGAAAAATGAAGTTGTAATTCCCACAAGTAGCCCTTACGCTAGCTCTGTAGTAGTGTGCAAAAGAAAAATAATCACCCACGCACTGATTTTAAAGCATGGCGTTTTTCTGTTGATTAAAAAAATTATTAACATAAAAATATCCACTTTATCCATTAACTGTAATAAATAATTAGGAAAATTAAATCCATAAAATGCATGGTGAAGCTAGACCTCACACCTGAATATATTCAGGCATATGTGACACCTAAGGATGCGATAAAACCACATTCATGATTGAATCAATAGTTAACGCCTTTCTTAGAATAGCGTTTGGCCTATGTGGAGCACCCGCCACGTTCCGAAGAGCCATGGATATAATGCTGAGATTTTCCCTCGGAAAATCTACTGCTACTTACTTAGACGACATAATAATCACTATTGATACAATTTATAAACACATTCAGGGTTTACACGAAGTTTTTTCGCATCTAAAGGAAGGAAGTTTAAAGAAGAACGCGGCCAGTAGGAATTCGCGGCCAAAGAACTTTAATACTGGGTTATTAGACATCTCAGATGGTACTTGAAACCGAAGCTTCTAAAACTGTAGTGATAAAAAATTATCCGCCATTTAATACGTCGAAAAAAAGATGGCCTTATTTTTGGGCTTGTGCTCCTATTATGAGACTTTCATCAAAGATTTTGCTCACATAGCAGAGCCAATATTATGTTTAAATTTAAAAACAAAAGGCAGGTTCATTTGATCGGCAGAAGAAAACACAGCGTTTGAAAGACTTAAAGCTGCATTAATCCACTCTATCGTCTTGATATTTCCTGGAGCAGACGGAAAATTAGAAATGTCTGCAGCTACATCGGATCTCTTGGTAACAGCCGTGCTTATGCAAGATGGGTAGCCGGTTGCACATTTTAGCAAAGCACGTAACCCAGCTCAAAAAATTATACCGCTAGAGAAACTTTAGCAGTCCTGTTGGCGGCACAGAAATTTCGAGTTTATTTTGGGAAAGCGCCGTTATTATACTAATGTATATTGACTAAGCAGTTATTGTAGATTTGTATTCTGGGAAGAATTTATAACCCAGACTTGATGGGCTCTTAAATTACAAGAATACAATTTAATAATTAAATATACTTCGGGGAGTGAAAATGTTGTAGCGGATGCTGTATTAAACTGGATGATGAGGGGTAAGAAGTGAAATGTGCCGTGTTAACTGCAAACTTTAGATGCTTGAGAAACAGTTACCTCAGAACTACAAACAGACCCTGAATTTAAAAGTATTTATACGTATTTGAACGATCCCGATCACTCTGAACACCATGATATGACGGGTATTAGGAACACAGCTGAAAATTACGAAATCACTGACAATCCTTTGTTTTACCCCAAAGTAGCAAACAATAATATTAAATTAAGACTCGTTACAACAGCAAGTTTAAGATCACGCATTTTGCAGGAATTGCATGATGCGCCAGTTTCAGCCATCTCGCAGTAAAAAAAATAGACCAGAGAGTAAGCTGTTTATTTTCCACAGTTAGAAAAATATGTGACTCAGTATGTCAAGTCCTTTGACATTTGTCAGTTAGTTAACGATATTACTTATAGTCCGACAGAGTATCTAAATAACATATAAGGTTATTCTCCCGCCTTCTTATCATGCCTTCGTGGTGTGGTGGTCAGCACGCCCGGCGCGTATTCGAGAAGTCCGTGGTTCGAGTCTCGGTGAGGGTATTACTCATTTTTCATCTCTCCTGCTTCAAAAAAAGTACCTAATGTCTCTACAAACATGAAAGCTACTTTCCTTTATGAAATAATAGGAATTGACCTATTAGATTCCTACCCACGTAGTGAAAATAATTAAAATAGATATTTTGCATTTTAAGGGAAACAGTTGCATTTTTGAAAGGAAAGGTTAAAATGATGAATGTACGAAAGCAAATGTAGATCAGATCAAGTGCTACTCTGAGCACTCTGATATGCCACTGTTAAAATACACTTTGTGGGAATGCTCTAATGTGAGTAGTGAAGGACTATCTAGAAATGCGGTGGATACTGCGTTGATGTCAAGAGTATAAGATCTGGAAGCAAAAAGGAAGGATACCGGAAATGGTGAAAAGAAAAATAAAAAGCCGAAGTTCGACGAGTCTTCAAAGAGCAAAGTTACTGAGAAATGGAGGTCAAGAAAAAAGCAAAGAACGGGGAAATTATCCAGAAGTCAAAAAAAAGTATAAAGACCTCTCAGATGTGGAGAATAACCGAGTGCTAAGCAACGACTATTGGCAAGTCGTTGCTTAGCACTCGGTTATTGAGAAGCCGACCTATGAACACAGAAAATTACCCTTTAAAACACGAGTCCTAGAAAAAGCTATGAACAAACGGAGATTAAAATTTAAAGGAAATTTACACTTAACATTTAGCGGTTTAAATTCATTGAACAAGTTGTTTAGTACTTTTCGCTTTTTTCATAAACAAGAAAATAAACACTTTAGATTATTATAATTATTTTAGAAAACTGCCCAGAATTTGGAATACCATTCAAACTTACTAGACAACAATCTCGTACACATTAAAAATTGACTTTTAGAAATTTTGAAGGAGCAACAGGCAGTACATTGTTTAAAACAAGATTTAACTAAAGAAAACAGTAAAATTTTATGGGTTTTTAAGCTTTTCTTCTAGAAAACGTTCCCTTCCCCTCACATGCGAGCAATGTTGACAATTTTCCTGAACATACAGAGAATATTGCGAAAACAAGGTCATTATTAAACTCGCTTAAGTTTTATAGTTTTCAGTATATGTATAAATAAATACGCATAAATATTTTAAAATAAATATTTCCAAATATTTTCGTATAAATATTCCCAAATATTTTCGTATAACTATTTTCATATACTTTCAGATACGTATAAATATTTTTAAATTCGGGTCTGTTTGTAGTTTTGAGATAACTGTTTCTCGTGAATCTAAAATTTGACCTGTTAACATGACACATTTCACTTCTTACCCTTCTCATGCAGTTTAATTTGTGATACAGCATCCGCTACATTTTCTTTCCCCGAAGTATATTTAATTATTAAATTCTATTCCTGCAATTTAATGGCCCACCTAGTCTAGGTGATAAATTCCCCTCCAGGAATACAAACCTACAATAGCCGCTTGATCCGCATACATGGTAACGGGGCTTTCCCAAAACAAACTCGAAATTTCTGCGCCGCCAACAGGACTTCTAAAGTTTCTCTAGCGGTATAATTTCTTTGAGTTGGGTTACGTACTTTGCTAAAATATGCAACCGACTGTCCGTCTTGAATAAGTACGGCTCCTACCACGAGTCCGATGCATCTGCGGACATTTCTAATTTTCGGTCTGCTCCAGGAAATTTCAAGACGGTAGACTGGATTAATGCAGCTTTAATACTTTTGAGCCGCCGAACAGGTATAGTGGTTAGAGTCGCTGACTGCCGTGGTGAAGGGCTCGGATTTGAATCCCGGAAAAGGCATGGATGTTTGTAAATATATAGTGTCGTGCGGCATGGCGGCACTTTAAATATCCGGCGAGCGGAAATTCTTCTCATGTGGTTTAGTGGAAGCGGAGAGTTGTGGGTGACCCTCGGACCCGTTCCCCCGGGGTGCTCTCCATCAAAATAGGGGGCGCAACTGAGCTAAAGACTTTAAGAGACATTACACAGATAGTCTGCATACAGATAATCCGGAGTTCATTGTTTTTATAACTGTAATTTTCTTCGTTATTGAAATTTTTTTTTCCTCTTGAATCCTTTCATAGGTCCTCAAAAGTGAAATGACATTTAATGAATTTATAAATATTGTTATTATTAATATTTCTTTTCTATCAAGTTCTTCAGTAAGTAAGTTAATTAATATAATTCGTGGCCTATTGCTTATTTTGGTTATTATTAAGAATATTTAGAAAATGAATTATAACGAAGGCACATTATAATTTTGAATTACAAAAAATTTACCCAGTGAACAGAGCTCAGTAAAATCTTACATTCATTTATTACGAATCTAACATTACGAATAGTTAAAATGCCTTATGTTAGCATTTTCGCAGTTAATTTGTAGAGGCATTAGGTGTTTTTGAAGCGGGAGTATTGAAAGATGAGCAACGTCTTCGCTGGGACTTGAACCACGGACCTCTTTAATACGCACCCAGCGTGCTGACCACTACACCACGAAGGCATGCGAAGAAGAGGGAAAATACCTTATATATTCCCCCCTTTTAAAGGCCGACTGGGGATTAGGGGATCCAGTTGCCAAATCCTGGCGGTGGAGAATCATCATCCACCACCATTTTAGTTCGAGCGCCCCTTGTAGAGTTATTAGATATTTTTGAAGCAGGAGAGATGAAAAATGAGGAACGTCTTCGCCGGACCCGAACCACGGACCTATGGAATACGCGCAGAGCGTGCTGACCACTACACCACGAAGGCATACGAAGAAGGGGGAAGAAATACTTTATAAATTGATGTATCCCAATTAAATGAATTTCAAAATTTTTGTTGCTGCATAAACTGACGGATGATAGGTTCATTCGATTCGATGACGATCAAATGCAAGGTCAGAGTATCTCATCATAAAGCAATAGACCTTATCCGAACCTGGCTGCTGGCTTCTGCCAGTCAGCATAGCGTTTAATCACTGGGTTCAAATCCTACCAAGAAATCTGGTATTTGCATGCTTGTTTTTACCCATCTGTTAGCATGTACCCATTATTTGGTTTCTTGAAGGTTTGAAATAAAAATACTAGTTTTATATCTATGAAACAGAGCAACTATTGCAATTAATTTGCATTGTGTATTCATATATGATAGAACAGTTAACAATACTATTAAATAAATTATTATCTCTCTATACCGGCAAAATTCACAGTGATATTCGAAAACAAATTTACCGATTTAAACTGTAAACTTGTGTAGACTGTAATTTTTACCATGATTGCTACTGACCGAAATCGTTACTGACCTTTCGACAAAATTGAGGGAAGAATAAAAAAAAAAAAAAAAACTAGTTCTATTAATTAGTATTTCTGTGCTGGATTAAACAAAGCTTTCACTCTCCCCTCGCAAATATTATTTACGCATTCCTCTGCGAATTTATCATGTAAACGTAATGAACTTATATATATATATATATATATCATTAAACCCTAATCAAATTTTTGCTAATTGGATTTTTTGCTGCAGGAGGACCATATTAAAAATAAAATTTAAGAGACTCCCTCATAGCGTTGAAAGTTTCCACGCAGTCTTCATACAGTGTTGAATCAGTTTCCGTATGATTCTCTACATATTTAAAAAAAAAATTGTTAACTGGAAGTATCTGTCTAGAAATAAAATATAAGCAAATAAAACTTGTAGCTACATTTTTTCTTCCATTCTGTACAATGAAAGAAATATTTTGAACATAAAATTATCTTAAAAATGGTAGTATATTCATATATCTTCGGAGATAAATTAATTAAAAAAATGGCTTGCGCTGCTACTCTAGTCACTAAAAATCGAAGTGGATTAATTTGAGCGAAATAAGTATTTTTTTTTTTGTCCTAGCTTCAGGAGGTAATTTTCAAAGTTAAGTTCCGCAGCCTTAATGGATGACAACCACAAGCATTTTTAAATCATAATGAAAACATCTGCATAAAATAATGATTTAAGGTGCAGAAATTAAAAAATATTCAGGACGAAAATTTTCTGTTCCCTTCGTTAAATTTAGTTCCAGATTTTGTAGAGAATATGAAATTAGATTATAAGTTCCTGATTTCTGTATTTAGAGTATTTCTGGTATTACGGTTTATTATTTATGGTTTGAACTATACTTGAATCGACCTTCAATTTAACTTTGGATATTCTTAATAATTCATTACAGAATTTCTTTTAAGAGCCTGTTTGTAAAACATTATCATATAAGGTATTTCTCCCGCCTTCTTCGCATGCCTTCGTGGTGTAGTGGTCTGCATGCTCGACGCGTAACCGAGAGGTCCGTGGTTCGATTCCCGGCGAAGGCATTGCTCATTTTTCATGACTCCTGCTTCAAAATAAACCTAATGTCTCTACAATCAAAACAAATGCCTTTTTTAATAAAATAAATCTTTTGTGCTGATGTAATTACTAAATCCTATAACTTTTTATAACTTGTAGTTTCCTTTGATGTTGACTGATTCAAATGTAAAGCAAAAGTTACTGGAGATCATTTGATAAGAGCTGCAGTGTTGTTCACATGAGCCTAGTACCAGAAAATGTAATTAATTGAAGATGATTTCTTTTATGAACACAATGTATGATTAATAGTAGAAGTCAGCGATTGTATTATTCATATATCTTTGGAAAAATTCTCAGATGTAATCAGGACTCCCACTCACAAACGAAAAAAAGAAACTTCAGTTGCAATAATAAACCCAGAATAAAACTTAGTTTTCATCGTATAGTGTAGAAACATAAATAAGATAAAAATTAAACTGTATAAATATCTTTTATTTAATTCTAATCAGAATTTTTATCCCATTCAATTCCCTCCACATCTATGTTTTGAAGTTCTTTTCAAAATGTTTTTCGTATCTTTTATGACAAGTTCCTTGTATGATTTCTTTTATCAACTCTAAATTAGATTTCCATGCATAGCAAATTTGATTAGATATTTTTATCGCCTGTTTTGCCGTTAGTCATTCTTTCACAGTTTCTGGTTTAAGTGAGTTTGTGGCTTTTGTTCTTATATGGTTTACCTGGAAGAAGATTTTTTTACGCTAGCTAGAGAGTAAGGCAAAATGGTAAGACTGGTCATAAAATTAGATAAAATCTTATATTTAGAATTATTAAAGGGCATCTTTTACATTAGGCAACAGATACCAAAACTCAGGGAAGACTTTGGAAGAGATGTCTAAATCTAGATTTAAACGAAATGATCTCTAATCATCATCCAGAACAGTGATCTTAAACTGTAGTCCTGCAGATCACACAAGGCCCCCGAAACAATTTTATGCGGCCCGCAGATACATTTCAGTTATGCATTTGTTGCAAATACAGTTTTCCAAAAATATTCAATAAAGGAACGGAGAATACTTGCCTTGAGGTTTCTTACTTCCGTTTTCAGTAACTGGATTTGTGAATGGTGAAATATCTTCTTAAACGCCTTAAATCTCAGATTCATCCGAATTCACAAAAGTGATTTAATATGTTGAAAACATTTAATAAAGCAATTAAACTTACAAGCACATTTTACAGCTTTTTATAAAGTACACTACATACTCAAAATTCTGCTCTGCTACCACTCGAAATCAAAACTTAAGAGTTCCGTGCAAAGTTACAGTTGGAGTTACGGAAGTAGGAGAACATTCGCGATATATGGTGTTGCAAAGTTGTTTGAAGTCAGAATTTATATTATTTTTATTACCACTAAGAACGAACACGAATAATGCACCAGAAAATCTATAAATGGAACTAATTAATTTACAGTGTGATATAAATCTTATTCGAAAATTTGAGGATACAGATTTTATTAACTATTATTCGTACTTCGGCCAAAAATAAATAAGCTCCCTTACAAATTTCTGAACTAAGAATAATTACTTTGTTTTTGAATACATTTATATGTGAACACTCTTTTTTCAAAGGTGAAAATTAATAAGAACCCGAATGACCGATGATCATCTACAATCCGGGATGAAAATATTTTCGAGTAATTTCTATCTAAGTCTCTAAACTTTATCAGCATACCAAAACGCCATCAAGAGTCAAACTGTAGTAAGAAATAAAAAGTTTGCAATTAGTTACGTTTCGATTTACGTATTTTTATTTATGCCTCGAAAAATTTAATGAATGAAAGAAAGAGACTAGGTTGTCATTATATATTCTCAAGTGTTATTCCACTTGGAAAAGTTTTCATAATTTGCTTATTTTTGGTTTGAACTAAAGTGAGCTTTTTTATGATTAATTAAAGATGTTAGAAATATTTTAGTTTGCAAATTTACTATTTAGTTGTCAATATATTTGAATAACAAAACACTACCAACAAAAATATCTTGCCAGAGATTGTACACATTTCCGCACATGGAAATTAAGCAATTTTGTAAGGTATATTTTAATTTTATAACAGTTATTTTAATTTAGTGAACCTTTTCTGTCTTATCTCGTTTCAACTTACAACTTCCTACCAGAAAGAGTTTTTAGAAACGCGTTGAATGCAAATGAGGAAGAGATAGTATTAAAGAAAAGTTCAACTGACTTCGAGAGAGAGAGAAGTTAGGAATCCTGATTTCTAACTTCGCGTGATTAGGGCGCGTTTGCCTTTGGGCTACGTCTCTTTAAGCTGTTGCTACACTCGGCGCGTATTAGAGAGGTTCAAGGTTCGAGTCCAGGTGAGGGCATTGCTCATTTTTCACGTCTCCTGCTTCAAAATCACCTAATGTCTCGACAATCCTAAAGGCCTTTTAAGGACCATTAATGAAAAATATTAAGGAATCATTGGGAATCATCAAATGGGAAGTGAATAAATTCAATTAAAGATATTCTGTGGGCCTGAACTTTGCTTTTGTAACGCCATCCTAAGAATAAAGCAGATTTATAAGTAGGGTGCATTATTATTAAACCTACTTATAAAAAAAATTTGAGAATAAAATCAATTTTGTAAAATTTATTAAATAGCATTAAATACTTTACATTTATAATAATTGGACATAAAGAAGATTAGTGACATTTTATTTACGTTTTACTAACAGTTAGCTTTGGGTTAATTTTTTTTTTCTTTTATGTCTCATTTCGTCACGTACTTGATCATTCTAGAGATTTAGTAAACAGCAGGCCGATTTTATGTTAAACGACACAGGTTAAAATGAGAAGTAAAATCATAATGAGCATGATTCATAATAGGAACCTGGCTGTCGTCATCGCTTTGTTTTGCCTAGACAGAGACGTGCTGATCCGAACAGACATGAACGCCTGTTTTTGACATGGTTGGTAAGTTTTGAAAGTTAGTTATGCCAACGCCACCTAGACTACAAAGCCAGAAAGCTCCACTTATGAGTCATCCCAGTTAGGCTACCGAAGTTAGTGTTAAGTGGCGTTGGTTATGCCCTGTCTGATGCAGTTAGTACCGTAGCTTCGCGCAGAGTTTTTGGAGTTGTAAACCAACGACTTCATATAGGATCATGATTTAAAATATGTTCGTGCAAGCCTAAAAATATATTTGAAGAGTTTTCTATTACACATTTAACACTATCTGACATTAATGAAGCCATAATGTTTTTTGTTTAAGTTTACCAGAAACCTGGGTGGTTCGAAAGGATTTCTAAGCTGCTCTACATATCTTCACAACACTAGCAGATGGAACTGTTAATCCACCCCTATTTTTTCTAACAGCTAATTTATTTTGTGTATAATCAACCGTTAAACCAACATCAGATAGGGAATATATGCAAGTATCACATTTTAATGCATTTTTCAATTTTTTAACAACACTGCCTGCAATGTATACTACAACATCACTAACAAATTCAGAAGTCAAAACAACAAAAATCAGCGTAATATTCTCAATATTTTCACAGGACTAGTTTCGATGGTTTTTACCGAACCATCAGCTGCGAAACCGTAAATGAAGAAGATCGGAAATAATGATTAGATAAGATAAGAAAGCCTGGACAAGAATAAGCACGTGGCGCCATCTGTTGGTGAAACCAGAGCTAAAACATAATTTCTTTAAAGGCCGAAGGCAAAATTGGATTGGAATTAGGATCGTTAACTAGAACAGAAAGATTTTTTTGAATGTGAAATGCCTCTAGAAAATCCAGTTCTCCAATGGAAGATGTTTTTTGAATAATTTTGGCAGCAGAAAAATTGAAAATGTGATTTTCGGACCAACAATGTTGAGCAACAGAAGACTTCTGAGTTTCCTTTTTTCTAACATATGCCTCATGTTCTTTGACGCGAAATTTTAAGGCTCTTTTAGTTTGGCCAATGTAAATTAAACCACATTGGCAAGGAATCCTATAAATCCCCCAGGAATTCATATCCGGAACGGGGTCCTTGAGTATGGAACTCGGAATTTTATTGATGGGAGAATAAACGACTCGAAAGTTAAATTTCTGCAAAATATGTGCAACTTTATAGCTAACTGATGGAAAGAAGGGAATGACAACAGAATTTTTATAATCTCCTAAAACAAGAGTGTGCCTTTTAGTGTGTTGAGAAGAGAATTTTTTAACTGCTTGATTAAT
>KK119061.1:999679-1045325 GCA_000611955.2 Stegodyphus mimosarum | reverse complement strand
AGTCGTTTATTCTCCCATCAATAAAATTCCGAGTTCCATACTCAAGGACCCCGTTCCGGATATGAATTCCTGGGGGATTTATAGGATTCCTTGCCAATGTGGTTTAATTTACATTGGCCAAACTAAAAGAGCCTTAAAATTTCGCGTCAAAGAACATGAGGCATATGTTAGAAAAAAGGAAACTCAGAAGTCTTCTGTTGCTCAACATTGTTGGTCCGAAAATCACATTTTCAATTTTTCTGCTGCCAAAATTATTCAAAAAACATCTTCCATTGGAGAACTGGATTTTCTAGAGGCATTTCACATTCAAAAAAATCTTTCTGTTCTAGTTAACGATCCTAATTCCAATCCAATTTTGCCTTCGGCCTTTAAAGAAATTATGTTTTAGCTCTGGTTTCACCAACAGATGGCGCCACGTGCTTATTCTTGTCCAGGCTTTTTTATCTTATCTAATCATTATTTCCGAACTTCTTCATTTACGGTTTCGCAGCTGATGGTTCGGTAAAAACCATCGAAACTAGTCCTGTGAAAATATTGAGAATATTACGGTGATTTTTGTTGTTTTGACTTCTGAATTAGTTTCGTTTGGCGTGTTATTGTGTCTTAATCACTAACAAAGTCTGAGAGTTGTTTACAGCTTGTTAATGCAAAAGAATGATCTTCAGTAACAGAGTTCTCAGAAAAATCAAAATCTCCTTTAAAGGTATCTGTAGAGTTGAAATTTATAGACTTCAAGTATATATTGGTGGAACTGCTTACATTTAAAATATTTGTATCATCTAAAACAATGCAATTTGCACTACCTGAAGTCATTATATGATGGTGCATCAGTAAGCGAACATATGCTGCTTTAAATTGTTTTGCGGTAGGGTTGTTGTTGTGACTGCCTTTTATGCGTATAGCACTGAAAAATAACTCAAGTTGGTCCTGTGATAATTTGTACATGAGGAAAAAGTTTAATGGGTGAGGTGAAATTTCACACAGCTCGATATATAACAATTTAATACTATTGATGCAAACTAAAAATCCTAAAAATCCTGTTTTCCTGTTGCTATGCAATATATAGCCTCCATTTTTACTTGTTCTTAAGTTTTTTATGTATTCTTGTGCTGTATTTAAGAAATTTAATATAGTATCTTTATTTTGGGGCTTAATTGGAGATTTAAAATCTTTACTTAATAGGTTTTTTTGCTGTTTAGATGTCAAAAAGGTTATTGAATATTTTAAAAAATTTTATGGTTGGGGCACAGCCAATGAATGTGGGGTGTTTTAAACCGTTTTCTAAATATAGAAGGAGCAACACTATTACTGAGAACCTGGGCTGCAAGTGTAACCTTCATTTTTTCACGATACCATTTTATGTGCCGTACTCGTAACTTTGTTGCAGCATGAAGGCATGAAGGCTTTTGAAATTTTTCTAAATTTCTAAATCCCACAAAATGAAACCACTGTCACAGTCAACAATGGACCCTTTTGATGCCAAGCAATTTCTAGCAAGCTTCAACATATGGCAAGGATCCATTATGACATAAACATTGTCTTTGGTGACAGGGTGTGGAAAATAATTCACCACATTACTGCTGTGTAAATTTGCACCTAATGCATTTGCAGTTGCAATATTGCTACTGCAACCATCAAATGCCAAACTTACAATCCTTATGCCAGTGTCGTGAAGATAATGAAGGGCCTCATTAATAAGATTGGCTCTTTCTAGAGCATTTAACCCATTTATTAAAAAATATGAAACTGGAACCTTCCAGCTTCCATTAATGGCATTCACCATGAAAACTAAAGCCTCTTTTGCATGAGGCAGCTCATCATCATCTATTTCAGTGCCTAGGTCAACATATCCACTAAAACGAGTTCTGTCCCATTCAATATGTTTTCTTATTGCCATTTCATCGACAATAAGAGCTCCATAAATGGTTTTGTTTATCTTTAAAGCTTCTTCTGCTTTAAGTTTTAAAGATTGTAAGGCTTCCTTCATAAATCCAGGGTAACCACTAATTTTACTGTACCATCTTCTTAAGGGAGAAGGATGGGGAAGACTGTCGTTGAACATTTGTCTGACATAATTACACTGGTGTGCAAAAATTAAGGACGAGACGGTTTTTTCAATATAACTTTGTACAAAAGCTTTCCAAATCAGCACATTTAATACCGTAAGATCCCCAATACGTAAGGACATGAGTAATGTAAGCAACACTTACTAAAAGAGAAATCAGAGGGATAAAAAGAAGCTTTATTGAAAAAGTAGCATGGAGCGCAATGCGACTGAAGGCCGAAACATCCCTGTGATGGGTGTCCAGCAAGAAACATCCGGTCTTTAATAGGGGATATGATCTCCCCTGACTGCTAGGCAGGTTTCACATCATTTGTGCATGCTGGATATGTGGTTGTTAATGAGCTGTTGAGACACTGCTGCTCGTTCCTCTTGCAGCACCAATCGCAGTTTCGGAATCGTTACTGGCGATAAGTTACGTGCTGCCACGGGTCTCCCTAGTAAGTTCCGTACATGCTTGACGGGATTTAGATCCAGAGACCTTGCCGACCAATCCATGTGTTCAATATCTTCACTCTCCAACAGCTCTTCGACAGTAACTGTGCGATGAGGTGGAGCGTTGTCGTCCATGAAGAGGAACTGAGGACCCATAGCCCTTGTGAAAAGACGCATGTAAGGAAGAAGAACCTCGTTACAATAGCAGTCCCAGGTGACGAACCTCCTTGGGAGATATGAAGGTCGGTCCGGCTACCAAGCATTATGTCTGCTCGAACGAGAACTCCGCGACCTCCAAAACAGTCCCTTTTGATGATGTTGAAGGGGTTATTGCGTGTTCCCCGCTCTGTCCAGATGTGTATGTGTCTAGAATCGCAACTCAGACTAAATCTGCTCTCATCTGTAAAGAGTACTCGTCCCCATTCATTGTCTCTCCAATTCCGGTGTTCCCGGCACCACAGAGAACGCCTTCTCCGATGGGCAGGCGTTAGAGGTACACACCGTACAGGGCGTCGTGCAAACAGACCACCACCGTGCAGTCTTCTGGCCACGGTAAAACGCGATATCGGTCGTCCAGTCGCCTGTGTCGTGTGTCTAGCGATTTCTCCCGCTGTCTGCCGCCTGTTTCTTCTGGCCTGTAAGGCAATATACCGGTCATCTGCGGGTGTGGTTCCTCGTGGACGACCACTACTAAACCCCCGGATAGCTGTTCCTGTAGTTTGAAATTGTCTCCAAAGTCGTGAAACGATGCTGTGAGCAATTCCGAACTCTGCAGCCACACTTGTCACACTGCGGCCTTCCTCCAACTTCCCAATGATTCGACCTCCGGTAAAAGCATCCAGATGTCGTTTAACAGATTGATTATTCGCCATTTCTCGCTGAGGCAGCAACTCGGTGTGATTTTAACTGCTATACGGCATGCAATCTCTTTGTCAGAAATACTGATCTTACACCGACAACATGCTTTATACTACTCAGACACTCCCCCATTACGTCTACCTGCATATCTGCGCATGTGCTACCGTACATCACCTTACTTAATCTCCTGATTGGTCTTTCTGTCCGCTCTGCCTCTTCGTTCAGCTGATATGCTAATTTTTCGACTTCGTCCTTAATTTTTGCACACCAGTGTACATGCTTTTGCCGAATAAAAATTTAAAGTCATGGCAAATGTTCGGAGGTCTTTTGAATATTAAGCTCTTGAATTACTACATCAAGTCTGTCTATGAAGTCCCCTGCAGCTCCAGACAACTAGAGGAAGGAAGCAAAAAATTAAGATTTTAATATAATATTAAACATAAAAATTTAAATATAACATAATAAAACAAACATATATGAGTTTTCGCAATAACTTATATCATTTTTATGTAATGGTCACCTCAAAGATATAAAAAACACCTACAGACGCAATATTTTCATGACACTAATGGAAATACAATCTGTGACATTGCACCCTGCATGTGCTTCAACAAAATTGCTCTGTAAACAAGCACCACATGGAGTGGTCTGGTTCAATTCACGTTACAGTCAGATCCCAATTTAATAAACCTGTATTTACTGAATTTTGCGATTTAACTAATTTTTCTTTTTCCCTGATTGTCTTTTTTGTTTTGGATCCCAAAATAGTGAATAACTCCTGATTTCACAAATAAAATTCTTGGTCCCAAATGAGTTCGTTAAATCAGGGTCCGACTATGGTCTTCTAGGTCAGTATGACATAGTTTACTCCCTCCCACTTATTAAGTATCTGGTTTTTGACAAGAGAGATGTTTTAACAGCTTAATATTTCTCAGCATAAAAACTTCATTAAATAGTTTAAAAAGTAGACTCTCTTCCTTCCAGAACAGAAAAAGAGAAAAAAAGATTAATTAAACGGTTTAACGTTTCCTTAATCAAAGAATAACTTGATTAGACAATTGTTACTTTTCTGATTATTACATTTTGAAAATTCTCAGCAAGTATTCATTATATCTTAGAATGCATGATAAGGGGACATCCAAAAATGATGTCATGCTCTAAGGGGGAAGGAAGTTTGTGCAATTGTCACAAGGGGGGAGGAGGGTAATAAAAAGTGTGACATCACACATTTTGGTTATAATAAAAGCATTTAAAATCAGCTGGATTAAATTTTGAATTTACAAGAATTTGAGGGTATTTCTTTCTACTGAGGCTAAAACAACTTTCCTGACATTAGTAAAAATTATATTGGTCCTTACTAAATGATTTAGATCGGCATTTCCCAGCTTTAAATCAGAACTGGAAGTATATGATATTTCATGGTGATACTTTGCTGCTGAGCTATTACGAGAACTTTTTTTGCTTTGCTTGGAGATGTAACATCCTCATCATTAAAATCTCCCAAGTAATGCAGCCGTTTCCATCTTTCAGGAGTTATAGATGTACTTGCTGAACCTAAAACAAATTTCAAGACAAAATATTAAATTTAATTATTATTGATATTAATAATAATTATTATTTATAAATTATACTTATGTATTTGCTGAACCTAAAACAAATTTCAAGACAAAATATTAAATATAATTATTATTGATATTAATAATAATTATTATTTATAAATCATACTTAGACGGAGCTTTTAGTTGCTTTAATTAGCGATTGCTTAAAATTTTAAGCTAAGTTCTTCAAATTTAATTTACAAATGAAATTGAAACATAAAGATAAATGAAAAAGATAAAAGTAAATTATAAGCATGCTGGAAATTGTAAACTGAATATAAGTCTTGCAACAAATTCACCTACTTACAAAACTATTTTTCTGTCTAAAAATGCTATTTAAATTAACATATTGAAACCAATACAATTAATAGAATTCAAAGAAAAAATTACTACATCACAGCATATTATGTTAGACTTAATCAAAGTAATTAAGTAAAGATTTAATCAAAGTACAATTTCTTCCTTGAATCTCTCTCACACATAAATAAATATGTTAAGTATATGGTACTAAAATTGAAAATAGAATATCACTTACTTTCTGAATACTCCATAGACTCATCTTGATTGGGTTGAGGTGGTTTTTTTGATGGCTTTCGCTTGGAAACGTTTTTTGTAAATGCGCAGGGAAATTAAATAATGTTGGAATTGCTGTGGCCTTTAACCAGGTTCCTCCAAACTTTGTTCTATCAAAGCAATCTGGTGAAAAATGTTTTGAAAACAGCTTTGAATATTTTGTTACTTAAAAGTTTTCACGTCGCAGTTGTACTTCCCATTGTTTCTGCCTTTCTGGATCTTTAGGGAAACTATAAATGAAAAAAAAAAAACTTAATTGCACTAAAGTAGCAAATGAAGTATTAAATTACACACATATATGTATGGCCAGGTCATACAGGTACTGCAGAAGAATAGTAATTTTTCAGAATAATTTAAGAATTGTTTAAGTACATGCTGAAAAATCATGAAATTTTAAAGGTGTAGTGATTTTTAATTGGAAGGAAATGTAAATATACATACAACTAGAGTCAAAACAATAATGTAATTGTATGTATATGGGAAGTGGCATTCCCCCCTTAACTTTTTATTACATGAGAAGTCTTATTTTGTAATTCTGTATTGGAATGGAAACCAAAAGGGTCCTTTTGGACCACCTTAAAGTTCTCTTAAAATTCTTTTACAAATGCACATACATTCAAAAACAGAATTTGTAATACATCATTTTATGAAGCAAACTTACAGGTCAAAGGGTGCTTTGCGGAGAAAAGAGGATCAAGTGCAAATTTAAAAGAAAATTTGAGTCACTCTCAAATTAGATTGTTGATGATGGTAGATGGGAAAAAATTTTTGCTCAAGGCAATGTTGATCAAAGTTAATTTGATTTTGCCATCAACAGTTCTTTCTTCATAAAAAAATCTTATTAACAAATTCAATTACATTTCACTGCATCTAGGTTAAACTTCTAAAATGAGCTCTACCTGCCTTTTCTTGACATTATATTACTGCAACAAAATAATGCAATCTTAATTACTGACTTCCACATTCATGTGTATGTCATGGGGGATCAATACATCTTATTAACACAGATGTTTTATATTGAATATGTATCAAGAGATGACAAACTTCAACTCAGTATTAATCATTAGGATTAAACAAAACAAACTGATAATATAGTTAAAACTTCTTTCTCACTCTCCTTTTTTTAAAAATAATTATTATTTAAAATATTGTAAATTTTCACATCATATTTTTTTAATTATGATAAATTTCCAACAGCATCGCAGATGAGACAGAATTATAGTCCAGATTATTTTTATTTTAAATTGATTTTATAGAAAATAATGATAAATCACTGAGCTTTATAAAAATAATCTGATTTTTAAAATAATGCTGTTTAAATGTTTATGTTCAATATTGCATGAATGAAGATTTTCAGCTTTTTTTTAACAAAGTAAACAATCTTATGAAGATTTTCAGCTTTTTTTTAACAAAGTAAACAATCTTTTCTCAATAATTTAATAATAATAATAATAGCACTTTTCTTTCTTTATCGCTGGCAGTACTTGTTTACGAAACCAAAGTGCGTACGACTTGGCGAAAAAATGTTAGCGCCAATTGGCGCAGCTTTCTATTTCAACGGGGTACACGGAAAAAGAATATAAAATTCAATTATTTGTAAAGGGTGGTTCCAGTAAATAGTGTCACAGTATTTAATACATTTTGATGCTAATAATACGTGCTGAAAATGTCATATACAGCGGCAATTTTCTTATACAATATGGCTGAAACTTTCCAATCAATTCAACAGAGATAGTAAAATAACTAAAATACTGAAAATAAAATAACAAATCATGCAGTTTTAACTTACCTATGAAAGGTTACAGGTTCTCCTCTTACAAAACTTTCTTTACATCCATAGGCGCTGCAGCGGATAACCATTTTTTCTTAAATTCTATGTTACAAAGCAGAGCAGTCGTCTTTCGTCCCGTAGTAATAAATGTAAAGTATTTTCGGACTTTCGGAATTCGACCAGCAGTCACGTGACACTAATGCTGGAACCGGTTGGAAGGTGCAGATACGCTCTCTACCAGTATATATCTCGTTGTTGTAAACCAGTTAATCGATCATGAATTTTAAAGTCCTGTCAGTAAAGCAAATGACCAAGAGAAGGAGCGAAGAGCTCATAAATCTTCCGTTATTTTTGGTCTCATTACCAAAAATTGAAGAATCTAAAGGGATCCATTCCCTCACACACATGGGGGAACTTGGAATTAAAGTCGAGGAATATCGTGGTAGGGCGGTCCCCCTGCAATGTTATCGTTGTCAGGGGTTTCACCACACCCAAATTGGATGTAGATATCAGCCTAAGTGCGTTAGGTGCGCAGAAGGGCATTTCTCTTATGATTGCCCAAATAAAAACAAAGAAACACCCCCTAAGTGTGCAAATTGCTCCATGGAGCATACGTCGAACTTTCGCGGTTGCGATAAATTTCCTAAAAAGAAAAACGAAAAGCCAAAATCCTACTTAAGCAGAGTAGTTGAAAAGCCCTCTCAACAGGGATATACACGGATACAATCACTGAGGCTAAAAAGTGTTTTAGGACGTAGCTGAATTGGTTTCAGTAATAAAAGGCTCTGGCTTCTTACTCACGCAACAGATGAAAGAAGTACACAACATTGTGAAGGAAAATAAAAAATCGGGAGACCAGAATGGCCAAACAAACTAATCATAAAGGGCCCATCAAATTAATGTTCTGGAACGCGTTTAGTGTTCAAAATAAGCTCTCTGAGCTTCAAAACTTTCTAATAAATCACGACATAGATGTTTCGCTCATTTCGGAAACTTTTGCTACGCCCTGTCGGAAAATTAATATCGCAAGTTATCACACATACAGGTGTGATCGCCTTAGTCACAGAGGTGGGAGAGCTGCTCTCTTTGTCAGGGGCTCCTTGCAGTCCTGCCTTATCGCAAGAACACGTGGAAATTCACAGGAAAGTGTCACAGTCCCTGTGTTGCTCCCTTTTTACGGAACTGTCTACTTCAGTGCATTTTACAATTCTCCTGTTACAGAGCTAAATGAAGACATTTTAAATGCTATTTGTCCTGAAAATGTACAATTTATTGCTGCAGGCGATTTTAACGCTAAAAACAAAGAATGGGGCTGTCGTCATACAAACAAGAATGGGAAGATTTTATTTGATTATTTAAATAACTATCCTGTCGCACTTGAGGTCCCAGCAGAGTACACATATCGTCTTTCCGACCCTATTAAAGCCGATATTCTTGATCTGCTACTCATGAATACATATTTTGCTATGTCAATTGAAGTACTTCACGAATTGACCTCAGATCACTTGCCAGTTCTGGTCACTTTGGGCACGGACAAAATTAAAGACACCAAAAAAGTGAAACTTACAGACTGGACGCTGTATCACGATATATTAAGGGACCAGGCACCAAACATCAAGGAGTTGAAAACAAGAAATGACATAGACCAAGCTATTGATACACTCACTAACGCGGTTACCGCGGCCATGGATCAAGCCTCTAGATACGTCAGTAAGGATGAAGTCTCGGGTCGGCTTCCACGTAAAATACGTGACCTGATCAAGCAAAGAAACCAACTAAGAAAACGCTATAATATGACTTGGAGCCCTAGAATTAAAAAAGAGCTAAACCAAATAAATAGAATTATTAAAAAAGAAATTGCAGACTTCCAGAATGAGCTCTGGGAAGAAAAGTTTCTTAGTTTAAACCCTGGCGATGTGTCGCTTTGGGCATTCATTAAATCACTTAAAAATAAACCCGGAAATAAAAGGCCTCTCTGCTTTGAAAATAAGTTAGCCACCACAAATGAAGAAAAAGTTCAAATCTTTGCAGAACATTTTGACAGACAATTTATGCCAAATAGAGTACCGAGGAACCTGGACTTTGTTTACCAAGTGTGTTATGATGTGAGGGATTGGCTAAATGCCCCAAGTGTAAGAGACAAGCCTCAGCTCACCACGCCGCTGGAAGTTCATGATATAAGTAAAAGATTAAAAATCAAAAAGGCACCTGGACAAGACGCCATAAATAACATGGCAATCAAAAAGCTACCAATAAATTGCATTACCAAATTTACTAGCATCATAAATGCCTGTCTATATCATAGCTATTTCCCTACCACTTGGAAACATGCTAAGATAATTGTGCTGCCTAAACCAGGTAAAGATGCTACCAAACCCGACGGCTACAGGCCGATAAGTCTGCTTCCTGGGTTCGGAAAACTATACGAACGCATCATCTTAAATAAAATGGAACCGCATTTGAGTATACTGCCTGCCGAACAATTCGGCTTTCGGAAAAACTTGTCAACGACTAAACAGCTTGTGCGCTTGGTAGAGTTCTGCGGGGACGCCCTGCACAAGAAGCAGAATGTTGCCCTCCTCATGTTGGACGTGACGAAAGCCTTCGACCGCGTCTGGCATGAGGGGCTTATATATAAGCTTATAAATCAAAACTTGAATAGAGATATGATTCTTTTAATCACATCGTTCATCACCAACAGAACTTTCTCCGTCTCGATTGGAGATAGTATTTCCAGGCCAAGAGTGAATGCCGGGGTCCCGCAGGGGTCCATTCTTGGGCCGATCTTATATCTATTATATGTTGCTGATTTCCCCTGTGCACAGCTTGGCAGAAATCATTTTCTCGGCTGCTACGCAGACGACACGGCGGTTGCCGTGAAGTCTGCAAATGCAAATTTTGCCGTTAAAAAACTTCAAGAACTGATGCCTGCCGTAGAGGAATGGTGTACGTCTTGGCGTATATCAATTAACGCCCAGAAATCACAATTGCTAATCATCAGACGAAAGCATAGGAAGACTCCTGTTAAGCAAAAACTCCTTCTATTCGGTGAAGAGTCCCTCAAGTGTGTAATGCAAAATATTTGGGAGTAGTTTTCAATGAACAGTTAAACTGGAAGGAACATATAAAGAATACTAGGCGAAAAGCGTATGGTGTCATAAATAGTTTAAAGCCCCTATTAGGGAAATTTTCCACGTTGGATCTCAAGAGAAAAAGACTAGTATACACAGCCACTATCAGACCTGTGATCACGTATGCCTCGCCTGCATGGTCTGCTGCAAAAGAAAAAGATCTCCAAAAGCTCCAAGTTATACAAAATACTGTTCTTCGAATGATTACAAACGCCCAATTCTATGTGAGCAACGCCACCCTGCACTGCGACTTGCGACTGGAAACTATTAAAGATCACCTGCATAGGATCAATAGACAGTTCTTCACGAAAGCAATCGACTGGGAATATCTAAAACATTTTGACATCTTTAATTATGTTACTCTTCCTGAGGACTCCGACCTAAGACCACTAGCGGCTCACCTCATCTGTGATACGAATTTTCCGACATAAGCTATATTTTAAAATATGACATGAGTATCTTCTTACTTGCAGTCTTAAAATTTTATTATGTATACATGTATATTTGTAATTCCTTAATATGATTTTTCTTGTATTACTGTAGTGGTATTAATGTATTTTCCTTATTGTTTTGCATACTGTATTATTCATGCCCACATTACGACAACTTGCTGCCCACTAAATCCATGCTCGCCTGCGCGCTTCTCTTGCTTTGATGCTGGCTCCCTTAAACCTTCCTCTTGGCTTTTATTTATCTGACGATGTCTCTATGCGATTGTGCCTAAGGGCCTTATCTTGACTGAGCCGGACAAGCGGTCCACTGGACTGCATCCCGGCGTTCTCGTTTCAGTCAGTTAGTCAGTTAATCGATCATTTTCATGGATTTCGGTACCTGACGGTCGCACCCTGACGTACTCTGTAAGTATAGCTAGATTATTTTGCTGCATTCTCTCTTACGATGTCAAATAAAGAACCTCCTGATAGACAATTGCCTGTACAAAGCCCGGTGGACACTACGAATAAAGATCAGTTTAAAATATCTCTCCCCTTCAATCTAACGACAACGGACTTTGATAAAATAGAAGCTATCGCGAAAGAACGCTATGAACAAGATCACATATCTTCTCGCGATTATATTTTAAGCCCAATTTACCAGCAAATACTTACCGAAGAAACAGAAGCATTTGTTCATTACCGCAATAAAAGGAAACATAAAAAAACTAAATCCGAAGAAACCAAAAAGACAGAAAGAATGGAAAATCTAAAACGTATATTCCCTAACCTAATGCAAAACATAGAAGCAAACAATAAAAACTCAGAAAAAGAAGATATCTCATCGGAGTGGTCAATACCTAGTAAAACTGCCAAAATCAAAGAAAATAGCAACCCACCGGCCGAAACAGAACAATCTAACCGATCCAGCAAACTCCCCTCTGAAATCTCCAATGATAACCGCACCGATATTGCACCCACAACTGATGTAGCTCGTATTCCGCCCATCGTCATTACTCAAGAAAATCTAAATTGGATTGACCTCGATAAAAAATTCCGTAAAGTATGCATAGACGAATTCGAATCAGAGCTGAAGAGGCAATCTATTTTCATCTTCCCTAAAAATATCGAAGACTATAGAAAAATTACTATGATACTTGAACAAGAAAATCGAAGCTATCACTCATACTTATTTGATCAAGAGCACACTGTAAAAGCCGTAATTAAAAACATCCCTGAAGTCGTTCCCGAAGAAGAAATTTTCAAAAACCTAACCGAAGGAAATTTCCCCATACGAAAAACCAAGCAATTCACTAAAAAAGTTGAAGCTGCCTACATTAAGCTCCCATTATACTACATTGAACTCGATAACTCTGCTGAAGGTAACGCCATCTTCAATGTTAATAATATCTTTAGTTTCAGTGTTAACATAGAAAAATATAAACCGTCAAATTCTTGGCCTACCCAATGCTATAAAGGCCAACGATGTGGACATACTCAACACCGATGCAATCACCCAAATAGATGCTGCAAATGCGGTCAAAGCCACAGAACTCATGAATGTAAATTAAAGAAAGAAGACACCCCAATCTGCGTTTTCTGTAAACAAAATCATATAAGCTCCTACACAGGCTGCCCTGAATACCAACAGCGATTAGCGGAAATTAAACGAAGAAATCTGATGAAAAACACCCCTCTAAAATCTCAAAAGCAAACAAATCCTCTGCCGAATATCAAATCTACAGAAAGCTTCCCTTTCCTAACACAAACTCAACCGAATATCACCTATACTACGAAAAACTCCAGCTATAGTAACATCCTGAAGAAAAATATCACTACTGAAGAATGAAATCTGTTCCAAACCTTTCAGAACATTACTAAAGAAGCCGGAATCCTCTCCCATCTCCAAAAGCTTTTGATATTAATTCAAAACCTAAGAAAAGCAAAAACAATTACTGAAACAACAGCTTCCAGGCATTACAATTTTTAACAGCATTATCCGAAATTGAGGATTAATTAGCAGTATTTACGACTTTCAGATTACTTTTCATTTATTCGTATCCACCGAATTAAGAAGCATTTCCCTGGGTCAGTACATGGGTGGGTGACCACCCACGTGACTGGTTCAGGCGAATCATCTCCCAGCTGTACGAGGCCAACGTGATATACAAGGCCCCGGCGCGAAAAGCAGATTGGGAGGTCACGTGATCAAGCCAGGCTGACTGCCGACGGTCGCCTTCAACTTTGCACCGTTAATACTCGATCGTTTCTATGCGGCTGTTACAAGTGGCTACGTTTTTTTAAAATTACCTTTTTTTTCTCTTTAAACTAATACTTAAGCAATAATGCACTTCGCATGAGAAAATTTTAACACTTTTAACAGAATTATTCTTTGAATTAACTTTTTTTTTAACATTGTGCAATGACAGCACAGTGTATTTCTGCTATCTTTGTTTTTGCTGAAAACAAATTTTTAAAATAATTTTCTTATGTATATGTACAAGTCTGCCGAATATTTGGTCAATCTTTTTTTTTTCTTCCTGAAATAGATTACTGATATTATTTTGTTAAATGTTATTTCAGATACAAGAATATTTAACTACTTAAATGCAAGCTGAAAACAATAATTAAATATATATATCAAGGTATTAATACAGACACGAAAACCCAGCATGAGAAGATAATGAAACGAATTCACTATCATAAATTATTATGAATTGGTTAGAACTTGTTTCATTTTCCCTGGAGATTCAAATAAGTTAGGACCAATTACAATAATTAAATATTTACCTAACTGCTTTACCCTAATTTTCATTTATCAATTTATAGCATAATTTATGCTATCCTCCCAATTTTTCCCATGAACTGTTTTCAGTTCGTAATTTTTTTTTCTAATTTCAGAGATAATTATCATCAGTTTAAGTTAGCATTAATACATGAAATATTTAGGTCATTGGCTTCTTGATTTGATCTTCAGTTATCTGTGAGAAATGCTGAATGTAAACATTTAAGTGCACCTGATGAGAAATTATGAATTTTATTTTGAAACACATTAAAAGCACACTGATGTAGGCTATGTATATTTTTATTCCAGAAAAATATTTCATACATTACTTAAGAAGACATAGAACATCATACTTCTAAAATACTAAAATACAGAAGAAATATAATTAATTTTCTAACTTAAGAACAGCAGCAAAATAAATCCACAAAATAGTACTGAAAAAACTTTAAAAATAAATGAAGCAGCTGAAATAAAGCAAATTTACATAGAAAAATATAAATGCTTTATTAACATTACATTTACTAATGTTTAATCTCTTTTGGCTAAATTGTAATAATGTAGCCTAAATGATTAAATGTCCATGAAGGTAATATTCTGTTTGCAATATCTGCATTTGAAAATTTCATTTCACATGTGTATGCAGCGCTAAATATTCCAAGAACACCAAATCCATATTGATATTGTTTCAAAAATAATAAGTCAGGTTTTGAAGAGAAACTTTTGAAGTAAATTAATGAGAATTTCAATACTTTGAATGTAATAGATATAATAAAAATTAAAAAAAATACATCTTGCTCTGTGTTCAAAAAGGTATGTGCCAACAAAATAACAATTGAAACTATTGTACAAGGCAGCTAAACAGTCTTCCAGGCAGAAAAACCATATATTTTTCTTCTGCTTCCTTCATTCCCTTTTTTTTAACTGTTGTTTAGTTTTAGAAGAAGTAAACTGAATCAGAAGAATATCTACCAATCTTAGTGATTACACATACATAAATACCTTTTAATTTGAATGTTGAATAAAATCACATGTGGTTTCTTAGACAAAATAAAGTGATACAGGATGGCACTTACTGGAAAGAAATTGTTATTAGAGGGGGAAAAAAATTCTAAATAGGTTATTAACTTTTTGAGCTTTTAGGAAAAAAAATTATCAATTTTTCTTTCCACATAATTAATAAGAGTACCAAGATAAAATCTAACTTTAAATAACTGTATACATTCAATACATTTACTGCATTATAAATCACACTTTTTTTAAGGTTGTGGTATTTGAATCCTCAGATTGCATAATGTGCAGAAAGATTTTAAATTCCTAATTTTGAAACTTTTTTTCATTATTCAAATCTTTTAAATCCTATCCTTGGATATAGTTAAACATTTTAATTCAAAACTTTGGATTGCCTAGTTTTCCTTATGCGCAGTATAGAGGAATTCATTTAAAAAGAATGCGACGACAAAATCAGTGTTATCACACATGTTGGCTCGAAGTGCAACACTGTTTCAATATAACATCCAACAAAATCTGCAGGATTGTTAAGTAATTTAGTATACTGCACATCAATAAAAATTTTTGAAATCTCTCAAATCATCCCAATAATTCTGGCCATACCATAACCTGTTACCAATAAATCTAACAGCTGACTTCCACAATATATAAATGATTTTTTTTTTCAAATACAGGGTAAATTCAAAGGTAAAAGAACAGAGAAAAAAAACTTGGGAATATTGTAATGAAATTATTTCACAAATACATATGTAACATGAAAATTTAAGCTCCAAATGTCTATGGGCATGCACAGATGTTTTAGTGCGAACCGCTTTGTGACACAACAAATGTCTACATTGTAGTTTAAATCCTGATTTCTTGCTATACTGGTGTGCATATTGACCCTATTCTGATTGTTAACCAAAATGGCATCACAAAAGATATTTAAATTTCAATATTTCCACGTACACAGCATTCTATTTTAAGTTAAAAACATCAATGAATTGCACAATCTAGGCATTGTGCACAAATCAACAAAATAAATTACAAACAATTCAAAAAATAACAATAATGACAGAAATTACATTATGTACTGAGCAGCTGCAAAAATGCTCTGAAATGCGCTTTCCTCGACAGCTATGCAAGAGGCTTGGATACCAGAATTGTCACATTCACCTTTTCCTGCTTTCTACATTCCCCCCCCCATTCAAACCCATATTCTCACCACACTTAGGATGAAACAAAAAAGTAACAATAAAATCAGCTTTCATAAACCAGTCAATCAAGGCACATAGTGGGAGGTCAAAACTGTAAATTTAAATACAATAGAATTTCACATTACATTGGGTAAAATTCCTAGTGAAGATTAGGAAGGCCAAAAATATCAATAGATTAAAGAACTGTGATGCCGGCATCAGAGCTGAAGTAATTTATGCAGCTGGCAGCTCCAGTAAGCGGCAGAACAAAGGGTTGAAAAATTAAAAGCTGGCGACAAAAAACCATGTGCCAGCTAATTTAGTGCGATATTTGTGTCTAGCTAAAACATGTTCATCAAGCAACACATCAGAAACTATCACAAGCGATTTCACCACAAGCAGTATGCTGTACCATATACAGAAACTTTGCAGAAGAGAAAAGTCTGTATTCATTTGATCTCTTATTGCTAGATGCAACATTATTATTGAAACAAAGAACTGATGATAATGCATGATTTTGTGTTAATTAACCAGTTATTATGATTTGAACCTTTACTTACTTACTTCTTTCCGTAGCCTTCACTAGAATGCATATTAATTGTTAAGTATTTAAGCCGAGGTTTTGAATCTATTAGAGCTTCTGGCAGTCTTGCCTTGCAGTTATGTTCTATTCCATTCTGGGAAATTTTTATTCCAGTTTCAGCCATCTTACTAGCTGATGTTTAAATACGTGCCATTAATGACTTGAGCTAGTTTAAGTAATCTATTTTATTTGTAGACTCAGACTACATTACGTAAATTGAATTTAACTTAATCTGTTCATTTTAAATACCCGCACGCAAAGGAGGTTCATTTGCAAGTCTAGAAGGGTTTGAAGAACACTGAGTTAAACTTCTATAGAAGTAGTGATCCACAAAAGGTGAAGGATTTATATCTCAAATAACAGCAACTAGCAAAATGTAAAGTGAAAACTTAACCAGAATTGAAATTGTTGTCAGTTCACTGGAGAAGTGTATTCTCCTCTTGAGCACAAAAATTTCAAGATGATCAATCACTGGTCAAATAAATGACTTTCTCTTGCCTAGGATTACCAAGGAATTATTATGAAAAATAGTTTCATGTGAAAAAAAAGTGTACTAACTAAAATATACAATCATATGCATATATTACTTTTTTGTAGCATACAAAATGTCTATCTGATCAAAAACTTCAATCACACACACACAAACACAAAATGTTATGCATAACATATATCAATTAATTAATGTTATAACTAAGACTAACAAAATAAAGTTCATTAAAGAAATCATTAAAATTCAAAAGGATACAGGTGCTGGATAGCACGTGAATGCTGTAAATGGCCGTAGATATCCGTCTTCATGAAGGATTTCGCATTCAAACAGGTTGAAATAGTTCATATGGGCATAGTTTTGAGCTTCTTTAAAAAAGTTTCTGTTGAGCTTGGTGATAAATTTATCGAAAGGTTCGATTTTAAGATCCTCGTGCAGGCATTGGTTTTGAACGTAGTAATGGACGTTAGTGATCATTCTCAGATATCTGTTTTGTATAACTAATTTGTGCAAATCTGCTTTGCTGATTGCAGCCCAAGCCAGTGATGCGTAGGTCATGATGGGTCAAATAATAAAAGTGAAAATCAGTCTTTCCTTCTCTAGATTCAGAGTGGAACCTTTACCCATGATAGGAAAGAGACATTTTATAACTTGAAGAGCTTTACAGCATACGTGATTTGTCCATGCGAGTCTATCATTTAAGATTATTCCTAAGTATTTAGCATGCGGAACAATGAATATGGGTTCATTAAATAAAAGTAAGTCACGTTTGATAGGGAGCTTTCTTTTCCGTCTCCTGATGAGCAGGAGCTGCAATTTTGCTGCCTTAATTTGCACTTTCCATTTAGAACATCAGTCAATACTGGGGATGAGTTCTTGTAATTTTTTGATGGTATGATTTGTGTTTGCAGACTTTACTGCCAGAGCAGTATCGTTTGCATAGCAGGCCACAATAGTATTATTTTGTGGTACTTTAGGAAAATCTGCAGCATAGAATGGATACAGATAAGATCCGAGAACCAAACCTTGCAGAATACCACTGAGTATAGGTTTTTCAGGAGATAATTCACCATCCACACAAACACAGAATCAATCGTCTCATTGCAATACCTTCACAATCGTCTCATTGCAATACCTTCTATTATTTTTAGGCACTTTCAGAAGTTTCAGCTGGTCGATAATAAATTTAATTTTCTTTTCTTCTTCATGATTAATTACTTTTAAAATATCAATAGCCTGATTAATTGCAGTTGGTTCAATTGGATTCTGTATCTCTTGCTCTAGAAATAACAATAAAGATTCTAAAATATTTATTGAATTAATATGCATAAAATTTTTTGGAAGCCTTGAATGTAAAACTTTGCATTTATTAACAAAAATATCAAATTTTAAATCAGCATATATTTCAACATAGCCTAATATCACAGGAGCAACATTTATACTCATCATAGAAATATATAACTTTTCAGAATTTTGCTGTATATGCCATTTACTTGGAAACTCTCTTTCATTTAATAATTTAAAATACAAAATTATATCTGAAATTTCATTTATGGCTTGCTTTTCTTCATATTCCTTTTGATCTAATAAGCTTTGCCTTATAGCTGAATCAAAATTATTTTGTTCAGCATCTACTAAACGACGAGACGGTTGATTACTCAAAGACAAATATTTTGGCAAATTAGGAAAAACACATGGAGTAGCATTATCTTTCAATTTCGGAAGTTTCCTAGGATACATTTTTGATACTCCATTTACGCAAATTTCATCCACACGAATGATGTCACATTCACGAAAATGTTTTATGCACACAAATGGGTTTTTCAGTCCTGAAAAATCTGTAGGTATTTTTCTTAGCCACTCCTTTTTCTTTTCCTCATCCTTTGGAAGTGAAAACAATGTTGTACGCTCTTTTTCGGTGTCATAATTTGAGCGACACCCAGCAACACTACACTTGTTTGGCATGATGAAGTGTCTGAAAAGAAAAGTACTTTAAAAAAAAGTAAAACTGGGTTAAACTGTAAGCTTAATTTTATGGAAAGGCAGCTACTTTTTTTTTTTTTTTAATCATCAAGAAATACAAGTTCTGAAAATAAAAATGTTTACATGTCTAAGATTTTATTTTAAGAGTCAATAACTATATTCAATATTTTTTTAAATAATATTATTCAGTTAACTAACTTTAACTAAAAATAACTTTGCTTTCTTTGACATTTGAGTGGTTCTGAGAAACATCCTTTAAGTAGTTGAAGAGAAGTTTAGTTAATAGTTTATTTTTACAAGAAAATAATTGTTTAATCCCTTTTTTCTTCTTTCATATTGCCATTAAAAGAGCTCTTTTATAAAATAAAACTGTTAGTTTATGGCAATTGCTGGATTATTCACCCTAGATATGAATAAAAGCTGTCTGTTGACAATGCTTAATGAGTAAGTGTTAGTTAATATATACCTCCTGCTATATGTAGTTATAGTTTGAATTTCAAGATTTCGATAGCTTAAATAACTGAAACTGTTTTTGAATGAAAAGTACAATGAAATAAAGAAAGGTCTATGAATAAAAAGTAAAATGAAATAAAGAAAGGTCTATATGCGTTCAGCGTGAACCCATTTACTACTTACTAATTAAATAGAAAGCTTTTCGCTCACCATAACTGTTTTATTTATTAGAATTAACATGAATTAAAAATTTAAATAAAGTGTACCCAATATATAACATAAGAAACAAATTGAAAAGAATAAATTACTTACCAAAATAATGTTTGAAGATTACTCAAATTTTCTAATTCCAAGTGAACAGGAACACGTCTACAGAAGTTCAAATCAAAAATTCAGTACAATAATGCACGAAATATTTTCTTATAACAAAAACGTACACGTTACGTTTAAGTTCGCTCAAATTCAAAATAAAAATGCGATTAATATAAACACAAAAACAGCACCACAAATATCAAGACACAATGCACGCACGAATATCAAGATGGAAGACTGCCAGCCTTTCTTGTTCACGTGACTTTTTCGCGTCAGGGCCTGTATATCACGTTGGCCTCGCCAGCTGTACGGCTTTCAGACTAAAAATTTTTTCTACCCTCCAGAACTTTCACGTACTTCTTTTCGATACGCTTATACAGCGAAGCGTTAGCGCTTGTGACAGAACTAAAACCAAGTGCCCTCGGGCTTATCCCCATGATAAAGGGTGAAAGGCAGCAGTGCCTACACGCCCTTCTTTACCATCCACGGTCCACGGTCCAACCAGTTAATTTTAAGGTTCTATTAAACCACTAAAGCACCAGAGGTGATAAGTTGTTTTGTAATATTTTATGTCTCACCAACTGTAAGAAATAAAATTTTACATTAATTTGTACATTTTTGTGTTGTATTCTGTGACCGCAGCACGGATTAAAGAAAGGCAATAATGCCCTTTAACATGCAGAGATGATTTTTAAGGGCGAGGAGAGAATTATAAATAATTGAATTAGATAGTTAGATACCCTCATTCAAATTTCTTTATTAATAGAAAAATTCCCTTCCATAGATGCTTGTCCATATGACAAGATTAGAAGTATTTTTAATATTTTCCATGCTTGTGTCTAGTGAAAACAACAGAAAATAAAAGCAAGACAAAAATGTTAAGACAAAGACTTCTAGGATCAGAAGCAGAAAATTCAAATAATTATGTTTTTATTACTCTTCCAAAAATTCTCCAAAAAGTAAGAAATTCATCGCAAACTTCCTGCAAAATACATTCATTACGTATTAGTACCATTGTCAGGACTACTGCTCCTTCTGGTTGATTTTGCAAACATAACTGGGGTCCTGACTCAGAACAGGGAGCTTACTCAGAGCTATGTTCAGTGCGTGTGTAGAAAATAAAACAAAGACAAGAAGGGTTAAATTTACCCTTTATTTTCATAGCGTACAGGTGCTCCCGCACTTCGGGATACAAAGACTAATACTTTTGGTCTAGAACCTAGAAAATAAGAAAATAAATTAATTTTACTAAATAAGAACTAAGATGCTTTACAGAGACTAGTAAAGCGAAGATTAGCCCTTTAATACTACGTATGTAGTCAGCCGAATGCAAAGACTACAATACGTCTTCAAATATCAGCGAGAACTAAATTCTGGCCTTAAAGGCAGACAACGAAAATCATACGCGTGGTAAAGGCTGCGAAAAAATCTCTCTTTCACTACTTCTTGGCTAAAAGGTCTTAATATTCTATAATAATACTTGTCTTAAATACTCCTAAAGTTTGCAATCTCATTTGCATACAGTAAGTCTATTCGCGCTTATTCTGGCAGGAAATGGAAAATAAGAGGCAATAGTAAAGGTTTAAAATAAAATAAACGTTAGTAAAACTTAAAATCCTTACATGTTACCCGCCAGAATTTAATAGTTCGAAAACTAGGTCTAAATGATTTGTTGACAACTTTAATTCTAAACTCTAAAAAGAGGCCAATTGTTACAATATTTCTAACCTATAAATTATTTGTGTAAGGTTTACAGACGAGATGCTCTGGAGACATGTTCTTCATCTGTACTAAAATACAAAATTTTTCTTTTTGATTAGTCTGGCTCCTTCCAGAGATCTGGAAGAAAAACTAGTTTAGTTCTTGATACAGTATACTAGATTGCAAATAGCATGTATGCGTTCTTTTTAGACGCGCGCTAATCTCATTTATCTATTTCATTCATACTTTTATTTAATTATATCTATTTCATTCATACTTTTATTTAATTATATCCCCGTGCTCTCTGACACCAAAAACTTTACTGTATTAATATGGCGTATTATAAAATTTAATTAATTCCTTGCTGTTTCAATATTTTTTGCAACTGATAGTTTTCAAAATGAAAATTTCCTTCGTCACAACTTAATTGCTGTCTATGTAATGAGGTTTATTATTTAATATTGGACTGTATTTTTATTTCTTATGTGTATGCACTTACTTCTTCATTTGTTTGGTGGTTTATTCCTTTTTCATAACTGTTTCTTACTTTGATTTTTGCCATTGCTGATAATACTTTTCAATAAATTCTTTGCTTTGATTTCTGAATTGTTATTTACTTTACCAGATTCTGATTACTAGCATCACATTGACAGGTATTATACTAGATGCTAGGCTTAAGTTTAACCTTACGTATAACTTATTACCTGGAAATTCTGAGCTTCTAAGTGCTCCCCTATTGCTGATTTAAGCATCATTTTTATAGTTAATTCATCATCTAGTATGCATGCCTTATGTCTATTTGCTTGCAAAAGTTTCATAAAAAACTGAAAATTTAATAAAATGTCCAGAAGATTATTCATGTTAATACCAGAAAGTGTACCTCTAATAATAAAAGTCAGATCTCATGCATATTAGTAATTATTTTGTCAAGATTTTTTAATTTTATAGTAAAATAGAAAGTACCACAATTAAGGTGTTTTGGACATATAATATTCGTTACAACAATGATCAGTGTTGAAACATATAAGGCTAGTTTTGAGAAATTTTGATGATACCTAAATCATGTGGAGAAAAAAGTAGCCATATCCAGACTGAAATTATATCTGTGAATTTTCAGTTTAATGTATGTAATTATTGACTCCATATACTTGTTTAATATCATTGGCTAAATTTAAATTTATCAGCTTGCCTTAATTCCATCATTTATAGTAACTTTCTTTTGCTTATAACGTGTATTCTAACTCCTTCCAGCGTGCCTTTGTGGTGTAACGGTAGCACACTCGGCGAATATCCGAGAAGTCCAGGGATACAGTCCCGGTGAGGGCACTGCAAATATTTCACATCTCCTGCTTCTAAATAATCTAATGACAGTACAGTGGTGCTCGAACTAAAAGGATGGGGGACGATAATTCGTCTTTACCAGGATGGGGCAATTGGGTCCCCTAGTTCCCAGTACATTCCTGTTTTCTCCTTCCTTCCAGCATGCCTTCAGGGTGTCATTCTCGAAATGTATTTGAGAAGTTCATGTTCGAGTCCCGGTGAGGGAATTGCCCATTTTCAACTCTCCTGCTTTACAAAATAATAATAATAATAATAATAATAATGGCCTCTACATGCTTAAAGTATGTTTTTATATATCTTCTAGTAAAATCTTTGCATTTGTTGTTCGTTTCTCTTAATTTTCAGCAATAATATGCTGCTATGTATTTTCTTTGAGACTGCATAGTGATTCCCTCCTCAAATTCATTTTCAACAGTTTTACATTTTTAAAGGATGTTAAAATAATGCCAAACCAGCAAAAATTATTTTCAAATTCTTTTGTGTGCATGGCACAGAGGCATTTTGTCACCCTGTGCAATCTTCCTTCGGTTCCATGCCCTTCCCCACCGACAAGATTCCCTTGACATCTGCAGGATATGCTCACAAGCAAACCTCTCAAAAATGATGTGGAAGAATATAATCAGGGCCAAAGTGTTCTTCAAGCAGATTGAGTATTCTCTTAGCAACTTCATCCCAGACTTTATTGACGATCTTGAAGTTGCACGCGATATGGAAACGATTTTTTCAAAACTCTTGGAACGTAAGGTTTGTTCCTTCAGTCAACTTAAAGCATCGTTGAAACACTGCTCTAGTGTAAATCTTTTAAAATTCGAAATGATCTGCTGATGGGTTGACTAGAACAGTGGAGTAGTGTTATTAGGAACAAGCTTGACAAATTCTTCAGTAAGTCATCTTCGAGACTTGGAAGATAAGCAAGAATGTTATCCGTAACCAGAAAGACTTTGAAAGATTCCTGTCTATCTCTTCATCACAGATTCAAAGAACATCGTTATCTAATGAGTGACCAAAGCCTTGCTGTTGTACTTCGGCACAACATTTAGCTGGATGAAACTGTCTTTCATGGTCTTTTGGTTTTGATAGATTATGGCAAAGCACACTACGGCTATCTGCCTAAGGGGATGAAGACCTTGGTGGAGGACTTTCTAATGGAAACAGGCTCGTATACACATTACACATGGGGAAAAACACGAAAACGCCCATGCAATCGGCCCGTTCGCCTCGAATCAAACCGAGGTAAGAACTACATGTGTGACAAACTGAGGTTAAACTGCATGGTCTTAGTTTTACCGTTCGGACGCTGGTGGGCTCTTAATGGATTTATGACCAGAAAGTACATTCTCTTCTGCTGTAACGTAGATTTTCTTTGACACCTTTCTTCCGAAAAAGCCCTTATAAAAAAACTTGCTGAAGCATGTAGCACTTGGATAACATGAGTATCTGGAACGCTGCAGCGAAAACTTCTTCAGCCTTACGGTCCGAAACTTACAGCTTTTCCATGCCCTTTAACGTGTAAGAGAGCATGAAGAGAGGAAATCCGTCATGAATTCCCTTCCTTTTCTTAACGATTATCCAACCTTCTGCTAGATTTGAAGCCTTAATTTTTACTTGATGTACCTGGAAGTTTACTTGCAAGATAGGAGTACAAGGTTTAATTAATTTTCACAGATAAACAACACCATTTGGATTTCAAGCAAACGCCCCATGTTATGCTACTGTTTTTCATGGATGCAATGAGTTCCGCCTTGGACGGGAGTGACCAACAATATGACGGTCATCTTGTAACTGCGATAACAAAAGAAAAGGTAGATAAAGATAGTGTCGTATGTTTACAGTAGGAAAATGGGTGATGTACGTGGAAATTCGAGAATATCCGAGCATTAGTACGAGACAAATTGAAATGATCCTGCATGCCCATTTAGTTGCTTTGAAGCTTTGTTGACAATGGATGCCCAAGAACTGATGACTGCGCGAAAGCAGACACGTGTCGACTATTCTATGAAAATGCTAAAAAGATGTCATCAAGAGTAGTTTAGTGCAGTGTATAACATCATAACTAATGATGAAAGTTTTCCCGGCGCAAATGGTAGTCAGCACGGATGGTCTTTTTCCGTTAACGTAAGTCAGGCTGGTAACAACTTGGGAAAACAAATGTTCTTCATTCAGACAAGCTATATTGTGACAGTATCGCTAGAGGAGCATAGTGTCATCACTGCCAAATGATACACAATTACAGATACAGGTACAAGTGGGCGAAACATAAGAATTTCACCAATGGTTATACAGTTATAGTAACACTACACTAATTGTGTAACTAACCCCGGTTTTCATGGAGAACACGAACGTACAAGGATTTCCCACCCCTCTTTCTCTCCCACTTAGCCATTTGAGAGAACTTTCGTCTGGGCAGTCTTTTGAGTGTTCCCATGCCTCACAGACGCTATATACTTATCCATGCCTTCTCCTGCATTCAATCCCAGACCCATCGGAGCAGCCGTCACGTTTGCTAATCATTTTGCCGATCAGGGTGGCTGATAGTCAATTATTTGTTTACTGGCAGTGAGGTGCGTAAGTTTTGGAGAAAGTGGCTACGAAGTCAAATCATTGGCCACCTCAACTCTTCACAGGCAGCGGAGTTGTGCAGGCTATAAAAACAGCATAAAAAATTGTTCACCCTGCTTACAGTTCTGATCTGCTTCTTGTAACTAACTCCAGTTTTAGGATCCTTGATCTGTTCCCGGGGGACAGATCAAGGAACATTACAACGGAATGTAATTTCTTGTCTAGTTACAGCAGTTCCTACATTCTCCAGTTCATAAATAATATGCCCAGGCCATTAATAATTTTTACATGCAGAGACAAGGTTTTTAAGAATAGCTTTACTTCATATGGCAAAGTAAATAAACTGAAATGGCTCACACATTTGGAAAAAATCGGGTGTTTTTAGATTAACTGTAAGCCTCATAAAGTACAAAAACTCTGTTTTTAGCAATTGTAAATTTTATAAAAGCGTTATTTTCCTTTCCAAGTTTTTAAAATCTTACTCGTTCGATTACTTCTTTTATGTTTCCTTTAAGTAGATTTATGTATAAGTGTTTGCAAATTAATTTGCTGATTGGTTGGTTAATACACAGAAAGCTCACAAAGACTAGCTGTATAGAGAACAGGATATGGTAACCTTTATAAGAAAACAGGCTCGTATTTATGCTATACATAAAAAATGCATGAACACCTCATTTTTCATCATGAATACCTCATTGTTGTGTCATCTTAAACCCATTGCCCGCATAAGTGAATTAGAAGTGATATTTCTAAACTCAGTTCACACAAATATATAATGTGTCTCAAAAAAGCCCCACTGGCATTTTATATTGGTTTAAAATAAACTACGATAGTAGCATCTAACATCAATCTATCAGGACTTCAAATGTTATCGTCTGAATTCATTTCAGCACATTGATACAACTTGCAAATTTAAAACGGGTTTGATTACCACGATGCAAAGCTCTAAAAGTTTCCTTATCTTTTTAAAACCATGATAAAATAATCATTACAAGTATAATACGAGTTACAAACAGCTTTGCATGAGTAAAGAAATAAAACTGTTTTAAGTTTGTATTTTAGGGATGCCTTATGGAATAACTGGAAAAGGAAAATTGTAGAAATTAATGAAATTTAACACTCTTACGCTCTTAAGAGGTTTCGAGGTAAATAGAAATTGTCATATCTAATGGAAATGTCAACAAAGCTGATATCTGTACAAATATCCATTCTGTCACTCATCTGAGTCAAATAATAGGAAATTTTTTAAAATGCTTCGCCAAAATACATGGAGCTTACACCGGTATGACATATATTATTAAAAGAAAAGTAAAGAAGACAGCTTCGAAGATTTTCGAAGAGCATAAAGCCTAGCAGAACAGGTTCATGTTCAGAATCTTAATAGAACTGAGGTTTATAATAAAAATTTAGTTCTATTCCTCTCTTTTCTTCATCCCTTTTTTATATTTCTCACTTCGTCTGGGAACGAATGTGCAGTTCTAGATGTATTGATCCTCGGTTGCGCTTGCGCTAACGCTGTTACTCCTCCGCTCTTGAAACTACGATGTTAAACGACATCATACCACTCTCAATATATCGGAAACCATCTCTAATCTCACGCTTCTTAGCAGTAGCAATCTAAGTAGGATGCCTTCTTTTGATGACGACCCTTTGCAGCTGGAGTTCATAGTTCCCAAACAAACCGACAAAAGGTAAGATATTGTAAATACAACTGTATTTCTTCTAAATTCATATGTAGCTTTATACTCATCCTCCTCTGCATCATTATGAGTGTCATACAGTTATGTTACTTACAATAATTATTCAACTGTACTTGCAACCCAATTTTCTTTTTTTTTTTTTTTTTGGTTTCATTACTTAAATTATAACAATCTTGTGATCCATAAAATTCAGAAATTTATTCAAAACAGGCTTTAAAGGAGAAGATGAAAATCTAAAAATAGATCAATCGGTGCTTGTTGTTGACGGTAAATACCAAGCGCTTGTTGAATTGCTGCAAAGGGCACTATCACTTGCACTTGATAGCTATCATGTTTCACTTGTAAATAAAATCCTTCCAAAGTCCTTTTTTTGAACAGTTTGTGTATATATAAGTTATGCAGTGTATTATTGGTGCATTTATGTGTGGTATTTAAATACTTAACTTCTAAACATTACGGAGTAATAAGTCATGCAACGAAGTTGTTGACATGTTATGTTAAAATCTCCTGCTTGCCTGTTCAACTGCAGTTAATTACTTAAAACTTGATATAAAAGAGGAAGAAAAACGCTGTAAATGAATACGTTTAAGGAATAAATACTATAAATATATAAATTAAATAAACACATTTGAAATAATAAATATATTCATAAATGCTGCAAAATGTAAACTGTGCAGTTTTTAAATACGTCATTCTGATTAATAATTTTAAATAACATTCAGGGAGAACTTTATTTTTGAAGAGCATTATCAGATCAAAGAAATTCCCCAAAACAGTTTTCTATGAACTTTTTAACGCACTTCAACTATGAACGCTGACAGCGTACGAAGAATTATTGAAAAATGGTTTATAAAAATAATTTGCTACATGCTTTCGAAATATTTTGACGATTGTTTCGAGCTGAATATCCATTCATCATTGGAAATGACCTCGATAAAATCAAAATTAATAATAAAGTGAAAATCAAATTAAAATATTGGCAAGGCATACGTATGACAAAATGATTTATGAAATTCTCTTGCTGTTTGTGAGTAGTTATAATATTAATACTATTGAAACTTTCGTAGAATTACATTAAATTATAATTTCCCAACTGTTTGTGGCTCACCGCATCTTGCCCTTGCAGCAATAATATATTGGATGTCATTTCAATATAATCTGCAGACACTGACTGAAAATGCATTTGAAATTGTTGGGCATTTATTGAATCTGTATGGCATCAAAGTAATAACTAAATCCCAGCCCACAGAATGGAAACAGAATGGTAATGATTAGTTTTTTGAAAGTATTTGTGATACGAAACCTAACAAGACATTTACAAATTCTTGTCCCTGATTGCATAAGAGTACATGTAGAAAAGACACAGTACTTATACGTACTAGAACTTCTGTTCCATTTGATTGCAGAATGGGCCCACATACAACTTGAACCAACATCTTTGAAGGATATGTTAACACTATTTTTGTAAAGATGCGTGGCTTTAATATTTGTATGCTTAAATGCTTAAATGTCTGTTTCAAAAATGTTCAGGCGACCACATTTTCTAGGCGTTTGCTTCTGTCTTTCAACGCCTCCCTAGATTTCTTCCGATGGGTGATGATGCCTATGTTCGGAAACCATTTTATATTAAATTATAATTTTAACAATAAAAATTATGAAATTCTTGTAATGCTATATGCATATATTATTGTATCTATAATATGGTGATTTCTATGCAAAACTAATATTCACCCTTAATAGGAAGCCTGCAGTAAGCTGTATACATATCTCTACAATTACTATTATTAGTTACCAATGGATATTTTAATACTTAAGCACATATTTAGGTTGCTTAAATTAATTCCTTCTAAGTTATTTTAGTACCTTCAATCTTTGCTAAAATCATGAATCCTTATCATAATCTTAGTTAGGTGTGTAATTCCAAAGCTAAAAATATTAATTTTTTTTGTTTTAACAATAGATCAGTCCACTAAACTTTCTTTTAGTCAAAAGAGCTTCCAAAATTAATAATATTTTGAGGTTTCTGCTAACTTAAAATAATATCAATTATGTGTTTGTTGTCTTGACAGTATTTACATCACAATCCTTTAAACTTTCCTTTTAGTCAAAGATCTCCCAAAATTGAAAGCACTTTAACTGTTCAATAGCTCTAGATTCCGCCAAATCTGGCTTCCCAAACAAAGTATTTATAGCATAAGTTTCTGAGAAGTATTTTTGTTTATATATTGTTGATCTACCTAATAAATGTTTTTGTATTATCTCCTAGGAAAAGAAACTGTGAAAATTAATAAAAATAGTGAATAATACTAAAATAGTTAAGTAAAAGAAATAAATGCCCATTTTTATGAATGATTCATTAAAATTTAAGAACTGTCTATTGAAAGGACAAAAATTCATTAAAAGTAATATTTAGACAAAATTAAAATGTGACCCAACTTTTATAAAAATACAGTAAATAAAAGTAAAAAAATTGAAACAATTATTGCTATATTTATTAATATACCACATATATGTATGTATATGCAATGAGCATATGCATGTACACTGCGAAAAAAAAAAGGAGGGGAGAGGGACAATTTTATATCTCCCGTTCTACTGGGTCGATTGACGAAATTCAAATTGCGCTTTTCATGTCTCGAAAGCGCAACATAGGATATATATTAGATTTATATACAGCATTGTTCTAATATAGGTATTTTGACACAAAATCGAACTTTTTCTGAAATGACATGCCAATGTTTTTCCATATTTCGATTCTACGACTAAAATTATGTGTAAATATTAAATTTTGTAAAAATTCATGCGAAATTTACAGAGAAATTTAAAAATTTGTTTTGACGCATTTTTTTTTTCAGTTTGCGCCAAGAATAGTTCACTTGGCAAACTTCTTAATTTATAGCAATCTATTTTCATTTTTTTTTCATTGTAACACGAGCGGAAAAAAAGGTCATCGTTCATACTTTCAAATAATTTTAACAAAGGGAGTAAACCGCATTTGGCATTATTATCACTTATAACGAATATGCCAAATTTCAAAACGCGCCAGTATGTAAATTCACGTATATCTTACGAAATTTTGAATATAAAACTGTAATGTTTTGAAGGTATGCTTAGAAATACATCTGCTTTAAGGTGATGGAAAAGTTTTATGTAGGTTATAATTCAAAATGTTTTTTAGAAAATTTATAAAAAATATTTAAAAATACAAATTTTAAAAATAAATCATAAAAATGGGCGATTTTTATTTGAAATGAACCTGAATTTCGAAATGTAAAAGGAAGAATCAAATAAATTTAATAAAAAAAAGATATTACTAAATATATGCCAAATTCAATTAACACAGAGGAGCTAAAATTTTGAGAGCTAATTTTTTAAAAATACTCGTGCGAATTTTACAAAACTTGGCACTTTGGCATAATTTGAGTGGTAGACACAAAATATGTAAAAAATTTGGTATGTTATTTCAGGAAAAGTCCGATATTGTGGCAAAATAACTATGTTAGAACAACGCTATATACAAGTCTATTATATATCCTAAATCGCGCTTTCGAGGCATAAAAAACGCAAGTTGAATTTCATCAATCGGCCCAGTAGAACGGGAGGTATAGAACTGTCCTCCCATCTTTTTTTTTTTTTTTTTTTTTTTTTGCGGGGTGTACATTACCTATACAGATGAATATGTAATGGAAAAGGCTTTGCAAACTTGATGGCGTATCCGGCACTTACGAGTAGCATTAATTTCACCTTCATAGGTGGAAACGTTTTACTGATACAAATGAATTTTTCCACTAGTGTTTTGAAACACAGGAACCCATTCTGTCGATTCACTGTAATAAAGCAAACTTAAGCAAGCGTAGGATGCCGATCCACGTTGAAAAGTAAAACTTGACAAACAAGGTGGATTGAATAGTCGTCTTTATTTCAACTAACATTTGGGTCACAAATTCACTTTGCACTCTAATCGTGCTATTCAAACACCTGCAGTTTAAATACTACTACGTTAGGAGGAAAAGCAGTACGCCAGCGTCTTAACGGCAGGAAGACTAAAAGCAAAATCGCGCAGTTACCCAACATGGAAGCTCACCAAGAGAAACCTTTCAGTTCTCAAAATTTTGAGTTCAAGTTTTGAATTAGCTACACCGTCTGCGTTTTTCATCTCATATGATATGCTTTGATCTAGAGATTAAGCAGTCCAGAAAAGTTATTACTATATTTAGAGTAGAGAGGGGAAATCTTTTTTATCTTGTATAGTATATAAGATATATGAGAAGGAAGGTAGCTGAAGGTTGTCTTTCCTTAAGCCTTGAATCTCAGCATGTAAATCAAGTTACAGAATTTCTCAAAGTAAGGAAAAGAATTTTAGGAAAACACTTTTAGAAATGAGACATTTTGAAAATATAAAATTTTAACGTTTTATGTGATCCCAGTAGAGCAAAACGTCCTTTCAGCAGAATGTTCATCATTATGTTTTAATAAGTTAAATAAGAAACGCTCTGTTCATTTACATGCAAAATTTACGGACATACCATAACCGAAAAAAATTCCTGACATAGATTACTTTCCGAAATACGTCATCAAGCAAATATGAATTTTTAGCTTAAACATAGCAGTGAAATTACAAATGTTGCTTGTTTTGACTATTAATGGTTATGTGTTGGGTAAAACAACGCTCAATATTAATTTTGTAGCCAGCCTTTTGAAAGTATTAATTTCAAATATCTCAGAGAATTCCGCGCTTGAATATATGGAGTTTCAACTTATTTAAGCATTATGGATACTTTACTAATTTTACATTGTGCTCAAAAGGGACCATATAAGAAATTAGGTTTTAAAGTATGGGAATTTTCTTTCCTCTCTCTATTGAAAATGTTTTCATCAAATTTTCTATCTTATTTCGAAAAACTGAACAAACGGAAGAACAAAACTAGAAAAAACAGTTGAGACTATACAGCCCGTAACAAACTTTTTTTATCATCTTATATAAAGTGATTAAATACAATTTAAAAACAACCTTAACAATGTACAGTTAATTGCTGTAGAAGGTATAGTCTAATTTAAGAGGGAAGCGCAAGACCTTGGATCCACTGATTTCGCTGAAACTTTACAGAAATTTAAGGAACCTTAAAGTAAATATCTTCATCAACGTGTAGTGCGCTCGTTACGAAAATAACCAAAAAGGTAGGGCCTAAAAATTTAAATAACATTTATTTTATTAAAGATCCTTCGTTTGCTGTAAGAGCTTACAAATCTGTTGGCAACGTAGAACTCTCCAAGTAAGAAGTTTCTAATTCAAATCCAGCTGAAAGTTTTGCTTTTTGTCTGTTTTGTTTGTAGCTCTATTTTATTTTGATGGTGAAAATTTATTCATGAAAAATATTTTTAAAGAAAAAACGCAAAGATGTGCGATTTTTTATGTATGCTTATAATACATGAAAAAACAACAGAAGAAAGTGAAGGACATCTTAATCTTTCGATAATATACATGGAGAGATTTTTATGAATAATAAAGATATGTGCTTATAGAAAAGGTGTTTTGTTATCCAGACTTTATATTAAAAGACAGGCTGATCCAAAAATAGCCTAGCTAAATCATCATTCATTCAATATGCATGATGCGATATTTTTATTATTTGATCGTTTATGATTAATATGTCATCTATTAACTACAAATAAATTTGTGGGAAAATTACAGGGAAAAAACTGCTTTTATTTACTTATTTATTTTTAAGAAATGTTTGCATGGTATAATTTTTTTGTGTGTTATTCCCTTAAAAGCATTTTTCATGCAGTATATATTTTTTAAATAAGATAACATCAGCAGAAGTAATAATACCTATAAAAAACACCACTACCTAGATTCGTTGGTTTGGTTTATGTGATTACGGCATAGTTTCGAGGGTTATCTGCCTAAGGAGAGGGATGCCTTCGTGGAATTCTTTCTAGGGAAAACAAACTCGTACACATGGGGAAGACCACAAAAATGCCAATGCAGCCGGCTCATTCGTGGGATTCGAGCCTCAGGATGAACTACCAATGTACAGCGACTTTACCGCTCGGCCGCTGGTGGCCCTTTACCTAGATTCGAGTTCATAGTGTTACGCGTTTCCAACAAATATATCGATGCTTTCAGCAAATGGAAGGATTTACATAATATCAATGTATAAGGTATTTCTCCCGCCTTCTTCGCATGCCTTCGTGGTGTAGTGGTCTGCATGATCGACGCGTAACCGAGAGGTCCGTGATTCGATTCCCGGCGAAGGTGTTGCTCATTTTTCATGTCTCTTGCTTCGCAATAACCTAATGTCTCTACAACTGACGCCCGAACCAAAAAGGTGGTGGATGATGATTCTCCACCACCGCGATTTGGCGATTGGGTCCCCAAAACCCCAGTCGCCCTTTAAAAGGGGGAGTATATAAGGTATTTCTCCCGTCTTCTTCGCATGCCTTCGTGGTGTAGTGGTCTGCATGCTCGACGCGTAACCGAGAGGTCCGTGGTTCGATTCCCGGCGAAGGCGTTGCTCATTTTTCATGTCTCCTGCTTCCAAAAAAACCTAATGTCTCTACAAATGTTACTTAAAAATTTAGACTCGAATTTTTTGCTCATTTTCATCTGAACAGTGCACGAACATTAATTGGGAATGCAAAGATATTAACTTTAAGATCCTTCATATTTATTCAAAGTTTCAGCGAAATTAGTGCATCCATGGTGGTGCATTCCTCTGATCAGGAATAAGTGATAGCTTGAAAGATTAGTTGAAAAAATTAAAGTGTGATGATACTAGGAATCGAGGGAAATTAAAGATGAATGAAAAAAAAATTCAGAATTCAAGAACGTAAAAGCTGTAAAATCAAATATGTACATATATATATTGTTACGAATTTTGTATTTAGATAGCTAATTTTAGTAGAACTGTAAATGTTGTATTTCCCTGTTCAATGCAGCGCGAGAAAAATTTTAAGAGAAAGCTATGCGGAAAAATAAAAATGCAGGAGCACATCCATTTAACTTTGAATACACTGAAAACTCGGTAATTTGTATTGAAATTGAATAAATGTATTTGACCACTATGTTAGCTGTAACAGTATTTCCATATCTTCTTATTCTTTTCCAGAAATCTCGAGAAGCGGAAACTATAAGAAATATCTCGCGACCGGTTGAATCTCGCGACCGGGTTTTAGTCAGTTATTTAGTTAGCTGCTGTTATTATTGTTGTGAGTTCAACCCGAGATCGGATTAGCTTTCTCTTTAGGTAACTCTTTGCATTCCGTTGTATTTTAACGTTTTTAGTAGTTTGAAGTATAACTACTGATTATATTGCGTGATATTGTGAATACTTGTACGAATAGCTCTGAGGAGAAGTCAAGCGTTCTGATATATTTCTTTTGATAAGAATGAATTTTATTAATCTATTATCGGACTTGTGTATTCAATCTATTACGAACTCGTACTCACGCAACAATATGGTATTTCTGTTTTTGTTGTATATCTATATATATTGCAAACGTATGTAAATAAAATTAAGAAATCTGAGTAAAAAAGACGGCCATAAAATCACAGTAAGAATAGATTATGCAAAATGAATAAATGTACGTAAATTGTACATAAATGAATAATTGCATGACTAAAGTTAGACATAAATTAAAGACTGGCAATCTGATTTTATCACAAATTTATAATCATAATGTGAAATTTAGATCGTTATAAGACCGTTATAATTAAAATTTTAAACGGTAAGCGACTAAATATGATTTATAATGCCGCGACAAGCTATGAAAATAGCTTAGAATAAAATCTATACAAAAATGAGGAAACAAATTATAAAAAGTAAGTAATATATTGTACTCTGTCAACTGACAGACGAAAAATATTTTATACAACCTATTGGTTTTTGAAAGAACATCTCAAGTACAATGTTTTTTAATACTAACCTGTAAAACAGTTTAATAAGCAACAAAATATTAAAGGGAATTTTCACCTTCCTTGCTGCGTGTTCTCGTAACGCAATTTTTGCATGTTTGGCTTGTAAGGTTTATTATATGTTTACTAACAGTTATTTTAAGTTTTGTATCTTTCCTAGCTTATTCTAATTTCAGCTTACAATTTCCTGCCAGAATGTAATTTCAGAAACGCTGATAATGCAAATGAGAAAGAGTACTATTTAAGTCGTGATTTAACCGACTTCAGGAGAAGAGAGTCTGAGTCCCTGACTAGCGCGCTTTTGCCTTCTGGCTACGTCTCTCTTAGCTGTTATTACGCTTGGCCATACCTTAGGCCCTTGCTAGGCTTCGCCGATTTAATTAATACTTAAGAGCGAACTAGTTAGATTCTGATAGCTTCGGCTATTTCCTTTAAGAGCTTTAGTTAAGCTAATTTTAGTTCAACTTATTAGTATTTTAAGTTCAAGCCCGAGTGGCAGCTTTATGTAAAGTTCCAAGTCGAAACTGACTTGTAAATATACTGAATAATAAAGGGTTTTAAACCCTTCTTAAGTCTTACGTGTTCTGTTCACACTTAAGCGATTATTCGCTTGTTAAGTGTTCGTGGAGTTCTAAGTTAGAACTTTAGATATAAAGAAGAAACCTCACAGGCTAACATTGGAAGATTCCGAATTCGAATCCTGGTGAGGGCATAGCTGATATTTCATGTTTCTTGCTTCAGATAAATACCTACTAGTTCTAAAGAGGAGCCCGACTAAAATGTAGTTGACAATGATTCGTCACTTCCTGGAGATTTGGCGACTGGGTCTGCTCTCTGCCCAGTCGCTCTTTAAGGAGAGGGGAGAATATGAGGAATTTAAGCTTTCCCCACTACTTGCTCTCGAGGTGTAATTGGTAGCACGTCCGGCAAGCATAGGAAGATTCGAAGTTCTAATCTCGGAAAGGATATAGCTGATTTTTCCTACTTCTCGTTTCATATAAATATTTAATAGCTCTACAATAAATCACATATATTACTCGAACTGAATAATATACGAAAAATGAGAAAAAAATACTAAAATAAAGAAACTAGTTCAAAGAGAAAATGTATGTTAAGTTTAAGAACGAAAAATTAGGAGGTGTTCTAAAGATAAAGTGACGTGTTATAAATCTGAGATTCGAAAATCAATAAAATACAGTTGAAATGCAACATTTTATTTCTTAAACAATTAACGAAAATTATATAAACAGTGAGTGAAAGCCACAAAAGTAGTAGAAAAGGAAATAATGGTATATCAATTAAAGATCCAAATTAGAAAGTTAGACTTATATAAAAATAATTAACATATCGAGAAGAAAACACAGAAAAAGTTATATGGAGCTTTTGAAGTAGCCTTGAACTCCAGTTATTCGAACTCCAAGTCTTTGGAACGCAATTTATCCAAGCTCCAGGATCTCCGAACTCCACTCTTAGAATCTGCATTATTGTGGTAATAATTAATTGGAATTTGTAAATAAGTGCACTAGAATTGTCAATTAAAATGAGAGAATTATTGCTGATTCCATAGAAAGATCCCGGTTTATCAAGGGGAATCGGAACCTCTTCAAACAAACTTAATAGTTCAAGAAACGTCATCTCGCATATCTGAACAAACATTTATACTCAATTTTAGAGTTTAGAATTTAGAATTTAGAATTTAGAATTTTAGAATTTTAGAATTTTCCATTTCTACTCAATTTTAGAATACCCATATTACATCTTATCGATTCAAGTGTGCGAGGATAATTCTCCGATGAGCGGTTAGATTATTAGTTACAACTAAATTCAAAAATAAACATAGCAGTCATATAGAACAATACTTAAAACTAAAAATAAGAAAAAGGAATAAAAATAAGAAAAACTGAAATAAAATTCGAATGAAAAGAAAGAAAAAAAAGAAATAAACTAATTGGTCGTAGAAACATGTAAAATATTTTACAAATTAAAGCAGGATTGCAGCAATATAGCAAAATTTTACTTTTTAGTTATATTCAATAAATTTTAAATTTCAATAATTTTAAAGTTTTTTCTCCGTGTTTACCTTTATATATATATATATATATACGAGGCACGTCCAGAAAGTAAGTTCCGTTTCAATTTATCTCCGCTGCAGCTCTGCGATCGCAGTTCCGCACATGCGCAGTAGACGCTCTGTATCAAGGAGAAGAAACGCGCGCCATTTGGAGATCGCTGTCAGTCACGTACGCTTTGTTGTGCTTGTTTACAATGTCGGTGTTGATTGAAAATCCCGCCGCTTGTGAAATCAGATCTGTGATTCGTTTTCTGAATGCGAGGAAAGTGAAACCTAGTGAAATTTATCGGCAAATTTGCGATGTTTACGGACCAAAAGCGATGAGTGATTCAATGGTGAGAAGATGGGTCCGAAAGTTCAATGACGGACGTAGTGATGCGCACGATGAAGAACGAAGTGGGCGTCCATCTTTGGTTACAGAAGAACTGGTTCACGCGATTGATGACAAGATCCATGAAAACCGAAGGTTTACAATTAGTGCTCTCGCTATGGAATTTCCCCAAATTTCACGATCACTAATGCATGAAATTGTTACCGAAAAACTGAAATTTCGTAAACTTTGCTCACGTTGGGTACCAAAGATTCTTACTGAGCAACACAAAACAAAACGGATGGGTAGTGCACTTCAGTTTTTGACCCGTTATGCTGAAAGCGGTGAAGAATTTCTGACACAGATAGTCACAGGAGATGAAACTTGGGTTTCTTACGACACCCCTGAAAGTAAGCGGCAATCAATGGAATGGAGGCACACTTCATCCCCAGCAAAGGTTAAGCCGAAGCAAATCTTGACACCTCGAAAAATGATGTGCACAGTGTTCTGGGACTGGAAAGGCATCTTACTCATTAATTTCTTACCGCGTGGTCAAACAATCAGAGCAGATGCTTATTGCGAGACACTTCGGAAATTGCGCCGTGCAATTCAGAATAAGCGCCGAGGATTGCTGTCAAAAGGTGTTGTTTTTCTTCACGACAACGCACGACCACACACTGCAAATGTGACGAAAAACCTCCTACAGGGATTTGGCTGGGACGTGTTTGACCATCCTCCGTACAGCCCTGACCTCGCTCCTAGCGACTTTCATCTGTTCTTACATCTTAAGTCTTTCCTTGGCGGTCAACACTTTAACAATGACGACGAGCTGAAAGAAACTGTTTCCAACTGGTTGAAGACACAGGCGGCAAATTTCTATGAAGAAGGTATACAAAAACTTGTGCCACGCTATGACAAATGCCTGCAATATTTCGGCAGTTATGTGGAAAAGTAGTTTAAGAGTTGTTGAATTTTGTGCAATAAATAACTTTTCTGTAGCTGTACACAATTTACTTTTATTACCAAACGGAACTTACTTTCTGGACGTACATTGTATATATATACGGAAAAAATTTAGAAACATGTCGTAAATTGCATGTTTGAACTGAAATGATTTTTCTTGCAAAAGCTGTTGTTGGTACTGATGTGGTTTTACACTAACGTCACCTGTGCAACATCCTCAATGCGTTGCAAGTGCCATTCGTTATCGAGACAGTGTTCTGTGCAGTTGTGAGTGCTAATGTCGGTGCTAAATGAATTCGAACGTAGGGAAATTATTGGGGCTCGTTTGGTGGGTGCTTCCGTAACCAAGGTAGCTGAAGTGTTTGGTATTTTAAGAGGCACAGTATCTTTTAAGATTTTTAACTCATACAGGAAAAATTGAAAAACCGCGTCCGCTAAATCACAACGCGAACGAAAATGTGTGTTGAGTAATCATGACAGACTATCATTGAAGAGGACTGTGATGAAAAATAAGAGGACTACAGCAACAAATGGTAATGATCAGGCAGACGAATTAGCCAAAAAAGCAGCTATTAATCAAGATGTTACTGAAATCATCATTCCATGCCCTCGCTCAAATTTCAAGTACCAATTAAAACAAAATCTTGGCAAGATTTGTGGGAAAATGCTGCACAGAGAAGACGCACATACAACTTGATCCCCAATGTAAGCTTCTCATCTCTGTACTTGAATCCTTCATTAAATTACTATATAACAGGACACGGACCCTTTCCCACATATTTCTACGCAAGAAATGTGGCGCACTCCGATATCTGCATATGTGGGGAACAGAGAACTTTTGATCATTACACTTTCTGGTGCTCCTTAACTGAGGATATTCACGTAAAATCCCCACGAACTGATCTCCTGGCATTCCAAAGGATTCTAATTAAAGATAAACATCAGTATCCGAAGTTTCAAAAAATTATGCAACGACTCTCTTCCTACGGCCTAGATCTCTGTCAAGTGTAAGTCCTCATCTGCATAAATTTAGTGAACCTTTACATGCTGTGATTATGGACAAAATGACTTCACTCGTAAACTTTACGAGCTTTATATCTGAAATAACCCATGGGCACCCATCTCTTTAACATTATTATTATAATTCATTATTACATTGTGTTCCTAGTACTAATTATAATTATCTCATCTTGTTTATGTGTTTACTAATTACGTTTATTTCCTATTTTTGTTGCACCCAAAACAGATGTTCAATTTAATTTGTGAATTTCAAATTGTATTCAGACTATATTGTAATCGCCTTATGTCCTACATCATTATTTTTAATAAATATTTGATGCGGGGCGTACGGTGGGATTGCACGATGTGCCATAATAGGCAAACTCAAGATCATTTGGAAACCTTCAATTTATGTAGATTATTATAAAACTGGGCAATCCCACCCCCTTTTTTTTCAAGAGTTAGTGTAGAAAGGCATTACCAGTTGACCTATGGTACATTGCTGGTGTTCCCCATACTTTTACCTGTACCTGTACCTGACTGCTGAGCTGAATGTCGAATCTCAGAGACCAAACGCTTTAAAATGTTGAATGTTTTAAATGTTGTAAAACAAGATCGTCCGCAAACAGGAGGCAGTCGACTCCAACTGTCTTCAACAACAGAATCAGATTATTAATGTAGACATTAAAAAGGCAGCAACTATTAACTGCACCCAGCAGCAATCCAGTTTGGAGTATGAAACATTTTGACGTAGCGTTCTCTGGCCCAAGAACTCACAAAAAACAACTAAGCATCTTGGAACTTTTCGATTTTAAGCTTAGAAAACATCCTGTTCCTAAAAACGGAATCAAAAGCGTATTTGAAATCCATGTACACAGCTATCATCACGTGTCTTCTGTCTGAAGAGAAATTGGTCTATAACTCTTAGTTAACTTTATCTTTTTTTTTTTTTTCCAAAATGGGAATAAAATTGGTTTGAGGGTAAAATTTGAGGGCAAATATTGCACTTTTCAGCATAGTTAAAGCTGTTACTGTCACTTATATCCTTAACATAAATATAAAACATAAATTTAGAATATTGAGAAGTTTTTCATACAATTCCATTCTTTGAACAACTGGAATAAATGAAATATAAATTATAAATAATAAGCGCAATAAATAAATATTATTAAGTATCTCACTGATTTGTAGATATATACTATTAGGTAATCTTAGGAAACAATGATAACGGCTAGAATATATTTCTTTGAAAAGGAGAAAACTATGAAGAGTTTCAAACCTTGAGGTATCATATTTTCTATTTTATGCTTCCAACTACAATAAACTAACTACTAACTACTATAACTTTCTAACTACTGTTTTAGGAACTTTCGGAACTAGCCACGTTGTTATCACAACTTTGCTGCGACTTAACGTTTAATTTTTTCCGAAAGGTTTTTAGTTTTTTATGTTATGTTATGTTATTCAATTATGGCAAAGCACACGAGGGCTATCTGCCTAAAGGGAGGGATGCCTTCGTGGAGGACTTTCTAAGGGAAACTGGCTCGTATACACGTTACACATGGGGAAAACCACGAAAACGCCCATGCAGCCAGCCCGTTCGCGGGATTCGAACCTCGGACCGAACTACCAGTGTTCAGCGTCTTTACCGCTCGGCCGCTGGTGGGCTTTTAGTTTTTTAATAATGTTCCTTTGTTAACATTTGTTTCCATGAGTGATACTGCTTTTGAATTCCCCCTGCCCATAATTTTGTTATAGTAATATGTTTCATAGTTAAATCTTAAAGTTATTGTTTTTTTTAATAACTGTAAAAGGGCAAAATTATTTTTAACTGATTTGATGTGATGGGTTTGTAGTAAATAATGCACTAAACAACCATTAACTGGGTTATTAAGAGCAGTTAAACAATGACTAATTAGCCTTCAAAGAACAAAATAAAATATAATATTCAGTAGTTAAAATTAAAAAATTTGAAAAATTTATAACATTTATTTAAAAAAGTTAATTTTAGCCTGTTAATATTACATAAAAAAATTTTAAATCGTTCTTACAATATTTATCACTAAATTAATAGTTTACCTATAATAGTTACTCATCATTTACACGTAATAGTTTCTTAATTATCAAAAAAACATTTTGTTAAGTTTCGTTAAAAACTTGTAAATTATTACAATTTATTGAAACCTAATTTTCAGTTCAGTTTGGAAATACGTTTTCGCTCTAATTACTATTAATAGATATTGCCTTAATAAGAATATAATAGTTTCCTAACTGCATCACATTATACGAAATCAACAGTTGCAATAACAGCTTTGGTTACCTTGATCTCGAAATTATTAATTGCATTTTTGATCACAGATTCGAATCAGTTAAACCTGTGCATTGGAGAACTCCATACTATCTAAAAGTAGGTTATGTGCAAAAATCGGCCAAATTATCTTCCAGGAAATAGTTACCGATACATTTCAAAATAATGAAGGACTACGTAACTTTATTGTACAACAATTACCTAAAATACAAGTAAAATTTTCACATTTATCTTTCTATACAATCGTTTTCACTTATTAGTTGGCAGTTTATAATGTATTATTCACATTTTTAAATAGGCTTTTCACTTTGGCATAGATTAAATTTTGCCATTAATGTGATAATAATTCCTTTTTCAACATTTTTTTGCATTTCTTTTTATTACACAATTTTATATTTACATAGCTACAAATTTGCTGAGGGTTACTTCTCATTTACTTACGTCTGTTTATTTCTCTTTTAGTTGGAAGTGCATTATTTTTGGCATTTGCCCCAACTTTCCATTTTTTAATTACATATTTTCTTTCAAAATTTAACCTGATACTGATCCATACTATCATTGCAGTTTGACTTTATAATTACTGTGTCAATATTTTTATATACTATTTGCTTCTTGGTATCCTACGATGTTTTGCTAATTTTAGCATGCATTATTTCTATAAGCACGATACATTTCTTAAAAAAGAAATTTTAAGATAACAAAAACAAATTGAGGCTGAGTTAAAATTATGTTTCACAGAATATGTAAAAATTTTCAGTTTTTATAAATTCGCAAATATATAAAATTTTCAAATTAATTTTAATATTGCACTAAAAGGACTTCATTGTTCTATTACTCAAAATAAAGTATTTTCAGTAAAATAGCATTATATCAGAATTCATTGACTATCAACAGAAGTAAAGAGTTTATTTTTTGCTAACTTTCATTGACATTTACAAAAATCATAAAATTGCGAAGCTGCTTATGGTTATTTTATGCTTAAGAAATTGTTAATCTGCTCATGATTATTTTAAGCTGACGAAATTGTTAAATTGCTAATGACATAAAACTGCAAGAACAGCTAGCAAATTATTTACTAATACCACAACATTTAGTTTTTCATTTCGATTATGCAATTATCGCGAGTAGCCAATTACTGAGTTCTGATAATATTGTATTAGTTACTGGGATGGAAAATAAGGAAAATTTCTTTAAAGTTAAAAAAAAATAAATATAAATAAAAATTGCTAACTAGACAATTAAATATGCTGCCCTTTAATTTTGCGCTATTACCGAAGCATTATGCTCTGCCACAAATATCGGCATTTATGATTAAGTGTATAAGTCAATTTTAATAATAAATTAATAAATCCACTAAAAGTCCTCATAGAAGTGTTATTTCTACTAAAGTTTTGACTTAGACGATGCATTTTACAAAATCTAAAAAAAAAAAAAAGATTACTTAGTTAAAAATATAACCATTACATTGTTGATTTTCATAGCGATTTAATAGTTGTGTGAAATTATAGTGATATATGCCCAAAATTAGACTATCAATTCACTTCGCATACAATCATAAAAAAACTTCCCCGATATATGAACCCCTAGCTGTCTATCAGCACATCCAATCGAAATGAAATTCCAAATATTATTGTTTGAAGGTATGTGCTCTAGATTATGAAGATTTAAAGCAGTGGAGCTGGTGAAGTGAAGGCGTAAGACATTTGCGAAGAAGAGTACTGTAAAGGACCAATGACAACGCAAGAGAGAAGAGGGGAAAAACATTTATTGAAATTACAAGTTTTCAACTGGTCAACGCACCGGGCAATTTTCGTCATATGTGTATATTTCCAGAGCACTTTATGGTTTTTCAGTGCACTAATGAATTTGCGCAGGTAAAAAATGGGTGTTGCCATTCGAAAATTCCAAAAGTTTTTCACTGTAAACGTAACTGTGAGAGCTCTATTGTTTTAAAAAAATTTCAGTATTTAGATTTTAAAATTTTATCTCCTTTGCTGGAAAGATTGTTTGCTCCGTAAAAATTTGTACCGTAATTAAAGCGTATTTATGCATTCGGTGATTTGTTGCCAGACCTTTTTTTTTCCTCCTGTATGAATGTTGAAGTCTTACGTGGAAGTGTTTAAGATGATTTTTCTTGATCATATCATAGAAATTTCTTTATTGTTACTCCTCGGAATTGATGCGGCTTTAAAGATTTCGCGTTTTAGGATTATGTGATTGTTCCGTAACGTTTCATGATTTGCTCCAAATATTTAATACTTTTATCTGAAGCTTCAATGTGCGTTCTATCTTATTGTTTTATTTACTTTGAACGCACACCCTCTTCTCTCTCTCTCTCTCCTTTTTTTTTAATGATATGGTTTCAAACTGTGTATACGTATGTAATACATTTGTCTGCTGCTGTGTTAAAAAAATTATGGAAAACCTTCTTTTCTCTGATGTTGTGTTTCTTTGATGATGTTGTCTCACATGGTAGAAGCAAGCATTTCGCCTTGTATTCCACACGCCTTCCTTTTTATTTTTTTAAAACTTTTCATTATTATTATTTTAGTTTCCTGTCTTAGCTCAAAGTTAGCATCCTAACCAGATTTTAAAATGTTATCAAGCTGGACTCTCACTTTTTTTTTCTTTTTTTTCCTTTGGCTTTACCGGCCCTTTTAACTAACTCAAGAACATTTAAAGAGTTTTCAAAGCCCCTCACTCCTGATCAGAGGTTTTTTAGCTTCGTATTTTTCCTCTGATGAGAAACAAATGTTCAGGAGTGCTCAGTTACTGGAACGAAACATCCTCCACTTTTTTCTTTTTAAATTTAGATAAGGCTAGTATTTTTGACACGTCACTCAACATACTATATACTTACAACAGCACATTAGGGCCTTCACGATTAGGTGACAGGTCGCATGGACTTCTCTAATATTTAACACATTTGTTCATTGCATGTTAGGACATATTCATGATTAGGTTTCTTCACTCTTCTCTTTCACTTCTCTATTTTACTTGAGCCCATAATTATTTTTATTTTTATTTTTATTTAGTTTGGACCTTTTTCTTAACCCAATTTTTTACCTGGCTTTACCATTTTCGTATCAAATGCTAGGAAATTATTTTTCTCTCAAACAAAATTGCCCTCTTTCTATTTACCTTTCCTTCGCACCTAAGCTTGATTTTTCGTCTGCGGGCAGAAAGACTTAGCGGGGGCAAAACAAGACATCTGTCTACTTTGTCTGTCTGTCTGTCTCATCCCAATATCGTCTTGATACCTTCAAATAACAAAGTTTCATTTCAACTGGTTGAGCGGATATGCCGCTAAGGAGTTCATATAAAGTTTTTTTATGTTATAATATCAAAGTCAGGACAAAGCTTAAAATGGCAAAATATAATTTCATTAATGTTTATAAACAAGGTTCCCCAACTTAAGCTTTCATTTTCAGAAGAGGAATATAAAAGTCTTTTTTTTAAGTCATATATAATTGATGATTCGATCCTACAGTACTCACGTAATGTCTATTCAATGATACTGCAGGTACAGGTAGAAGGGAATGGGACACGAGAATATCGCCATTGGTCGTACAGGTAGCCTAGCCCCAGTTTTGAGGAGAAAGGCCACAGGGAGCTGTCCAAGGGACTCCCACCATCTTTTCCCCTACCATTAACCTCTCGAAAGGACTTTCAGCTCGCCGTATATATTGAGTGCCTCATTGCTACGCAAACGCTATATATTTACGAACATTTATGCCTTCTTCAGGATTTGAGCAAAGGTCCATTGGTACGGTAGCCAGCGTCACTAATCATTATATTGGTTTGGCGGCGCAAAAGCTACCGTAGTCAACTCGCGATTAACCGGGCGGATTAAGCGATTGTCTAAAAGCAAATAAGTTTACTTATTCCAGCCTGATCGAAAAATTACTATTACAAATCATCAGAAATAAAGCAAAATTTCTCGCAAAAAAAGGGGGGTAGAAAATTAGTGGGATAACAGCAGTGATAACAAATGATGTGACAATATTTAGGACTAGCCGTCCAACCGGGATAATGGCTAGTGACACTGACTGCCACACCGAAAGGCCTGAGTTCGAAACCTGGAGAAGGCATGGATGTTTGTAAATGCATTAGGGCTTGTGGGGCAAGCGT
>KK119061.1:979716-999622 GCA_000611955.2 Stegodyphus mimosarum | reverse complement strand
TCGTGTGGTTTGGTGGAAGGAAAGAGTGGTGAGAGACCCTCGAACCCGTCCTACCGCAGCGCTCTCCATCAAAATTGGGGATGGAACTGAGCAAAGCCGTATTGTCAACTGTAAGGTGCTTAAGGCTCTTGCCAAAGACAGGCGCTGTCTTGCACTCCTTGCCAGGATAAATTTCGTGCGCTTGTTCTGATGTTGCTGTCTGTCAGACAAGTGAGATATGCCACAACAACATATTTAGTACTTATTTTTATCTAACATACAACTTAATTTAATTGTCTATAATATAAAATATGTTAACATGTTTAAATCATGCGTTAAAATTAATTGCTAAATTGAAAAAATAAATTAAACGTACAGCCATAATTTTGTTTCCCATCGATTACAGTCGAAATATGAAAGTAATATAGACAAAACCATTCTTTAATTTTTAATTTAAGACAAAACAGAAACACGCCAAAGTAAAGCATAAAGTTAGGCAAAGCAATAACCTTGTGTTTGGCGTAGAGTTTAATCAAAACTCTATTGATTTCCAGGGCAAACAGGTACAAATCTCTCTTCATCAGGATCAATGAAATCTGCAGCGAAGAGAAAGCCACGGTTGTATTTATATCCAAAAGGAGTGAAGCGAACCAGAAAGTATAGCCATCTGCCGGCAGAAATAGTAATGAAAAATGAAAAATTAAGTTAATAGAATTTTAAAAGCGTTAGGAAGGACTAGATTGAAATTAAAGTCATTAACTAAACATGAAAAATATCCTTGTTAAAAATCCAGTATAGTCCAGTTCTTTAAATCCATTCTTTCCAGTTCTGCCGATAGATGGCGCTACTTTCTCGTTCGCTTTAGTCCTTTTGGGCGTAAATACATACATCTTCGTTGCAGATTTCTTTCCTCCTGATGAAGAGGGACATGCACCTGTTCGCCCTTGAGATCGATAGAGTCTTGACTAAAATCTACGCCAAACATAAGGTTGTTGCTTTGCCTAATTTTATGAGTTAAGTGAACTTATTCTTCAAATTAAGCTGCTTAAAAATGCAGTTAATAGCAGGTTAGTAATAAGTAAAATAGTAGGTAATATAGTAGGTAAAATGCAGGTTATTAATATTTTTCGGGTTTAATTACAATACAGGTTATTACTTATTTCTATGTTTTTCCCAAATGCTGTTGAATTAACTGTGATTTATAAGACCGTGATATGGTTTTACCATGATATTTTTTACCGAGGACGTTGTCTCCAGTATTAGCCTCGTTAATCGGGGTTCTACAGTAAATCTAACATTTCTATTGCATACAAAGTTACGCCTAATTGGTGATTTTTTACTGCTTTTTTCTTCTGGTTGCCCCTTTTTCAGAATTCTAATTCTGGCAACCTCTTTCAGCATTTTTGCGCTTTTAATTTTGTAATAGCAATTGCAAAGGATACAGGTATGCTCTTTTTCTTTCACTTTAAGGTACATTTAGTCTTAGCAGGACACTTGTGTTTTAATTTTAATTTTATCTTTATTACTTTACAATTACTAAGTTTAATTCTTCTAGCTCATTGGGATCTCCCTTAAAATTTTGTATATTTTGACCAATGGCCTTTTTGCCATTTATTTGAATTTGTACTTTCGCCTTACCAAGCATTATGTATAGTTTTTCTTTTTCGGTTGTATTTTAAATTTATGGCAGGCTTGTCGGAAAAAGAAGCGAATGAAATCGAGACTAACTCTTTCAAGTTGATTATTATTGATTTTTCTCTTAATGTAAATACGTTTCAATCTCAATTTTTGTCGTTCGACGAAACGCGTAATGGTGTTTCTCTGGATTCGAATTTGTCACGCTTTTCCCTTGATAAGTCGGTGATAAACCTCGAGTTAAGCTAAATTGCCATTTACTGCATCTTTGTAATTTTATAAGGTGTATCTCCCACATTCTTAGCGTGCCTTCGTGGTGTAATGGTCAGCACACTGAGCCGGTATTTCAGAGGTCCGTGGTTCGATCCCCGGCGAAGGAATTGCATATTTTTCATGTCTCCTGCTACTAAATAACCTAATGTCTCTACACTGGCGCCCGAACTAAAAGGGTTGTGGATGATGACTCTCCACACCCAGGATTTGGCGACTAGGTCCCCTAAAACCCTAGTCGCCCTTTAAAAAGGGGAGTATATAAGGTGTATCTCCCACATTCTTAGCGTGCCTTCGTGGTGTAATGGTCAGCACACTGAGCCGGTATTTCAGAGGTCCGTGGTTCGATCCCGGGCGAAGGAATTTCATATTTTTCATGTCTCCTGCTACTGAATAACCTAATGTCTCTACAATTTTAGCTTGTGCTTTTATAATGCTGTTAATATTTACTTGTTTTTTAATTTTTAAATGTTGAGTTTTTTTCTCAATACCAACTTTTAGTTTTTTTGCGGTAACTTTACTAATTTAGTAATTGATTATTGGTTCAAAGTATTTTTAGACTCTGGAACTACAGTATCAAATTTACTTTTAGACAATAGCTTTTAGAATTTTACACCTTTTTCTAATCTTTAAATAAAATTTTGCAGCTCTATTGCCAAAATTCTTGACCAAATAGGTCTCTCTTGTTCAAGTACTACTTTCTAAATATATATATAAATCTACATATATACGTAGTAATAGTAATATTTAACTTGTGAGACCCTTTTCAACCACATCTAGTAATATGCTTTTAATAGTACTACAGTGAATCGCTTTATAACGAACACCGTTTATAACGACCGTCAGAATATAACGAACGAACGTTTTGGTCCAGTCCAATTTCCTATACACTTTATGGAGATTTATTTAATTTCATTAACATTTAATTTTTAATTAAAACAACTTTACTTTCAGTCTCGTTTTCACCCACGCTTCCTTGCCAGAATCTTAATAAGCTACATGCGTATTCAAATGAGGGAGAAAGAAGTGCTGTTTAAGGGAAGGTTTTGGAAGGTGCTTTTACAGCGTGTTATGCCTGCTTGAAGCCATGCTGTTATTTTGAATTACTAGCGATTTGATTCTGTGGCGTTGAGTGCTTCTAGCCATTAGGTTTGTTTCCGCCGACTTCTACGAGTCAGAGCCTTCCTGCGCGTTAAATTATCCTGTGAGTCTAAATTTATTCCTGTGAGGCTAAATTTATTACATTCTACTTTAAGGTCACCGTTATCTGTTGTGTTAAGCTAGAAGTGTTGGCTTTGTGCAGCTATATTGATTTAATAAATGGTTCTTTACACACTTCTTTTGATTTTTCTGTTATCATACAGACCTGAGGATAATTCCTCATACAATCTTTTAGAGCTAGCTAGTAGTTTATGCCCCCAAAGAGAACAAGACGCTATAACTTAATATTAATTTATACTGTATAGTGGATCTCCAGAAGTATAAAAACTTGAATATAATGAATTGTGCAGGTATCTTTAATTTAATTTTTTTGTGCTTTTCATAAATTTTCCAGAATTTCTGCAAATTTAAAGAAAAAAATGTACTTAACGTTAAAAATTATTCATGTTTACAGTGCTAGGATCCACAGTCCATCCGTAAAAAATTAATAAATAACACCTTTACATTACTTTTCTTTTATTTTCATTCCCTTTTTCTCTATATGTTCTAAACAAATACTCTACATGACAGGTTCGAACCCAGTTCTAGGAGAACGAGGACACAAGAAGCATATCTTAGAAAAGAACATGGTGTTAGTGACCACTGAACTGAAGAACACGAGTGGATTTTTTGACTGAGCTGTCAGAGCTCTATTGAAGGCTGATGCTATGCTAGATGTTTTCGTTGATCAGAGAAAGGTTTGGTTTGGTTTAATTGATCATGGCAAAGCACACTAGGGCTGTCTACCTAACAGAAGGGATGCCTTCGTGAAGGTTGTTCTTAAGAAAACTGGCTCCTAAACACGTTACACATGCGAAAAATTCCGAAAACGCTCATGCAGCCGGCCCTTTCCCCTGGAGTCGAATCTAGGTTGGAAACTACCAGTGTTTAGAGATTTTACCGCTCGGCCGCTGGTGGGCCGTTGACCAGAAAAGGAGAAAGTAGTGAGGAAATGAAATTTCGATGCTTATCGGTTTTGAGTATAAACGCTCTCCAAATTATATCCTTCGAATAAGGGTTTTGCATTGCTTAGGTCTTCTACGATACACAGGGTATTCTTTGAAAAGGTGACTGAATCTGCCTTGCATGGATAAAAGGTTTTCTGCAATTTGAATCACGCCTATAGAAAATTACTTATTACCTATAAAAATCAAGTAAAAGTGAATTTGTCACTATTTTTTGCTATTCATTTTTAGTATTTTTATATTGTTATGTATTAAATAATTATTCATAGTTATTACTTAAGCAATTTATCGTGTAAAAGTTTTAACAAATAGTGAAACTGGAAAAGAACAACCAAAAAATTCAATGATTGCTTAATCAATTTTTTTTCCTGATTCGTTATTCAGTCTTTACAAGCTTTTGTGAGATATTCGATTTGTCTTATTGGATCGGATAAAGCGAACCAAACTTCTGGTCTCTTGAAGTTCGTTGTAGCGAGGATGTACTGTAGTACAATCGTCGACTCTTTTTGGTCTCATTGTTAACATCCTGAAGGGCTATAATGTAGTTGGAAGAAAGAAATTATCTGAATTACAAAGCTAAAACACTGAGTCACTGTATGAGCAGATTTTGAATCCTGAGTGATTTCTAGAAGAGTCGCTGTAGAAGCACTCAGGTGGCGTATTCGAAAAACTGAGCAGATTTTGAATCCTGAGTGATTTCTAGAAGAGTCGCTGTAGAAGCACTCAGGTGGCGTATTCGAAAAACTAATGATGTTAAAGTTGAAAATTGTTCGGGTTATAGGAGTTGCCATACCACAATGCCCTGTATTAAAGAGGTACTGCATGTATTCAGAAATAAATAAAGTTGAAACATAAGCCATATATGCATATTATACAAGTGTTTTAAAAACACCGATAACATTATTTAAGATTTAAAAAGAAATGATCTAGAAAATGAAAAGTTTATCAATAACTATTATAATTTCAATTCAGAGTGGAGAAGGATTTCATAAAATTATAATTTCTGTTTTAATTATTTATTTATTTACATTTTTACACTTAATAAGCTTTTTCTTGAACTGGTTATTTAAATCTGATGTTGCTTTCAATTTGCGATAAAACTGTGTTCGTCAAAAAAATCAGGCGTTGCAGTCAATCGAAAATTTATAAGTTCCTCATTTATTTTCTTTCGATTTTATAAAGGTATTTCTCTCATCAGCGCATATTAATCATTTAAAAACTCATTTAAAACTTGCTAGCAAATATTTTCCAGTAAATGTTATTTTATATTCAAACTGTGGTAAATACAATGGCTTTTCAGGAGCTTGATAGAAGACTTTTCTCATTTTATTTCTTGTATACATATTATCTTCATTGATTAAAATTCGATTACTCGGACGTACATTATTATTCGATTGTACGTATTGTACGTATTATCATCATCGATTAAAATCGATAAAATTGAAATCGAATAGTTATGATGAAATTTTGCATTGCTACATATATTATAAACCTCTTCACATATTTCTTTTCCCTTAAAAAATTTGCTCGAACGAAACATTTTGATATTTTTCAGTTTATCCTGTATTACACATAAAAATGAAATGTAGGGATAAATAAGGCAATTTTTAAAGTCGAAAATCTTTTTGAGTTGAGTTTAAATTTTTTCAATATTAAAGCTTATGTTTTGCCTTATGCATAGTACATATCATAGCACATAGTGTAGGTTTCAATAGTACATATTGTTTTTTATTTCAGAAGAGCCGAGAAGCACTTGTACGATTTTAAAAAAAATTAGTGGCAAAATCTTCCTTGCGATGTTAGACTGTAATCTACAGTTTTCAGATTGCAAGATTTAAAAATGTTTAAATTTTAATTCCTAAAATCCATAAAAATCCTAATAAAATTTAATTTATAAAATTGTTAGCAGCATTCGACAACATTTAAAAACCTCTCTTCTCTCGATTATTTTCCTTCGCTTTGTTTTCTTAGTTTTCATTCCATAACTTATAAATACTCCACTACAATCACAAAAACAAAATTTCGGATTATTCTTTTTCTTTCGATAATCAGTTGACAATGACGTACAGAAATTATTTTTGATTGCCGGAATAATTCAGAGTCGAAACACAGAACTGGGCATGCGTAATGCAGAATCGAATGCGTAATGCAGAATCGAAACACTTTAAACCGGAATAAAGCAGAAAAAAAAAAAAAAGTACTCAGACATCTTCCGCAGCAGATGTTACCATGGTTACAGAGCAAGCCACTCACGGCATTCTTAAACATCTTATTCCAAAGCTTGTATGGTTGTTTTTGATGGAAGAATTCTATTGCAATTTATATGATTTCACTGGCTTTATGGATCTCATTTAACATAACATAATAATTTTTGATAAACAAACTATTGAGTACGAGTCGGTTCAACTGTTGGGGATGTATGTGAACATCTGAAAAAGGATAACATATAAAATTGGTTAAAACAGAAAGGAAAGAAAAGAGGAGAAATAATACATTTCTTCATAAAATGGGATAACACAAGAATTTCTGTATTTCGTGGTTTTCTTTATATATATATATATATAAAGAAGTTATAAGAAAGCGCTGCAGAAAATTTCAGGTTGCCTATAATGTAAAAATTCTTAAATTTTATATTTGGTTCATAAAAGAGCTCCTTTCTCTCTCTCTCTTTTTTCCGATTCCTTTCATTTTCAATAATTATAAGGGAATTATCTGTAGATTATTTTCCTCAACATTTAGAAAAATCGTTAGGATAAAATCATTGAACTTTAGATTAGAAATGATAGAATTATGAACGTTCGTACGTACTTGAAACTATATCAGTGGCAGTTTCAGTTCAAGGACTCAAGAGCATATCGAAATATGATTCTAATTCTTTCTACAATTCCCTAAATTCCTATAATTTTCTAAAAAATATAGCGTAGTGTCGTTTGCACTAAGTTATCTGGGAGAATTTAAATTCTGATTCAAAGTAATTATTGGAAATAAATTTTGGGACAGCTTTGATGTCGAGTATGTATGTATTTGGCATTTATGGAAACTGTCCAAACTTAAAAGGTTCGTCTTTAAGGAAAACTACTAAAAATTCAGTCTGAGTTTTATGCATATTTTCTACAATATATTTTATTTGAATGTTTTCTTCACAAAAATAAACCTTGAAATAAAATATAGTCAAATTCTGCAGAAAAAAGTCATATTTTTATTCCCCCCCCTGGTTTAGATTTTCCGTGGGGTCTGAGAAAAGAGTTCAGAACTTGATTGAAAATATAAAAGGACATATTCTTAAATGTTTCATGTTTAAAATGCATGTGATTCAGATGCCTTAGGCGCATAGGTTTATTTTATTTTATTTATTTATTTTTAATATAGCTTTTTTTTCCCTAAAGATATTTTTCCCCCCAAGGAATTCTTGTTTTTTTTTTTTTTTCTTACAGAAACTGCTAATGAAAGACATTAAAGTCATGAATTTTGCGTTTCTGACAAGTTAAAATTGTTTAAGGCTTTCGACTTACTTCAAAGTTTATTTGAATGAATGTTTATATATTTCTCTACGACTAATTATTTAATGCTAAATTTCGAAGATTGCCTTAGTGTATCAATAATTCGATAAGTTTTCGTGTAAGGCTAAATGAGCTAGACATCCAGCAGCTAAAAGCAGTTTTTTCTAAACGAAAAATCTATCCATTGCTGCTTTTAAATTCAACAGATGACCTGAAACGCAGAAATAAAATTATTAATGATTTAATTTGGGTTCTTTTGAAAACTCACTTAGATATCGAAAAAAAAAATGGAATTATTTGTTCCAATGAGAGGCAATATGGTTTGGCTACCGTGGTCACCCTATCTAATAGTTATACGGTATTTTCGTCCTCCATCCAACATGCCTTCGTGTGTAACGGTAACAAACTCGACATATATTCGAGAGGTCTAAGTTCGAGTCCCGGTGAGACCATTGCTCATTTTTCATGTGTCCTGCTTAAAAATAACTTAATGACTCTACAGTGGCGTCCGCATTAAAAAAAGGTGGTGGAGAATAATTTGTCACCACCAAGATTTGGCGGTTGGGTCCCTTAATCTCAAATCGCCCTTTAAAAGAGGGAGTATATAAGGTATTTTCTCCCTCCTTCTAACATGCCTTCGTGTGGTAACGGTAGCACACTCGGCGCGTATTCGAGAGGTACAGGTTCGATTCCGGGCGAGAGCATTGCTCATTTTTCATGTCTCTACTTCAAAATAACTTAATGACTCTATATATTCATACTGAAGACATTTTGTGGGATTATATGAAAAACCAGGTATTCAACTTATCATCGCGTGATGTTAACGCTTTCTGTACCCTTATTACCCAAACATGTAATAACATAGGGCCTCAAATGCTGTAGAATATTCAACAAGGGTTTCTAGTTTGAATATGGATGTGTATTGTTGCTGATGATGTTCGCATCGACCATGTTTAGTTACTAATATTGGCATTTCACAGTTCTAGAACATTATTTTATGCTTTTCTTCATAAGGTCCTGGAGCTATATTATCAATTTCTTATTGTAATAGACTATACCTTGATAAAATATATTAGTTTAGTACTAAATTTTTCTCCACCTTTTAATGTCACACACGCGATTAGTGATGTATTTATGATAACGATCGAATACGAGAGATTTAAATCTCAGAGCTTCTAATATGCTAAATCAGCAACGCTTTACATGTTTTCCAATGACCTGTTTCTGGGTATCTGCCATAGTTTTCGAGATAGGAAACCTAACTTCCATTTCTGTGACCGCTGCATTCGGTCTCATATGATAAAAACGCTGTAATTAATAGACCACTTTGCTGCAAATAGGCTACTTCTAAAACTCTGTGTATTCAAAAGTATTTTCGGTGTTTAAGAAATTTACTATGTAGGGTAAGGTTGCTATCAATGGGCAGGCTCCTTCGTTGAGCCACCTCCATTATTTTCTACTTATTGTCAGTAGGCGCTACCTGTTGACTGTTTAGTATACTACATGAAGCTTGAAAACCGCCATCTTGACTGGAAGAAGATCCATGCTCAAACAAGATTGCTTTACAAGAAAGTAAAATTTTTGTATTTTTCTTCTAATTCATCAATGCAAAGAAAATAGAGATATCAGTAAGTTAATAGTGTTTTAGCTGTTACTGATAACATTTAAAACTATGTTAATTCAGCGTTATTTGGCTATATTAACAATGATTGTTTACTTTGTTATAACCGAAATCACGGACGTATTACATACCAACTGCTAGTTGTCTTCAATGAGACAGCCTGCATTGCTGTGAATGGGCAGGTGGCCCAACCATGGAAACCTTATCGAGGCTAATATTTTGTGACTTTTTCAAGTTGAAGAATAAAATGTCACTATCTGATTTAGTAAAAAGCTATTAGGAGTAATTAAATCTATAATCAGATAATGATATCATTTACTTTGGTATGGAATATAAAAATAATCATAAGCTATACTCTAATTTTAATTTACCAAATGGAAAAGTAGCAACAGTGGGGACGGCAATGAAGGGTTTTGCTGAAACAGGAGTTTGACCAGTGATGTAGCTCAAGATCTCATTTTGTTGCAGCAGTGAAAACTGAAACGAATGATGTTCCTGTTGTAGAAGTTCTCGACACAAGCCTAACCGCTTCTATTAGTGGACTGTCGGCATGACATGCAAGCTCTAGGAAGAAAATCTGTTGCAACTACCAGTGAAACAGAATCAAAACCGCGTCCAGCTGGTGCATCAACATTGTTGTCAAAAGTTCAGGTTTTTTTTAGTGAAATCTCTCGGATTCCGTCTAAATTCTCAGTTGGAAAAAAATCAAACAAAGTCCGAAAAACAATACTGATAACAAGTAGCCCATACAAGCAGATCCTGGAAGAGGCCGGAAAGAGACGAAACGAAGAAGAGGCACGCTTGTGAAAAGACGACTGCAAACTTTTGGAACGGAGAACATAGTAAATGTTAAACTTTCATTGCCTTCAGTAAATAGGCCTATCAATATGATTCATGGTTCTGTGCTATCTGTTGCGATGACTTCAAGGAAGACATGGTTCAGTGCCTATCGTGTAAAGTGTGTGTCACGAAGTAAAGTGTGGATGATAAATGTGCTGGAGTTAGAAAGGGGGTCAAAATGAATTTTGCTCAAAATGCAACTGAACGCATCAAAAACGAATAATTGATGCAGTAATTTATATACGATTTACGGTTTAATATTAATAATAGGCTTAATAAATATATTATGCTATTTAAAAGGTTTCACGTTATGGTTATTTCTCTTTTTATACTAGCCTAAGTATAAATTACTCTCAAATTTTCATTTTCATTAAATTGTTTCTAATAAACGAAATTCAATGTTATTTCGTAGATTCTCATATTAGGCCTATTTTATGATTATAAAGACTAAACTAAAATCCATCTACATATTCCTTGTAAATAACGCAAAGCTATCAGTATGTCTCAATGTATTTCAGTGGTCTGTGTTAGTTTCTAACCAGCATTTTATATTTACGAATCCTGCTCAAAGTAGCTTTAAGAATTTTATTGACTTGCAATAAGGTGATACTGTACTAAAAAGAAAATAGCTACCGACCATTCATAGAAACTCTTCGGCTCAGCGAAGGCGACCTGTTTCCTTCATTGAAAAGTCTATTTCTAGATGTATAGTATGGAAAGTAATATTTACATTAACATGTATAAAACTGTAAAATTCCAAATTTGACGAGTTTAAGCATCATTTTGTAAAAGTGGCCCGTCGATAGTAACCTTTCCCTAGATCAAAACCAAATTCAGTTCATTAATTCTTGAACTTGCCTTTTACTGTTTAATCTAGCCTTTTTGGTAATTATAAACTAGAATTAGAGCAACTATTTGTTATAAACTTTCTTTGGAGCTTTTGATTTCGAAAAATATTTAGATGCTTCAGAAGGATTAAGGTTTACAAATTCTTTATTTATCTGAGTTTAAATTCTTTATTTACATCAACTTTCATGTAATCGTGTCCAGCTGGGCAAGTTTATATATAAAAAGTAATTGAATATTCACGTGACTAACATTTGCTGTATTACAATAATCTTAAGAATGTTTCAGGGATTTTCCAACCTTTTTTAAGGTTGATTACATATTCATTGCCTGTGGACTGGACATTACCATACGAAACTGTAATAAAGAACTAAATCCCAAACTAATTTAATAGAGGATATGTTTTTCTCTAACAAACTGGTGATTGCATTAATCCCATTATGAAATTTAATTATCAATCGTTTAGATCTCATTACTTTTTCCTATTCGCTAAAAACGCTGAGGACCGCTTTTAGCCTTACGCTTGAGAAATCCATTAAATACTCTACGCCGCTAGGCGGACACAGAAGTTCCTTGAGCAAGGCGGGCTCGCAGATGGGAGGTTGCTATGGTTACTACTGCTGTTATACGGTATGTCGTTAGCTCGATTTTGAACGAGAACAGAATTAGATTAAGTAAAACGTGTGCGCGCAAAACTGTCTATTGGAAAACAATTTTCAGCCCATAAGCTCAGCGCTTCTCATCATGAATGTTTGAAAAGCTTAAAGAATGTACTTTTACGGTCAAAATCATGAGCTGCGATGAAGTTAAGTGATTGTTACTGCTCAGGTAAAGTAGCTGTTATTTCCAAATGTTATGATCCTTGTGGTTTTTGCCTCCCTCTTTTTTTTTCCGCGCAGAGAAGTTAGGCAAGAAGCATTGACAGAAATATTGGCTATTTAATTTGTTAAACCCTTGTAATGCATGGCTACATCTTTTCGTATGTAACATAAACAGCAATGATAAATTCCATATCTAACATATGTTTATATCCCATTATGTTTATACTTTATAATTTTACATACAAAAATCTTAAGAACTTATTCTCAGCTACAACAATTACTGCGATGTGATCTTTATAACTCAGTTATATTCTTCCAGCTAAAGCATTGTGCCTATAATAATATCAAGTGCATAGCAAGGAATTTTCGAGCATAATACCGTAAAAGAGTAAAAAGACCTTTTTAAAGAAATATTGGATTTATTATGCTAGATTTAGTGAAAAATGTTGTTTTTATTCATAAATTACATATTGTTCTCGACGTTTGCCGTTGAGATGGAAGAAACCACATTGTAGAAAATTAGCTTGAATTACAATTAGCATTCAATCGAGAAGTATTATTAAACATGTTAAAATATAAGGCATTACTTGAAAACTGCACACAAAATAGACGGTCTTTTTTTATCATAATTTTCTTTTACTATGCGAGTTACAAAAAATGAGTTTTCTCTTGTTGTATTACCAAAGCGTTAAGATGATAATGCTTAATGAAATGTTTTCGTGTAAACTTATCCTTTATTAAATGTGTCTGAACTGTTCTTAAAGACAACTTTTTAAAGATAATCAGCCAAAAGACAGTCCAAGGATCTCAGAAGTAGTAAATCCTTTTATAGATTCGTCATAGTTTCTATGCCCGATTTCAGAGATACAAGAGTTTTGTTTGTGATATCATGGGACATTTTATTAGTCGGAGAATAATAATATTATGTTTTTACTTTCTCTAAGTAACATAATTCTTAGGTGCAGAGCTAGGCTATTTTACAGTAGTCTACAATCTTATTGTTTACAGAAAAGCAGGTTGAAAGTATCTCCGACCACCAACAGAGGGCGATACTTGAGGTAACCAATGTATGCAGGTAGCATAGGCTTTTTCTTTTTGAACCAATGTCAACATAGGCATTCGATATTCAAAGGTTGGCAAATCATGTGTAGTATTAATAGACAGGCTTTGCTGCCCTTTTAGTCTCTTTTGCTTATATTATATACATTTAATAATTTTACCTAAATGCAAAAGTATCCAGTCCATCCTATTCTTAATCCATATTTCTCGTAGCAGTAATGAGTAGTTGTAAGGTATCTTATGTTAATTAATCAGTTATTATGATTTTAGTCTTCACTATAACATCTCTTTCCCGTATGACTCACCAGAATGCAAATTAGGTTTGTGTGTATTTAATCTGAGGATTTTGAATTTTTAGATTAGAGTTTATGGCAAACGCCTGTTGCTGTTAGTATTTTCGCCAGATTTGCTTAAAAGATATTCCGGCTTTAGCATCTCGCTAGCTGATGTTTTAAAATTTGCAGCAGTAAAACTCTGAGCCAGCTTAAATTAGTCTATTCTGTGTGTAGTTTTAGATTACGCTGCGAAGTCCGAATTTAACTTTGTTATGTTAATTTAAACATCCACACGCAGCGGAAGTTTCATCTGTGGTAAAAGTTGGGCCTGTTTTGTTACATTGAGATTAAAAAAGATGGTTATTTTAACCTTCTTCAGCATTTTGTGAGTTATTTAAGACGTACTGATAACTCACTATTAGTCTAGTAAGGTCTGCAGGGTTTAGCTTCTAATTACAACAGAAATCTTACATAGTATATTGCGGTCCAAATATATGAACACTGTGGACATTGCCCTAGAAGCCCCAGGAATATAAGGGCTTATATTTTGAAAATCTGGTATTGTTCTTGAAAGAACGTGCTTAGATAAGATCGCCAGAACACTGCAAAAGTCCTAGGACACATGATGTTAAGATCGTCTTAGAACTGTTGCGATATTTCTGTTTTGTAATGATTTTTTTGTTGAACACTTGTTATAAGCAAACGAAGCAGTTCACGACATAGCAATTTTGAGCATGAATTTACAGTAACACAGACTTATATTTTTATTAATTCTGTTTTTTATATAGTTACAGCAATCTGCAGCTGTATCTCTAAAGCCATACTGCATTTTCGAACATTATTTGAGATCACAGTTTGTAGTTATACAAGTGCATCTCCATTTTTTATGCGATTATGACTTGTTAAAGGTCACCGTAAAAATTCGCTGAATATAGAGTTAAATCTAAAACATACTTAATCTAGCAAATCCATCCAACCTTAAAATTGTGCTTATAAAAGTAAGTTGTGCATAGACGGACAAAATCATTTTACATAAGGCTTTATTTTATAATAAAAGTTTGAAAAGCCGATGCAGTTTATTATGTGTTTTTTTGAGAGTGAGGAACATTATAGTCGCATGTGCACGCACCATAAGTAAGAGCATTTTGGGCCTAAAGAATATTTGGAGCATTGTATTAAATTAGTATTATCCACACAGAGTACCTCGAAAAAGGTAAAACCTTCGACAGTAAAGTGTACAAAAAGATGCTAGTCCATGCTGATGCTGCTATCAAAGAAAGACATCCGAGTTTCGGCAAAAAAAGTTAATCTTCCATCAAGATAATGCAAGACCACATGTGTCTGCATTCACATGAAGGACTGTGGTGCGGACTTTAATAGAATCTTTTGCCACATCTATTATATAGCCTCAACATCGCTCCTTCAAATTCTACATTTTTTCACAATTGTTGAGTTATCTTGCTGGTGCTATCTTCCATTCTGCACAGGACATCCGAAATGAGGTTGATCTGTTTTTGGATTAACGGCCACCAAGTTTCTGGGCCGAAGGCTTTGAAAAACTGTAAAAACATTGGCAGAAAATCATAGATTTGGGTAGTGATTACTACCTGCACTAAACATACTGCTTTCATGCATTCCCCCTATATTTATTAAGAACGTTTTTCGTTGCAACATATATTTAAGAGCAATTTTTCATATTACGTGAAAACATTTCTAAAAACATCCATTCTGTTAAATGGAAAAACGTGAATGCATTGGGAATGAAGAATTTCGTAGCTTTAACTTCGCTTATGGAGTAGATCAATAAAGAAATCTTAAAGGACCATTGATCAACTGATGATTTGATCGAAACATCTTTTTTGAAAAGCCATGGCAAGAGTTCGATATCTAAAAATTCTTTGATTTCTTCATTTTTCTGATAACACAGCAGCACCAAATCAAGATGATCCTGAGTACGAATGCGCGCAGAAAATTCGGAATGTCTTTGAAATATTAAATTCTCGTTTAAATGGAGCATATGATCCCACAGAAGAACTTGCACTTGATGAAGTTATTATTGCTTTAAAAAGTAGAGTGATCTTTTGCCAGTACATCCCGCATAAAATGAAAATGCTTCAGTATTAAGGTCCACAAACTTGCAGTTGGAAATGGGTATATTTCAACATAGGTATGTATCTGGGAAAAGATAACACTGAAGAAAAATGTTCTGTGCATTGAACTGTCATCAGACATTTTGAATGCGTTTAATGGACCATGTATAAATTGCTTTGAAATGTATCACACAAGAAGACTTGAGAGAGTTATACAATTCAAGCGCAGTTAATCCACTCCAGACTTAGCTTATCATGTCAAATATATAAATTTGAAAATAACCCTGAAAACAAAAACACCTATTTTTGGGCTATAATTTGAAAATAAGATTCATGTATATTCATCAACCAACCTATACACCCCCTCAGCCATATATAATGTACATATTACATGCATGTGTATATGCCAAACACGCATACTCATATGCATAGCCAAATGGTCAAGTGGTTAAGACAACTGAATACTAGTAATCTGACTCGCACGAAACTCATTGAACGGGCTGGCTTCATGATTGGATTCCTCCACTATAATCTGGATATGAGCTAGTTTCCCTTAGAGTCCCCCACAAAGGCATTCTCTCCTATTTGCTTAGCGATGTTCAAGTAAATATCCATATTGATATACATATGGATATGGTATATGAGGTATGTATGCATATACAACACAAATGTGAATATATAATGCGTATATATGCTAAATGCGTACATATATGCAAACAAATATATGCATATTATATTCACATGCAGATAAACGCATATGCGTCTACGTATGTGTAAGTACCATGCATATATGTAACTGTGTAAATATGTAGATGCATCTATATATGTTCTGTATCCTTTTTCTTCAATTTCTTTCTTGCAAGAAATTGTACCCATATTGGTAACAGTCAAGTTATATCTTAAGTCAACCGAATATCACCGATTGGCATATCAGTAAGGTTGATATACACCGTTCGTTCTCAAAGGTTCTATTTTCCACTGTTGGATAGAATAGCTGAATAAAGCTTCTGTTTTTTTCTTCTGTTTCAATGAACATATGGGCCAATTTTGCATAGAAAGTCCTTTAGGATGTTACTTGACCATACAGGAAAACAGTACTAGCATGATTTTGAATAACTATACAATCTAATTTATTTATACTATCCAATCTGCCACCTAATTTATCTCATTTTATATTTTACTATGAGGCTAAATTCATTTTCAATATAATTTTTTGTTTTTAATAAATTAAGAACAAAACTATCGTCAATGAGGTGACATAATAATGAGAAATTCCATTCCATTAACATTTGTAAGCTCAATATTCCTCACATATACCCTGTGCATAACAAAAATGTGAACTAAATTCCTGTGGAAGTGATCTGCATAACAACATTTATATTTTGGCAGGACACTTGTCTGTTCATGACAATTCCAATCTTTATATCCATATATAAATAAAAATTGGATTATTTGGATTATGACAAAGCTACAGAAGGCTATCTTCTCAAGAAAGAAGAGGCTTCTTGGAGGACTTTTTAAGGGAAAATGGTTGGTATTCATGTTACACATGAGACCACGTGAAGCCAGCTAGTTCATCGAAATGTGTACTGAATCTAACTACCAATGTTCATCGATTTTACCACTTGAGAGCTGGTGGGTCTACATCAATAAAGAAAAAAATTAATAAATCTAGTTGAAATTTTATGATATTAGTATTAATTTCACTAGTTGTTCAGTTCCTTTACAGATGTATGTTTTCTTTATATTTTCTATCTTTATTGCTATTTTTTACATCTAATATTGCTGTCTGAAACCTGCAAGATGCAATGTAATACAATGAGAACATAAACAATATTTTTTAAAAAACTAAAGAATATTAAAACATGCTAAAGAAAAAAAAAGCTATTATGATAAAATGCAAGAAGAAACAATGAACAGTGATATAGTTAAATGATGAAATACAATACAATGGGGAGAAATTTAATAACTTTTTCCTTAAAAAATAAATAAGAATACTAATTAAACAAGGGCCAAGAAGCTAATACCACAAATATACAAGGAGTTTTGTTTAATATATAAATATAAGCTGTTACACAATTTTTATAAAAAAATGAATGTGAATTGCTGATTTACTCAAGAAACAGATGGTCAAACATTATTTTCGAGTAAAAATTATAACTATTAATCAATATATGTAATTATAAACTATATTCAGTTTGAAAAACAAACTAAAACAGATTAGTATATGTACTGATTTTCAGCATATCTAGGAGGTATTTTCTACCAAAGTTTCTTTTCATTATAATGCAGTGTTTACATAAATTAATATTTCATTATTTGACAATTACTTCAGCTATGAAATTGCATTTTCTTTCCTTAGTTTAGGGAACAGGCAGCAGAAAAGTAAAAAAGTTCCTTTGTATTCTCTAATTTGTTATCTGAAAATTAACAAATGCGAGGTAACCCCGAAAGGAAAGGTTTCAAAAGAGTAGTAGTTTTCTTTTGCAATGGAAGCTGAAAAGAAGTGAAGTGTATTATTGTTTGTATTTCTAAGTGAAACCTTTTTAAACTATATCATCTTTGAAAGGTTAAAGAAATACATTTTCTTTAGACATCACAAAACAATTGAATTTCATTAAAAATGGATTACGACATTAGTGTTATAACCAAGAGTAATATGACATATAAGGCAGCCACAGATTCTATAAACAATACAATATTAAGTTCAAGGCAATACCGAAACTATTTGAATAAGCAGCGTCTCCAGTATTTCTGGTTGTATTTTCAAGACAGCCATTTGCTTACACATGGAACCAGCTGTCATAGGGAAATGTTATAATATCGGTCACAGCATTTTTTAGTTTAGATTGCATGAAATGCTGTTTAATTATCCTCTAAACTAGATCCAAGTGACTCTCAACCAGTACCAGCTCTTAAAGGCGATTCCAAATTGTAAACAGAGAGGATATTTAGATTGTTAATCTTTCACAAACTCGTCTACAGTTAGTTAGGTAGTTGCTTCTTTTCAGGATTTTCTCTGCAAGACTTAAGAATTCTTCTAACTTCACTGCAACTAAATGAGTCCACACTGTACCCCTAATAAGCAAGCACAGCATAATGTTTTGAAAAACATCAAGTCTCGTCTTATTTAATACAAAGGTCATTACTAAGATTTCACTGCCATATTCAACAGCATGATGCACAATATTTCTGTAGGCTGTATGCAAAAAATCTTAATTTGAGCCCTAGGTGACTCCACATGCTTCAGAAATCCAAATCTCCTTTGTCCCAATCAAAGCTACTTGGTACAGTTTTGAGTCTAGATGAATACCAAAAGAAGCAGTAACATCAGTTCTATTTGAAGCTTATTTCCATAACAGAGGTTGATATTATGGTGTTTTGTAAAGGGGTAAATGGTTGGAATGTGCTTTTATCTGTGTATGCCACTATGCTATTGTCATTTGTCCGTTGTTTTAATGGGCTTTAGGCTTATTGAAGAACATTCTCTAAATTAGTAAAGGTATCATGATGTCAGTTCTAAGTCAATAATAAAATGTGAAAGACATTAAAAAAATTAAAGTTTTAATATAGCAATAAACATAATATGAGGGGAAAATTCCTAGCTTTTTACCATCTACAAAAAACAGCACCTAAAGCAAATGGGAAACAGAACTCCAAAAACGCAAAGAACTAAACATAAACAGGATTATTAATTTCCCTCTCATCTGATGAGAGCATCGATGCTTGTTTGTGGCTTGTTTGTGGATAATTGGTTAGGATAAAATAAATACCTTAGAAAGCGAACAGTATGTTTCATTTTTATTGCTACTTGCGTACGGTTTAGTAATGGTCTGAATGCCTACAGACCAGATGATAGCTTGATAAAATTTATTTTACCAAAAGAAACACTTTATAGTTCTGGAACTTTCCACAAAAATAATCGTACAGCTCTTCTCAGTATGACAAAGCGCAATGAGTAGTTACCTCTTCAACCTACTAAGAATATTCAACACAACGCATTACAAAGCGCCTCTAAAGAGAGAAACTCGCAACGGAGATAAGTCGACTCTGACCTAAAAACTGAGAACTGATGCTCTCTCCGGTCTTATATAGTTTCTCCCCTGCCGCCGAGGGATTTCCAGTACCTTCCATTTCTCGAAATTGCTAGAAAGCATGTATGATTAAGGTTACATCTAAGGGCGGTATATGGTTACAGTTACACATAGGGACCAATTATAGTTATTCAATAACAGTACCCATTACAGTTATAGAGAGACCGGACGAAAATGTGGCCAAATGATCGCCAAGTTTGGCGAATTTTGGCGATTTCTCATCAGATTTGGTGACAAAAATTAGTAGCCAAAACCATCGCCATGTTGGCAATATCTCGCCAAATTAGCAAGACAGCCATTTACCTCAACGTTAAATAGACTTGCCCCTGTAATCTAATTTTTCGGGCAGAGTTTCGCTCTCTTCAGACTTTTCATGTTACATAATACAAAATACCTAACGTTATTAGTAATATCACTATGAATTTCTCTCTTTCATTGCATTCTTATAGCCATCGCAAACGCTCTTGCTCGCAATCATTACGAAGTTTTCATGGGATACATCCGAACTCTCTCAGTTCTGTTAACTTCAGACGTTATATTCCATAATAAGAATTGCCTTAGCAAAAAAATAAATAAATATACAGAAATAAAAATAAAAAAAAATCCTTTGCAGTGCATTTGTTTAGAAAACTAAGCCAGTGCAAGTCACTCATAAGTTCCCTTAGGCATTCTGCTAGACATTTTTCGGTGAAAGAAGATATAAGTGTGAGG
>KK119061.1:957951-979665 GCA_000611955.2 Stegodyphus mimosarum | reverse complement strand
GCTTTTAAATGACGGTTTTTCTTTTGGACAGGTGATCAAAATAGAAGTGGGTAAAAAATGAAAGGAAGTAAGGGGTTTGTTATAGAAAACTTTGCCAAGACAGGGAAACTATTTTTATTTATTTATTTCTTTGCTTCTAATAATTTGTCATTGATAGAAAAAAAATTAGCTTGATTCTTTTCGTAATTTTTTGTGATTAATAACAGCTTTTGCACAGTTTTATGGTACAGCTTATTTCAAAATCTATAAAATCATGAATGCTGCTGGTGTTCTAACCTTGGGTTTATCGTTTTCGAAAAAAATAAATAAATAAAAATAAAATAAATAAATAACTGGTTTACAAAATCAAAAAATAAAAGATTAAAAATTTTTTCGTAATGAGTATTAAAACTCTCTTTTTAGCTTTGAAGTGAGGCTAAAAATGTATCTAACTGTGAAATGCCTTTCTTTGTATAAGTATTTACGCTTTATAATATTGGTTGATGTGCTTTCTTCATAAATTCTACGATATTATCATTCAACCTTGTTGAGGGGAAAAAAAAAAAAAGGTTCAATACACAAAATGTCCGAATTTGAGATTTTGGCATCAGTTGCATCAAAATCAAGAGTTTCATCATAAGTAAAAGGCCTGATGCCCTTCCATTATTACGTTATTACTTACATTATTACGATCGTTTTCGAGCGACTAATATAAGTGCATTTAAGTAAAAAGGATTATTATAATAATACGTTTAATGGCATGTGCATTAAAATAAGAAGTAGTTATATATTTTTTCAAGTCTAAGAAAACAGTAATACTTGGTATAATATTTCTTTGAATTCTATATGTATGACTGAAAAATATAGAAATTAAAAGAGCTATTTCTCAGAAATTACAAAATAGTCATTGAGCCTTTTTGCAAAAAGCTACAGATTTATTCAACAAAAATGTTCATTCATCAATAATATGAGCAATTTAGAAGGTATTTCTCTCGCTTTCTTAGTATGCCTTCGTGGTGTAGTGATCAGCACGCTCGAGAGGTCCGTGGTTAGAATCCCTGCGAGGGCATTGCTTATTTTTCATCTCTTCTGCTTTTCAAAAAGTACCTAATCTCTCTATAAATTTACAAAAGTTAGTAAGATAATGCTAGAAAACTCTCTAATTAAAAGAATATATATGTATATTTATTTAACTATTTGATTCTCTAATATCAATTAATTTTTCTGAGCTTTATTTTAATAACTTTCGTAACTATGTTAATTTGCAAAGAGAATATTACTTATGCAGAATTTTTCTCACTTATTTCTCAATAAGTTTTCCTTCTTATTTTATTAATATGCAAATGTAAATTCTCATATAATCCGTCCGTGAATTGAAATTATTAAATTGCTGATTGGTCACATTAGTTAAACCATTGGTCTCAAACCCAAATTCCATTCGAGCTGAAAGCAGCTGACAAACCGAAATTTTTTTAACAGAATGAAAAGCTGTTTTAACAGAGCGATGTTTTTAACTAAATTTTGAATTTCATTCGCTAAATATTTATCAGAACATATATAAACAGTAATAGTAATAGAGCAAAGGGAAAAAAAATTCCGTTTTACGTTTATTTTCTGTCCTAAAATCAAAAGGTTGTTACCTGCAAGAATTTTCTGTTAATTACATTTTGTAATTCAAACATATTGGCTGCTAAAAATTAAGTTTTTGAGACTGCTATTTATTTCAAATAATTCTAATATGCTGAATTATCCACTAAGTAACTCACATTTAACATGAAACTAAAAACAAACTAATTACTAAAACTTTTTATGTTAAACAAAACTTGAGAGTAAATAATGACAACATATTCCATTCTTTTATTTACTAAATATTTCTTTGAGGCATACAGAAAAAAATTAATTTATTTTTATGTAAATCGTTATAAACTTCTCCATTTTACTACAACTTTCAATTACCACACCTCTTGGCGTTTCGATTTGGATAACGTTTATAACCTCTGGAAAAAAACATTACTGGAATTACTATCTTCATCACGAATTGTGGATGCTCATTGGTCAGTTCGGGTTTTTTCTTAAACTTATTAATTTTCAATTGCGGAGAAAAACTGTTCACAAATAAATGTACCTCCAATCAAACCGATTATTCCTTAGTCAAATTTCCATCTTCAGATCTTTGAATGAGATTTATATCAGTGTAAATTAATTAACTCCATTTTATGGGTTGTTACTTATTCTTTTAATGGTAATGAAAATAATGTAAATTGGTCTGTAAAACTCTTTCTTCAAATTCTAGTAATAATAATGCTAATTAATTTAAGGGAAATGGGCCGTGTAAAATTGTTTCCAGGTAGCATATTGTCCACGGGCCGTTAGTTTGAGAACACTGAGTTAAATGCGTTTTAATCTTTATTGAATCTTTATTACTATTATTTACGCGACAGTTCGATCTCTAATATCCTAACTCTTTAATGATGCACACCAGTGTTCAGTTTCTTTCATAAAATTAGTAAATACGTAGTATGGGAGGAGAAATATCAGCAACTAATTTGTCTGGCTGATGTCTAAATCATTAAACCATATTACCACAGTTTCGAACTTGACAGAAAACTGGACAAACGGTCATCACACGCCCTCCTTTCCTCTGAAAAGTTCATACCTTCAGAATGTCACGGTTAAGTTTATCGGTTGCCACACCCCGTCTTCCTCGCGAAAGTAAAGTGTCATAATCAATAACAAATTTATCAGCCTGTCATGAGCAATTCTTTTGAAGCACTCCAGGACACAAGCTGAGGCAAGGATTTTGGAATGTATCTTTATTTTAGCAGTTTATCAACCATATTACCTGAGCTGATTTTTCTACTTTAATAGAATTCGAAATTGTCTCAAGCTTTCAGAGAAATGCAACTGCAAACACACGATTTATCAATCCTTCGAAGAGCAGAAGGACTTCTAGCCTCTTTCTTAGAAATAAACTTTGTATTTTATGTAAATCAATACCTCTCAAAAGCTGGTTTGTATATTCTACGAGAAGATGGAAACTGTGTTTTAGTGACTTCAGCACTTTATTTTATGTGTATGTTTCTGAATGGCACTTAGACCATTTCTTGACAATGCTTTACTTTGGAATTACATTATTCATCGAATATATGATATGTTATTTGTGACATAACTAAACAAGGCAAAAAAAAATGTACAGTGCTTGGTTTCATTATTTTACTGAGAAATCTTTCAATTTCAACACCGTTTCATAAGCATGTAACATTTCACACGAGTAAAACGTTTTGATTGTGATTAAAATGGCTAAGCTTTATAAAATCTCTGGCATTTTTAATTGCAATAAAAGTACTGCTTTTTTATCGGTTATTTTCTGACAGATATGCGCCATATAAAAGCTTCCTAGGCTGAGAAAAATAAGAGAGAACTTTTTCCTTTTTCTTCTTTTTTCATCCTCGCATGCTTCACGTTACTGCATCTTAACATAATTTTACTATTATAGCAGATATGATGCCTTGAGACTAACATGCTTTGGAGTGAAATTAGTGAGTCAGCTCGGTAACTGAAAGTTACGATACGCAAAATCTGCCCTTTTTTTTTTTTTCCCAGAAAGAGCAAAGTTCCGGCAGTTCCCGGAAATTTTTCAAGATGTTTAGGAAAAATGATTGGACTTTTCAGTTTTTAAACAAATAGTTACCAGTTGTTAATTTACTCTGAATCTTCCTCTGCAGGAACGTTTAGTGCGTATTACTTTTCTTTTATATTGGCATGTCATATATATACATTATTAAGAAAGGTTTTTCGTATAGCATCTCCAAGGAACAGAAATTTAATTAAAACGATAAATTATTAGAATATATATATATATATATAAATTATTGGAATAACAAGGCAAAGATATAAGTAAAATTGTAACTTAACCAATAATTTATATGTATGTATATATAAATTATTGGAATATATATATTCAAATAATTCATCGTAGAATATATATATGTATAGTTAAAGGCAAAGGCTCACCAGAAACAGTGAAGATTTAGTTATGTAATCGGCAGCTAGGGGCGAAATTTAGGCTATATTTTACAAAGTTCGTTTATATGATCACAGTGGAAAAGCATTCTCACCAAGTATCAAAGATACATAGATAATACATTCGGTTCCACATGAACTCTCTTCTACTGATGAAAAGTAATGACGTATAATGCACAATCTGAAGATAACAATGCAAAGATATAAGTAAAATTGTAACTTAATTTGAATTGAATTCTGTAGAACATTTGACACGAACTCAGGAATGGCTTATGCTAATACAGGCATCCTTGCTCATTGAGAGAATCGAAATTAGAGCACAACCAGAAGCAACGTATGCCATCTAGATATCATTAAAGAAGTAGATCGTTTTTTTCCTTCTAAATGCATTTTGGTCACTGAAAAACACAATCAAAGGTACTCAAAGGAAACTTGCAAAGCCTGGCGAAAATTAAATCTCATACTTTATACGTACAAAACTGAAATAAAAGGAACAAGATCTATCCTTTAAATTTGTCAATCGTGATGAAATATGCCGAAAACAAGTTTTTTTGTTTTGTTCCAATGGCGGGCCCTCAGCCAACTTCGGCTTGGCCACTGCTAGGGTCGGGGATGGTGGTCACTTTATTATGGAAGCACCTAATGGGTGGGCCGCCTTTGTCTCCTATGAGGGGGCGGACAGGTGCAGCCATCCCTTCTCCGGTATTCGAGCCCAGGCCCTTTGGTATCGTAGCCGGCTCCCCTAACCACTATATCGTCTGGGCGGCGCCGAAAAAAACGTATTATACATTGCATGGTTCTGATTATAAATGGGAAAAGACATAAAGTGCGGATGAGGGGAAAGTTTGAGACATTGTACCACACCCTCTATATTCCCTAGGCATATATTCATCAGCCTGCCGTTTCTTCAGATTTTAAGGTGTTCGTTTATTAGATAAAAATTCAAAAAGCTAATGATGATAGAAATTATGTTAAATTATTCTCAGAGAATTCGTCTCAAAGAACATAACATTTATCAAGTAAGGGATGGAAAGTTTTCAGTCAAAGAAGCAAGTTTTCGTACATAGTGACGACGATTATATCAATGAGTAAAAAAAAATAAAAACAATGCCTATAACAAGAGTTTCCTAAACTGTGTTCCGTGGAATACTGGTGGTGCGAAAACGGTGACTAAGACTTTCCAGAAAAATTACGAAACCGAGGTAGAATAGCAATGAAACATTGGCTGCTTTTATGTATTAAAAATAATTAAAAACAACTCTTAAAAGAAATGTCAAGAGAAAACAGAAAATAAAGTGGTTTAAATAGCACGTGTAATAAATTTTTGAATGTAGACACCAGATGGCGTACGTTCCCAATGAAATTACGGGCAGAATGCATCTTTGTTAGTGTGTCTTCTTGGCTCAGAAGTGAAGAAGTATTTCAGTCTCACTTCAATATTTTAAACGTTAACTTCCTTTAGACTTTTTATTTCTTTTTATGATATCTTCTTTCTGAAATGGTAAAAATAAAAATAAAATGTTTACTTATGCTAACAAGTAAGCCTAACAGAATACTTTTTACCGTTAAATGTTCTGTCATTTTTAAAAAAATGAGTAATATACTTTTCCTCTGGATGGACATATACCAGAAAAGTCAAATTTCATTCGTTAGTTCGCAATCTCTTTTCTACCTATTAAAAGGCCTTTAAATTTTACCTGAAATTTGGCTCACTTTTTAGTTTGTCAATTTTGCCATCAATTTATATCTTCCTTTATGTCATTTTACTTTACTTATATTTTATTCAATTTATGCTATATTTTACTTTTTTGGGGGGACAACAGGTCAATGTGAGGAATGTTTTTCACATTATGCTGCAGTAAAACCCAGCTACAGGAGTTGACTTGATGCTGCATCTGATACAAGAATTCACTTTTCTACATTGGGCTGCCGCTAAAAGAATTCGTTAATTCGAAAACTGAAACACATCGAAGTCATTTAAAACTAAAAACGTTAATTTTTTTATATTATTTTTTTCATCTAATTAGTTTTACGTTTTATTTTTGTGAAATTAAAAACTGGAAAGTGTTTCTTTTACACGTATGATATAAAAATCGGAGCAAATATTTATTTTGTTTGTTTAATGTATTTGTGTTACTTATTCTATAAGGTATTTCTCCCGCCTTCTTAGCATGCCTTCATGGTGCAACGGTTAGCACACTCGGCGCGTATTCAAGAGGTCCAAGGTTCGAGTCCCGGCCAGGGCATTGCTCATTCTTTATGTCTCCTGCTTCGAAATAACCTAACAACTCTACAGTGGCGCCCTAACTAAAAAAAAAAGGTGGTGGATGATGATTCTCCACCTCCAGGATTTGACAATTGGGTCCCCTAATCCTCAGTCTCCATTTAAAAGGGGAATTATATAAGGTATTTCTTCCGCTTTCTTAGCATGCCTTCGTGGTGTAATGGTCAGCACACTCGACACGCATTTGAGAAATCCGAGGTTCCCGTCCCGGCGAGGACATTGCTCATTTTTCACGTCTCCTGCTTCGAAATAACTTAATGACTCTACAATTATAATTAAAACCCAAATTTACCCTCGTGTTCCTTCACAATTTTAGAACCTAAAAGTGTTCCGCAATGAGAAAGTTTGGGAAACGCTGACTTATACTGACTATATTTAATTTTTTTCGTGCGTAATTATCCGTGAGCTTCGTTAACATTTTGTGGCATTTAATGTGAAAGCATTAGCATCGCTATGAACTAAGGTATTTTCTTCCTCCGTACCGCGTGCCTTCGTGATGTAACTGACTAGCAACTGGGAGGTTCGGTGTTCGAATCTCGGGGAGGATATTGCGGATTTCTTGATGTTCCTGCATCGATAAAACCAATGACCCTACAAACTCAACATATAATTAGTAGAAGCTCGGCGAAAGAGTTTATGATTTTTTAAATTTTATGTTATCTACATCAGGACCGTCTTAATAAAGTCGTAGAGATTTAATTTTGCTCTGGGATTCTTAGTTACACCATTTCTGTCAAAAATAAAAATAAATTTATCAAAACATATACCCTTATATTCATTGGACCTCTGAGAACTGCCTGTTAGGTTTCAAAATATTTTTATGTCTTAATTTATCATACTCTATATGCATATAAAAGTCTAAATTTTATTTATTTTGTGTCCTTATTTATCGTGTCAAACGTCAAGTGTTTGAATACTGACAGCTCGATCCGGGTTTCATTCCAGATATACAGGCTGCCTGCATGGTTTGTTTTCGCGAATTTCCCTATGTGTAATATGAATACGAAACAGTAACCCTTAGAATATCCTCCACGAAGGCATCCCACCTTAGGCAGATAGCTCTCGTGCCATATACTACAAGTAACCCAGCCTAACTTTTATATACTCTTTTTCTTTGTATCTCCTACTATCCATTCTTCAATGATAAAACAAAGTGATCACTGTCGCTGTCTCCAAATCTCGCTGTGTGCTGTGCCTTTGCGATCCTGTAGGAAGTGAAACTACGTCCTACTCATATAAATTCTATTTAAATCGACTCAGCTTTTATCAAATTCTTCTTGCTTTGACTACACATTAATAATTTTCGGTTTAGTTCTTATGTATTATTATTTAATATCCTGAACCACGGACTAGAGCTTGTCATTAATTTGTATGGAAAAATATGTTTTGACATATAAATTAAAGATAACTGCTTCTTTGCTTTGCACCACTTCAGCTTTACAGATGGTTTCATAGGAACGCTGTCCTTCTTTCAACCAGACAAATGCGTGTTTGACACGCGCCGTTATTAGTTATCTTTTGCCATTCTCAAATGGAAAATAAACTTCCAGCCAATAAAATTTTATTTAGTTGAGGAGCTAAAGTTAATGTTTAATTGATGACCTAAAATTTCAATAAAGAATATATAATTGGATATAACTGCATGCACGTTTTGAATTTTGGGTAATATTAACGTCATATAATATTTGAATTTGCGTTACAATAAAGAGGTCGTGTAATATTATCATAACCTAAAATTTGCTGTTTGAAATAAAGCTTTCGACAGTGTTCGTTACAAACTTCACAGTGAATTAAATATTTCGTCATTGCATCTGTAGGTCCCAGGAATGAATTATGAGACACCTAATTCAATTGCTGCCGTTGCAAGAGCTGTTTGACAGTAGAATGATAAAATGTTTATCGATCTTTTATTGTCAGTGGAACTTAAAACTGTATTATTATTATTATTACTGTACTATTAATAAAAATATTAAAATAAGAAAAGGATCATTGCAGACATATTTAAAAGAGTAATGAAGTATTCCGAACTAATGTTCTGAATGGTGAATCCAGTCAAATTACATTCGCTTGCCAATAACTATAGAAATTGTTCCTATACCAATCAGCTTTTCAAAGCAAAAACTTCATTCTGGCTTCGGTAGTTCAGTTTACCTTTTCGTTCAGAGGAGCTGTCATTGCTTTGTGTCCCATTCAAAGCTCTTATGCTTGCATATTTGTATTCATATATAATTTGTCTACATACATAATAAGCAAAATAAAATGCAATAAGTTTGTGGTATTCAAAGATTATGGCAGTGCGACCCCGTAAAATTGCAAATGACGCTAAAAACAATTTCGCGACCCCAACCAGAGCATTGACCATTAGTTATATACCATCAACTCAGATTTTTTAGGATTTTTATTCACCTTGGGACTCAACTATAAACTGAAGTTTGAAATCCACTGCAATAAGTTGTAAATTTTCATTGCAGAACTTCTGCTCTCATAAGTTAATGTTCCCTCTGAGTTCGCATATTTAATCACAATCTGAAAAATTTTAAGCTTTTAGTTTACCAAAATGAACCCCCTAAAGGTTTTTCACTCTGAAAACGGTTTTAAATAGCAATTAAAAGAAAAAAACTTAAGAAACGAAGCAGGGAAGTATAAAATATATGATATTAAAAATACCTTTTATTAGTTACATTAATGGCATAAACAATAATAATATTACTAAAAAATTTTTAATTTTTAATCTTTAAGTTTGTTATGTCAATAAACAATGTGCTGTGTTGTAATCTAAAAATTAGGTTAAGGATCTTATGCGATATGAAATTGCAACACCTATAAGGCAAATAGATAATATCATGTTACCCAAAAAAGTGAAAAACCTAGACTAGATAATTCTAATGGCTATATGCAAAAACTATAAAAATTAGGTTAAGGATCTTATGCGATGTGAAATTGCAACACCTATAAGGCAAAGAGATAATATAATGTTACCCAAAAAAGTGAAAAAGCTAGGCTAGATAACTCTAATGGCTATATGCAAAAACTATAAAAATTACCTATTTATACGTCAGAAATCACTAAGATGACATGAAAACTCCTGAAAATCACATGTTGGTGACATAAAAATTCTTTTTATAATAATACATCTTTTTTTTTAGAATAGTAAATCATTTTCCGCTTATAAAAGAGAAGCGGGTTTTTTTACTGCATTTTAAAATAAATTTCATGTTAAACATGTGCATAATTTTTATGCATCGGTTGGCATTTATACGGATAAGCTCTTAATATTCTTCACTGAGCACTCAAGAAAAGAAATGCAAGTGGAATTCTGGCCCAAATCCAAAGAGTACATGAGTGATATTAAGACACAGAACCTTAGTATTCTCATAAAGCTCCATTTTGGCAGAGAGAGATCTAACGCAGAAATAAACGGAAATTAATCTAAATAGTATACAGCTGGGTTTCTCCAGATTCCTTTCAAGCCATTAAGCTGGAAAGGAACCAATGACCTTTTAGTGAGTAAGATTTAATACTCTGATGATTTTAAACATTTTCTAAGGCAGTGGTTGGTGTGCTACTACCAAATTCTTTTTACCAAACAATTTTTTTTTTTTTTTGCAATAATTTCAGTATTAAAGTGTACTATACTGTGTAGCTGGGATGGGCAAAAGCCGACCCGTGGGCCGAATGCGGCCTTTCTAATTGCTTAATCCAGGTCGTTATGTGAAATCCCGTGCAATGGCGGTTTCAGCATTTCCCCACCCGGTTTTGTACGCAAATTACCTAAATCAGCAAATTAATTGCTACAGTGTATATGCGCATATATACGCATAACTATACTAGCTAGGAATTTAAGCGCAGGACCCTACATATGCCAGAAAGCATGTGCATCCGCCAAAAAATAGAGTTCTATTGTTTCTAGCAGTTTTAATTTAGCAATTAAACAATGGCATATGAATATTTTTGCAATTAAAAGGCTGAAAGGGTAAGACAAAGTCAGATGTAAATTTTTATTTGAAAATGAAGCAGTATGTATGTCAGTCATTTAATGGTCAACAGGAACAAATCACATTTTAGGCGTATGTGTAATTTAAAATAAAAAAATTCTACCTGGGTGTTTCTGTCCTCCCAATCTAGTGCTACAAATAACAGGCGTACTGCGAAGGTTCGTCACGACGCTGCCCGCATAATGCACTAAAAAAAGACGTTTTCGCCCGATGTTAAAAGTATTTGCTCACCACTGCTGAATAGTATATATCAAAGAAAGCTCATTATGAAATTCAAGTGGTGATATAAAACTGTATCAAAACTCATATTTTTAATCCTTAAATTTTTTACTTCGCCTGAAAGAGGCAAGATATGTGAGGTAACACATGGTTCTTGAAACTTTCAAGCAGATATTCGGACAATGTATAATTTCGATGGCACAGCGCACTTCTGGTTTGTTGTGGCTTACCACACTTGTCTGATAGTTACATCGGATCCAGTCCACGAAATTTATCGTAGTCAAGACGCAAGAGATGTGGTTGACGTTGAATAGACTTCGGTCACTTTGTAGGTGACAGTACGAATTTGTTCATCTCCCTCTCAGTTTTGAAGCAGAATGCCCGGGAGATGGATCTACACTCTTGGTTCCCTTTTTACCAGGATATCGAGAGGAATCTCGGCTCGACAAGAATTTTAAGTGCCCCTTTGCCAGAGAGACAATATACACTTACAAACGTTTTTGTCTTTTTCGGGATTCGAACCCATATCCAAGGCTATGGCAGACGAATTCCTTAACAACATGACATAAGGACGGCTAGTGCCCTCCTTTGCAGATAAAGCGGCCTTAAGTTCGTTTTCCAAGTGAATAAAGCTATTACAAACAACGCAGAATATTATTTTAACACTGCAACCGCTAGCATGAGCATAAATACGCAAGCGACATCCTGACCGACATATTCAATAAATAGGATGGATGGATAAATTGACCGTTTGACACATATACCTTGATAACAACTATAGAAAATATTTCTTAATAAAAATATCAGAATAACAATATCTTTAAACTCCAATCATAAGTCAATCAACTTGCAAAAGAAAGCATTCTTGAATTCTCCAGTGCGTACTCACATTTCAAGAGATTCAATAACTTCACGCCTACTGGACGAGTCTTAAGTGTTTTGAAGTGGTAACAAAGAGGGTAACGCAAACTGTAGCTGAACCATATCCGTGATACATCATATAATAATAATAATAATAATAATAATAATGGTAATTTTGGTGGTGATGATGGCTAATATTATTATTAATAATGTTTTTATAATATATAAGTATAATAATGAGACACATAACTTGAAAATAATCTAGGATAGTTATTGGCGGAAGAGAATACAGAAGAGTAGAAATTTAAGAAATATCAGGGCTTAAAGAAATGAACACGGTACTCAACTGCTATTTTAAAGCATCCAGGAAGCTTATATCATACGTCAGGTTGAATACTATTCTATAAAAGTTTGTTGCTTCTAATTTTAAAGATGTTTTAGCGTATATGTTTCTGTACACGATTACAGAGCATTCGTTTCCTTTGATCGCTTTTTAAATATCAGTTTGATTGCATTCAAATTTAAAAATGTATTTATGTCATTCTGCTCGAAGGTGTGAAAAATAATTTAAAAGTAAAGTAAAAAATAACCTAAAATAAGTGTATAGGTATTTTTCGAGTTTGGGCATGAAAAGGGGGGAACGATCTGGCGATGATGAAAGCAGTGCATAGATTAAAAAAAAAAAAAAATAAGAACCACTGCTACAAAGGAAATATCCAGCTTTAGATTTTATCTAATTTCACAATAAATAGCATAAAAATAAGTCTTTAAGCTTATTACCTGCTGAAAATCATACACTGCAAACTGAAGTTGCGTCAGTTTTGAGCCAAACGCAGTACTTATCTACCCAAGAATCACAACAGGTCATTGTACCGATTGTGGTATAAATTGATAAACAGAGAGGTTAAAAAAATAAAAATAAATAGATTTACTAACACTAGTACTTAACGTATTATCCAGTCTACCGTGAAACTGTTGCCAAGCAGCACGATTTAGCTCCAATATGGATAAGCGTATCTCTAATTTCTTTTGATGTAACTCCGATTGATTCCCGAAAGGCAACCTTCTGTTTTTACGAACAAGGGTATACATTAAATGTTACTGCTGTATTTTTTCCCTGCAGTTTGAGAAAAGAATGGGTTAGGTTATTCAATTATGGCAAAGCACGCGAGGGCTATCTGCCTAAAGGGAGGGATGCCTTCGTGGAGGACTTTCTAAGGGAAACTGGCTCGTATACACGTTACACATAGGGAAAACGCCCATGCAGCCAGCCCGTTCGCGGGATTCGAACCTCGGACCGAACTACCAGTGTTCAGCGTCTTTACCGCTCGGCCGCTGGTGGGCGAGAAAAGAATGGGTACTTACGTATTATCTCGTCGACCGCGAAAGTTGGCGGAGATCCTGCCAACATCACACCAGTCGTTTTTGTGGAATTCTGTACGAAATGATTTGTCTTTATTTGATAAGCAATCAGTATTCGACCCGCTTCGTTTCTGAGTTTCATAAAAATCTTTCATTGGTTTCTATTATTTTGTTAGGCCCTCCGATTTTACCAGAAGCTCTGCTTGTTTAGCACATAATGAGTACAAACTTCCCGAAGATAATTCTTTTAATCTATTACTGTTTTGTAGACTATATTAAGCTGATCATATCGTATTATTAATGCACACTTTTTTGATAGTAGGATCCCATAACTTTGAAAATAAGCCACTGCTTGCTATTCTGTAGGAAGCAGGTTACAATTTTCAATATTTTTTTTCCTTTTTATTTAAATGCAAAGAAAAAATATAGCAATAACAGTTAATTTATATCTTTGTTCATAAAAACAAAAAATATCTTATCCAGAATCAATCTGGGTTACGTCAAACGAAAGTGCAAATATTATAAGTGTGTTGTTACGTCGCGCTTATCCATTAAATCGTGCTGCTTAGCGACAGTTTCACGGTTGAAGGGATAATACATAAGTACCAACAAAATTATTAAATTTTGCAAAGTTATGGGATCGTACCATAAAAACTGTGTATTAATTGACACGATATGGGGCATTATTTGAAACCGGATAAAGAAGGATGATGAAGAGTGAAAAGCAAAGCTAAGAGAATATCCATCCGAAAAGAAACGTGGTTCGAAAGCTGTAGAATCGCATTTGTGACTACACTCTTGTTAATTTACAGCAGGTTCCGCTTTTAGTGTACGGAGATTAAAAATTAAAAGTACGGAAGCCTCATGAAAGGTACGAAAGAAAAATAAACAAATATTAATACATAAAATAATTACTAATTAGAATTGATTAAAGTGTAAAGCGCTAAATAAAAATAAAAGTTATTAAATTAGTGATAAATGCTTAAATAAAAAAAAATAAAATACTGTGCCTTGTCTCATTTGGAGCCCTGGTTGAAATTTCACTCAAAAACTAAGAAATAGCCTAAACGGACTCCGGTTGAATTTAATTTTTGATTATACAGTATAATGTATTATTTCAAGGGATAATAGAAACAAAAATTTTTCCTTTTCCAGCACACTGGTGATAAAAGGTAAAACGTTTAAAGCGTAGTTGAGGAGCACAGAGGCAATCCTAAGAAACAGTATGAAAATATGGAAGGAGAGGTTTAACGGAGATATGTAGGAAGGAAAATGGAGCGAGAAGAGTCCAACAGTTTCTAACCATGCTTCCCTGCCGATATAATTCCAGCTCTCAAGCAGAAAATGTCAGGGGGGAAAGAATCGATTTTAAAGATTTACTTAATATTAAAAAAATTTTCGAAATCAAGAATATTTCTTACTGAAATTATGGCTCAGTTACGTACAAGAAGTGAAAACATTTCCTACTAAAATTATGGTTCAGTTTGTAGAGTTCCTCACTCTTATTCTACTAAAGTAAATATAGAGAAACCTAGTGAACTGTTAAGCGATTTATCGCTTAGTTCAACTAGTAAACTCAAGAAGGGTTAACTACCCTTTATTTTATTCAAAATAAGGTGAAAGTTAGCCTCTTATTCGGGCGTTCAACAAAGCCTCCACTTGAGCTTGAAATCAAAATAAGAAATAAGAACTAACTATATCTAACTAAGAGACTTAGCCGAAGCTAACACAAATCTGACACAGTTGGCTTTTAATTTTAAACTAGCCGGCGAATATCAAAAGGCACGTAAGAATACGGCCGTGTATAACGTCTTCTAAGAGAGACTTAGCCCGAGGGCAAACACGCCCTACTCAGGATTCCTAACTCTCCCTCTCTCGAAGTAAATTGAATCTTCCTTTAATACCATTTCTTTGTCATTTGCATTCAACGCGATTCTGAAACTCATTCTGGTAGGGAGTTGTAAGTTGAAACGAGAAACGATAGGAAAGCATAATTAAATTAAAATAACTGTTATAAAATTAAAATATAACTTACAAGTTACATAAAGAAGTGCCGGAGCCCTCTTATTTAGGTCTCCGATTAACTCCGGCTAGAATTAGATTTATCCCCGAAACTAAGAAGCACAAGAGCCGGGTTCCTGTGGGCTCCGGTGCATACTGGTGAGGAATTAATAGAATGCGAAGCTTAATTTTGAAATCTATGAATGTAGTCTTCTAAAGAATATAGGTCTTTTTCAGGAATGGGGACTTTAATGAAAGCGGTTTTCAATCGCAGAACAGACATGTGTTTATCACTTAATATCTAGCTATTAATGGGCTGAATAAATACAAAATAATCGGCTGAAATTTGAATGATTATAACGCCTAAGAAACAACACTTTCACCATAATATTTTTGCTACAATAATCTACTTCAGACAGATTTTGTTACCTAACTGCTAATCATTAGTAAACATTAATAGCATTCAAAGCCACCAAAAGCCGTTATGAAGCTTTCCAATATGGCCCACATATGCTCCGTTTCACTTTTTGATTGATAATATGAGTAATTCGATAGTTAAACAAACGTACCGTTAAACGTACTAACACCGTTAAAATGCATAAATATTATAATGTTTTAACCAAATTTCTAGCTACTCTCGAATGGTGTAATTATTTATGTTAATTATTTGCAACTAAACGCAGGTATGGATTTCCACGCGCAGGTTAGTGCATGAAATATGCAAATTAGACTGACAACGTGTCACGAAATGTAGGCATTCTAGAATTCGGATGTGTAGTGTTGTTTGAACCTAATGTGGTTTCCGAGAGTGATCATTATTCATTAGTTGTGAATCAAAGACATTATTTAAATGAAGAGGAAATGGGGCGATTACTTCGCGGCCATGAGAGAAACAAACACAAACGGCAGTCGCCCAGGATCTGAATATTCCTCAAACTATCATATCAAGAACATGGAACCGCGTTTTAAACACTAAATCAAACAGTAGACAGCCTGGTCAAGGCTGTCAACCCTTTGATTCAAAAGCGACAGCTACATCCAGGGCTTAATTTCTAAAATTAGAAGTACTGGAGCTCTATACAAGACCCTCAAGAACAAGAATAAATAAAATGACCAATAAAATCACTAATAATTAAAAAATTAAATAATTCTTTATTAAATATAATTAAAATTAAAATTTAATAAAATGCAAAGAGATTAAACTAAAATTTAATAAGAAATTTTTAATATAATTTTATTACTAAAAATAAAGATCAAGTTAAGACTAAAGATCACATTTTCAAGATCAAATTTCTACTGATATTGTTGCTCAGTTACATAAAAGAAGTGCCGAAGCCTTATTTAGGGCTCCGGTGCGCTCTGGCTAGAATTATGAATTATCCCCAAAACTAAGAAGTACCGGAGCAATTTAAGCTCTGACTACATCCAAAGGACATTTTTCTCGAAGAACTACAGGCTGGAAGAATCTGTGAAGGAATTACAAAAAAGCTGATTTTAGAACAGGAACGCGAATCAGCCTTTCCACTGCTGGCCGAAGACTTAATAAAGTTGGTTTGGTGTTTGGTTTATTTGATTAATGCAAAGCAATCGAGGGCTACCTGCCTAAAGAGAGGAATGCTTTCATGGAGGACTTTCTAAAAGACACTGTCTGGTATACATGTTACACATGGGGAAAACCACTAAAATATCCATGCAACTAGCCCTTCGTCGGGATTCGAATCCTGGACCGAAATATCAGTGTTTAGTGATTTTACCACTCGGCTGCTAGTGGGCACCTTAAAGACGTTGTATTTCATGCGAGAAAACCAGTCGTTACTATTCCACTCACTGCATCTTCCAAAAGAGCATATTTAAGATGGTGTGGTCATCATGTTCAAAAGAGCCAAGAGATATGGGTGCGTGTACGTTTTGCTGAAAAGTTTAGATATAGTCTTGAATTGTGATTCTGCACGTGTTTTGATCCAGAAGAAAGGCTAAATACGGGAATTGTCTTCCCTTGTTCATGGAAAATCTCTTTTCTAAGGAAGCGGTTTGATGGTTTGTAGTACAATTATCAAAGCATATCTTTGACGGAGCCTTTCTTATCAAAGCAGATCTTTGACATATAGGGCTGCATATGTTTTATGGAAGTCCTGTAAGCGGTCCCAGATAGGTAGACGAGATCTTGGAATCTCATGTGAGAGAGTGCTGTTAGCCCCAAATCTTTGCTCGTTGATGATCCCAGAACTTGATTACTAGTATAATAAATTCTATGAAATCAAGATGGGAAATTTGCATATCTGTCGGAGGTGAGCCTACATTTCGTTTAAGAAAACTCTAGAAAGAATCGAGAAAAAAAAAAGGTCAAAAATAAAAGATAAAAAAAAGTTCGTTGAAGAAAGATCTAATCTAAAAGATTAGAGAAAGAAAAGAGATCATTTCTCTCTCATATTTTAACTCTCATAAATTGACATTAAATTCAATATTTTCAGTTTAATCAACTAACAAATATGGTAATTTTGGTTAAACTATGGTCTTGTACAGATTGTTTTTACTCATGTTTCAGTAAGTAAGAGTTTAGTTTTATTGCTATCAATATCCTCGAATTTTGACGAACCGAGTAAATTAGATTTTCGGACTTGGCTTAACAGTTGAGTTACTTTTAAACTATGAGATTCAAACATACTCACAACTTCTACAATTACAAGAAAAATCAAAATATGTTTAGCATTCTTTCATATCCTTGCGATTACTACTGAATAGATAATTTAATATTTGAGTGGCTTTTTTTTTCTTAATTTTTATTAAAAGCGGCATTTTATCTCGTGATTCCTCCATACGATATATAGTAAGCTTCCCGAGAAGTATGATACTAAACAAATGCCATAAATGCGAAAAGTGAAACACGTGCGACATTTGCTTTTTATTATTTAAAATTTATGTATATTTATAATAATATTTTCCATAAAAATTTTCAGCCATTCTTTGGAAATAATGATGAAATTTAGGATACTTGATGGCCTATATGCTAATCCAAATCATTGCCGATCTAAATCCAAAATTTGAAGTTCATCTATCATGTAGTATTTGGCTGTTTGGATAACACAACCAAGTAAAGTGTCATTTTTTATGCGCTACTAAAATTAGGATGCATTTTCAAAAAACCGACTGTAAGAATTAAACGGAATTAAGAGCTTTGAGCATTTACGAATGCGGTGAACAAAAAAGGTTAAGAATGCACTGCTCGCTTGGAATAACGCACAGTGGCACCGATGTAATGAACAGTTATAATTTCCAGTGCTGATCAAACCTGAACCATATAATAAGGCAAATCAGAAAAGTTACGAAAAATTTACTGTTCGCGAGACGTATTACCGCTATAAAGGCGAGACATTGGAGAAAAAAAATAAACTACTGACAAAATTTCGTCATAATTTCCTCATCTTTGTCAATAACGATTAATTTGGTATTTGTCTTTCTAACCTAGCTGCAGTTTCACTAAGCATTATCGAATTGCCTCTAATGAAATATTAGTTGGTCAAATAACTTCTGTGTTATAAGTCTCTTCAACTTTCTGACAACTGGTTTTCGTACTTTATTTGCCCAAACATTATTTGTTATCATTTAGATATTCAGCATTTTTTGGAAATATTTTAATGATACCACTCAAGGATCATGTGAATTTTTGCAGGCTTTGCTCAGACTTGAATATCGACATGTTATTTTACATGAAACGTTTTACGATCTGCAATGTACTATTTCGCATATATATAAAAGTAAAAAATAAAATTAAAACATATAAGGAAAATTTCAAAATTCTATGTTTTTCTCTTATTTGAAAAAATAAAGAGAAATTTCATCTGTTTGTAAAACTGAATAATAATTGACTTAAGAGCAGTGTGTAAATTAATACCCTCTGTACAATCAATTAATTATGGGACTTTTCAATAAAAGTACATCGAAAGGAAAATAGCTTCCTCAATTTATTTGTGAATGAAGATAAAGTAGGAAGGTAAGATCCCTTCCTTGTAATGTAGACTGATGAGCTTTCGTCGCTTTTATTTAGAATGAGTACATGTGTGTTAATGGGTTGATTGGACTGACAAATGAGAAAGAAGTCAAGATAAAGAGAATGCAGAATCTGTTGGAGGCATGCACTGTTTTCTGCGAAAAGGGAATTAGTTAAGAAAGTGTTAGAGCAAAAATAGCATTCTTCAGTAAAATCCTGTAAGCAATGGGCGTTCTTCAGCAGTTAGTTGTAAGCAATGAGTTTTTCGGTATTTTAAGAAATTCTGTTATTTTTTTCAAAAAGTAAATTGATGGTTATCACTTGAAAATTTTTATCTGATTTTTTATCTAAGTCCTTTAAGTGTTTGAGAGCGGTCTTTAATAATAATAATAATAATAAACAGCATTAAATCGTTCTCAAATTGTTCAGATTTTCCTGATTATCATCGTTATCATCATCATCACCACTGTTGGCATCGCCATTATCATCATCAGTTCGTATTTTTATTATTGGTTATTACAAACAAAGAAAACTTACAGTATTCATTTATCAAATATTCATTCATTCAAAGTGTATTCATTTTATCAAATATTTTTATTTATCATAAAAATTATGCTACATTAATAGTTAAGAGGCGTAGCTAATTATTAAAGTCATGAACAAATACTTCCTTAAATTTCTTAAAACCTGCGAGAAAAAACTTGTTATTAGGCGCATTGAAACGACTAATTCGCACCGAAGCACCTTTAATCATTAAAATAATGGTACAAACGTTTATGAAAAATCATCAATTAGATGTACTATAAATTTTATGAAATCTGATGCTTTATGAATTGATCGAATGAAAGGTATTAAAAATGCAATAAAATATAATAAGAAACATGTGCATTTCCTTTAATTAACTCAGTTTTTAAACAAAAATCATTTTAAGGCAAAAAATAAATGAAAGATTTTATGCTCGTTGAAATTTTAAAAACATTAACAGTTTACAACAAGCATAAAATACGCTAAGTACGAAGATATAGGTATGGAGATGTAATTCCAAAATAATTACATCTCCTGTGCTATTTTAAATACGGATGGATAATTTGAGTAACAAAAGTAAAACGGAAATTGTATGCAAATATAATATTAACAAATAGTATTTTGTGAATTAAAAATTATGATAAATGTAATATGTTTTTCGGGATCCTGCAGCTAGTAAATAACCGGAAACAAAAATAAAAAAAATTTCTATATTGACTTCTGGATAAAATTGTAGTGTCATTAGGTTATTTTGAAACTGGGGTACATGAAAAATGAGCAATGCGCTCATGGGACTCGAACCTAGACCTCTTGAATACGCACCGAGTGTGCTACCGTTACATCGCGAACACATGCTGGAAGAAGGGAGAACATACCTTATAATTAAACTTCTAACATTATCTTTTGTACTGAGTGAAAAAATAAAGCATAATATATTATTCCATAAAACATGAAGAGTATTGATTTAAGACGGAAATATGAACTTCATCAGAAATTAAAAAAATCAGCTTCGCATAACAAATCAGTTGCAAAAGGCATGACTAAGCATCTTCCCAGTTATCGCATTTAATCCCTCGAATAAATATGTTGCACTTGTATAATAACTATAAATCACATTATAATGCTCAAAATTAGTATTCAGAAGTATAATTCACAATGATAAAAAAGTTATAACTTCTGTGGTATTTGCGTTATAATAATTTAAAACAGCCGCAATGTGTGGAATCTCTCAGGAAAATTTATAGTTTAAAATTCTGTTAGTTTCAGTGATATTAACTTCATTTCTTCAGAGAAACATTATTTTTTGCATATGATTTAATAACCCAGTCAGCGACAGAGAAGTATAAAAACAAAATTAAAAAAAAGGCTGATCTACGTAATTTTGAAAATTATTTAAGTAAAATTTAAAAAATAAAATTTCCAAAATTCATTTTGTCGGGGAATAATTATAAAAGAATTAAAAGAGACTAACTTTTTAGCCTTAAACCATATTTTATTAACAGTTTATAATGATCATCAATTGGTAGATATGCATTAACGCCCAAAAGTCACAGCTCTTGCTTGTTAGACAGAAGAAGCGGAATTCAAAGCCAAGGAAAAATTTCTTCCTTTTCAACTATCCGGTACCCATTGTTCCAAAGGCTAAATAACTAAGAATAATCATTAATGACAAACTCACGTGGTCACATCACATTGATCACGCGAGAAGCAAAGCAATCAAAGCCGTGAAGTGTCTATTTTCCATCCGAGGAAAATACTCAAAACTTGACCTTTCAAAGAAAAACTCGTCTACACATCAAGTATTAGGCTTTGACGACTTATGCTCCGCCAGCTTGGGCTATTCCTACTCCTTTGGATACACACAAGCTTCAAGTTGTGAAAAACAGATAAGGATCAGCACTAATGCGCACTGTTTTATTCGAAATAAACTTCTACATGCTGACTTTAAACTGGATATACTGGATAACTTTCTCAGGAAAGCTAGCAAAAAATTCTTCTAGAGTGCTCAATTTTGTGACCAAATGAACTTTTTCGAACTTTTCGCTACGAATTGCTCAAAGAAGGTAGATATGTTCGCCCCCATACAGCCTTCATCCTCAGTGAAAGCCAGGACTCTTCCACTTGACTAATAAAAATTCTTATACAGTTATGACACTATACAGATGTATTTTATTTTTATAGTTTAACTCAACCCTCCCAAGGTTCTCTCCATCCATTCTAACTGTCCTTCTGGACTCATCGACCAAGTAATCAGTGTACTTCAAGCGCCCATTGAGGCAACCACATCAAGACAGCCGGAAAACAACGTGTATTTAGCATGTTAATCGCGGTGACTAGCAGAACCTGGAACCTTCTGCTGCAGGAGATTAAAAGCAATTGATACGCGTTCAATGTTTTGTAACAGTGAATATGATGTTTCAGCAAGATGACTTAGCTGAATCGGTAGCCTGAAGCGCCGTCAGTCGTCCAGAGGCGAG